>CM076063.1:8017500-8387500 GCA_038088235.1 Zacco platypus
CATAAACCAAACTTTATTATAGTAATATTCGCCAATTTCAGGGATGTTTTAATATGCTTTAAAGTCATTGCTATGCAGTTTAGCCAATAGTTATTAGAGAACAAGTCACAAGGTGGCAATATAACATCACACAAACTGAAGTCTGTTTTGAGAAATCAGTAGACATCACCACTGTCTTTGAAAAATGACTTTAACATGTGAAAGAATTTATTATAGATAATTCTTAATAACAATTATAGGCTATATGACGTTTTCGAAAATGGTTTAAACAGTTTGGTCTTCCTAATACTCTGATGTACCATTTCATAAACTTATCAAAATTA
Source organism: Zacco platypus (assembly GCA_038088235.1). Taxonomy (NCBI): domain Eukaryota; kingdom Metazoa; phylum Chordata; class Actinopteri; order Cypriniformes; family Xenocyprididae; genus Zacco; species Zacco platypus. The sequence goes on from CM076063.1 coordinate 8,017,824, forward strand.
AAAACATATCCCAAGACTTCAGCAAGCTATAATTAGTTCTGAAATTAGACTTAATTTTGAAATTATGCAGATTTTCTTCTTCATTCATGCAATAAAATGAACAAAAACAGACCACATGGGATGCTGTCATTGTTCAAACCCACATTTTGACAGGTAATATAAATCCATAATCATACCCGCGTGATGAAATTGTGCAAGTGTAACCTTATATCTCAGTGTAGAAATGCCCCTGGGGTACTGTGAGGTGCGTTGAACTAAATCAGTTCAGCTGACCTTTATTAATTTGTCAGCATGCTTTTGAATTTACATATTAATACACCCTCCCATGCAAGTCTAGATGAAGATCCGGTGGGCTTTGCAACCTGCGTAGATCGTGCTGACAAGTTACGGCATTGGTTCCCATAGTAACCAATGAGTTCTTCGCCATGTACAAACGTCATTTATTCCCCATGGGGAGAGTCTGTCTTTCTCTCCTCTTAATAGTTACATTGTGCCTGTGTTGACTAACACAGATGAAAGCATACACTCATTACAAAGAACTTCAAACTTGATCATCGTCAAACCTGTTTCTAATAAAAACCCCATGGATGTGGTTTGACCAACGCTTGGTTTTGACGTAGTACAAAAAAAGACATTTAAAATGCAAGTATTTTTATAAATAAATTGAGGCTAGTTAGAAGTGCATGGCTGTCGGATTGTTTCAAATAGTCTTTTGTGACAAAGGGATTTCAAATTTGGTGTTTTGGTGAGATCACACGGTCGCCTAGACTCCAGTGTTTAGAGGACGTCCGTCAGTCAACCTCAAACAGTTCCAGAGGAAGTGAGTGTATGGAATCTTGATCAATTGCTCCATGTTCTGGAATCTTAAGAATGTCCTCTGTTCTGACTTGCACATTCACCACTATTAACCCTCATGGTCTTTTGAGACGTCTGGCATCCCAGACACTCCGACGATGTCAAAATAATTGTAGTAATTCCCTAATTAACCTTTAATAACCCTTTAATATGCTCCTCTGACCTCATAAAACCCGTTCAACAGCTGTTATTGATGCTTTACACTTCTGTTTTATCACAGTATGTACTTCTGGGAGGTGCACAAGGCAAACATAAGTACATAGTGATCTGATGAGTTTTACTTAAAGCTCCGTAAATGTATACTGTAAACATTTTACTAACTTTAAAGTTTAAGGCAAACTGCTACAGTAAAACCTGTTAATTGTACATTACCTTGCCTAAAAAAAATCTTTAAGGAAGTAAATAAGCAACTTATTTTTTATTACAGGCAATATACATTTAGTGTAATGTTATGTTATAATTATTATTTTTATTTAAGTAAAAAGTATGAGGAGAAATGTGTGTTTACATGGGTTTAGATTTGGTTTAAACTCACTACCACTGAAAAGTTTTTTAAAAAAAATGTTTTAGCATTTATTTGATAAAAATACAGTAAAGCTTATTTAATATTGTGAAATATTTTTACTATTTGAAATAACTGCTTTGTGTTTTAATATTTTTTTTAAATGTAATTTATTCCAGTGATGGCAAAGCATCATTACTCTAGTCTTCAGTGTCACACGATCACACTTCAGAAATCATTCTAATATGCTGCTCAAGAAACATTTCATATTATTATCAATGTCGAAAACAGTTGTGCTGCTTAATATTTTTGTGGAAACAGTGATGCATCTTTTTTCAGAACTCATTAATGAATAGAAAGTAAAAAAAAAAACAGCTTTTATTTGAAAAAGAAGTCATTATAAATGTCTTTTGATAATGCATCATTGATGTAAAACTATTAATTTCTTTAAAAAAAAAATTACTCACTGACCCCAAAAACTATTGAACGGTAGTGTTCCTCTAAATTTTTTTATTAGCTATATATCTATGTCGCATTTATGTTGTTTGATTAACATAATGAGCACACGGTCTATGTTATTAACTAACCCCATTTGTGGAGAGACCAGATTTTATTAACCGTAAGTCACTGTGCAGCCATCCATTGCAGCATGTGTATCAGTTTAGTAACAACAAACTTTTAATAGATTTTAAGAGCACATACAGTATAGGTTGACATAGAATCGTTTTATTTTTTAATGACAGACTTGCAGCAGCATGTTTTTCACCCCATTTTCATTTTTAAATAGCTCTCACCATTTGCCATATGTGCTCATCACAGACCTTGTAAAGAATTTGATTCAGCTTATTTACATATACATTGTGACATTAAATATGCGGAATGTCAGTCTGAGTGATGTTGTTCCATTCAGTCCCTTCGCCTAATTATAGCCAGTTGCATAATAGTGTTCTTGAGACTGAAGAAACATTTAATGTGGCCCTGCCTAGTCAACTCTCTCACCCTCACTCACTCAAGTCCGGGTAAGCTGGAATGTATTGACGTCAGAGGAGAGAGAGCGCTCGAGCGCTAGAGCAGAAGTGAGCGCGCGAGCACTGCGGAGCGACGCGCGTACCACTACATGCCTCGTCCTGGTCGGACAGTGGGCATCATTTATTGATAAAAACAACAGCGAGAGGACGTTCGAAGACATTAGGAAGCGAATATTTTGTTTAGCCTCCAGAAAAATACACCAGGGGAAGCTGAGAGAATTTCCAACGGATGCTCGACGCATGAAACGCTGCGTACCACTTTATATGGTAAGTTGTTATAGAAAACACACGCGTTTGGTGTATTTAACTGTTTGTTGAATTGAATTTATTTGTGTGACATAAGATGCAGGGTTTCATTCCATTGAGTTTCATTTGGGAGTCTGTCCGAGTGTAATATTTTAATGTTATTGTTTGTGTTATGATGATTTTAATTATCTGATGTACTTATTGTTGTCATTTTATTTAGTTGACAGCTTATTTGTTGCTATTAGAGAGACTAAATGATTAAAGGTGAGTTAGAGATGTGGTTGGCAGACAAACACTTGGACAGAGACATTGTGCTGGCCTGCATTTCGGTTCTCTCTCTCTCTCCACACACACACACACACACACACGTTGTGTTTTCATTTTTTATGGGGACATTGCATAGGCGTAATGGTTTTTATACTGTACAAACTGTATATTCTGTCCCTCTACTTCTAAACCTACCCATCACAGAAAATGTTCTGCTATTTTAGATTTTCAAAAAAGATAATTCTGTATGATAAGCTTGTTTCCTCATGGGGACCAAAAAAAATGTCCCCCACAAGATCAGAATTTGTTGTTTGAATATTACTATACCTGTGGGGACATTTGGTCCCCATAATATAGGGAATACCCACACACACACACACACACGTCTGTATTGCTATCTTAGTGAGGACATTCCATAGACTTCCATTGATTTTATATCAGGTCAATGATATTTTCTATCGCCCTACTCCTAAACCTACCCATCACAGAAACATGTAACCATCACTAGATTTAAATAAAAACATATTTTGGCTGATTTATACGCCTTTTTATCTAGTGAGGACCAGTCACATGTCCTCACTAGTGGGTTGAGAAAGTATTTCACAGTATAAGTGAGGACATTTGGTCCCCTCAAGTATAGCCAAAACGAGTACACACACACACACACACACACACAGTATGGCAGTCACCCTACCCTCAGCTCTATGTAGTCCTAGGCCTGGAGACATTCAGGGGCATCTAACAGCATGGCACACACAGGTAAGGAAAAGAAAACAAAGCAAAGAGACCGAGACAAGGACAGAGAAAGAGAGAGAGTCACATTGCTTTATATATAGAATATTGACATTTAATGAACTACATCATGATTCTTTATGTAGGTTCAAAGTCAAAATGTATTCCATGGTGCAGGAATCTTGTGACAATGCAAGAGAGATGCATTGAGGAGCATTTATTATTGATGAGCTGACAGGTTTTGTTACAATTAAATTGAATATTTGGTGAGAGTTTTAGCAATGTGATGCTCATTAGACTCATATCTATCTGATATATGGTGTTGTATGTTCTGCATCATTGTAGAGTGTGAGTATATATAGCATGCAGCACAGCCAAAGTCCTAGACTCAGCAGTGTTTGTTTGTGCGCACATACATGTGTGCAAGCATATGTGCAAGTGTGTGTGTGTTGGCAAACTACCAAGTTTGTGGGTTTCACAGTGATTCTTTTGTGCCTCGGATTGAAAAGGAGAAGAAGTGTGCATGTGTGTATCAAGTGTTACCACAGTAGCGTCCTAAGACACATCAGCTCCATCACAAGGTAGGCCTGAGGCAATCGGGACAAGAGGGGAGTGCAGGTCACCTAGATCAAGTTTCGCCTACATTGTAGGAACCAAATTTCCTCTGATTGGCTGCTCGTGTCGTGTCGCACAGCAGATTTGCGTTCAATGTTGACAGACTTACTACTTGTCATTGGAAACAGTTAGGACACTGTATGCGGTTAAGTTTAATGAGTATATGATAAGGATGCTCCAACTTTATTATATAAGGTCACCATAATCTCTATACCAAAACATAGCAAGCTAGCTCAATGTGTACTTCCTACATAGGCAGCTACCTTCTAAGATATCATCCTGTTAGTCATATAACCTCATGAGTGATGAATTTGTAATGCTGTACCTAGACATGACTCGAAATTGATTTCAAATGAGTTTGTCATTAGCATGTTGCAAAGTTAAACTTGTGATGTTTTAAGCATATCAACTCACTGCACACAAATATTGGGTAAAATATATGTTTTATAAATAATTGTATATTATATAAATAATTATAAATCAGCGGAAAAACACAAGGACAAAAAACACATGCGCAATAGTCAAATATATTCGTACAGTGCATGTTTACAAAGAAAAACGATGGGAAAAGTAGTGCAGTGGAATGGAAAACGGCATTCTGTGGGAATGTATATTAAGTATATTTATAGTTAACATTTCTCATTTTGTCCACCATTTTGGAGGGCATTGCAATGCATTCTGGGATTGCCTTCTCCCAGATTTGACACTCCCTACAAATTTGGACTAAATTCCGCAATTTAGGAGGAGGCAGGAGTGTGGCTTTAAAAATTTCCCTCATTCGAACACTGTGTCTCATTCATGACTAATTGCATAGATTATATAATTGTTGTATTGTTGAACTTCTTATGAAAAAAATTCTGCACGTGCGTGCACACATGACTTTATTCTCTTTTTTAAGATTTATTTTGGCGTATTTATGATAGGACAGTAAGCAGACAGGGGGGGACGGGATCGGGAAAGGTACGCGAGCTGGGACTCGAACTCGGGTTGCCCGAAGCACAGCGGTGCTGTACATCGGCACGCTGCCCACGAGGCTATCGGCGCCGACACGTGAATTTATTCTTAACCTCATTGTATTGTTAATGAATTTGGATTATTCTAAATGATCAACCGCATGCACAAGGTTAATAATTTGCATAAAACACGCCTATCTCCATATAAGGGCTTTCCGCACAACCTTTCCTTTACAGCCTTTCGCCCCTTTCAGCAAACATTTGACGCTCTTTAAAGATCTCTAAATAAAAAAAAAAAACATTTTAACATGATTTTAAGGCCACCCAGAGTATGTGGTTACATGTGTTTTGTTTTTTTCGTAAATTTAAAATAATTTTTAGTATTAAAGTTATTGATGTTTGTATGCTGATTTCATGCACAAATTTCTATGTATGCAAACTTAGTGAATAAGACCCACATGTTGGTGCTAGTAAATGAATTTACCGATAGACCAGTGGTTTAAATGTTTTACCGTGTGTGTTTGAGCGTACACGCTAATGCACTTCGAACAGCAGGCACGCAAGCTCCCACTGCGCCACGCTGACCTCATCACCATGAATATTGCATGATGGGAACATGGGGCGATGAGATCATATCTAAAGGAAACCCCATTATATTCTCCCCAACTCTGCATCTCTTTCACATCTCTTCACTCCACTCGTCCATCAGCCCTCCCTCCTTTAAAAGAGAGAGCGGAATGACTCATCCTTTCACACCTCTCCCCTGGTGCCTCCTGACAGCCCCGCGCACGGGTTTGTGTGTTCCGTATCGGCGTACGAATGAGTCGGGGTCTGTTTTCCTTCTTCTGACTCTCACGGAGCGGGTGACAAAAGACCCCAGCATCTCTCGTTCAGGCAGCGGACATTTTCTCGCAGAAACGCTGAGCCTGCTGCATTCCCATCTTCTCGATGCGAGTTCCTCATTTGCAGGAAGACGAGGAAATGCCATGCCTGCGTATGTTAGCATGTGTGAGTCTTGTGTAACTGTGAGAGACGTTCCAAATTGCGGATGCTGGGTGTCTGCCTGAGCGCTATCAGGAGGAAGCACCGTTTGTGCTCCTTGCTCCCTGTAGGAAATACTGCCATGCTTTGTAAATGATATAGCTGATTCAGATCATGGAAAGGGTGTACAGCCCTATCCTTCCTCAATATGGAGGCCACCCAGCCTTTGTTACATCCTTGTGCTCTGTTTTTGCACTTCCATTTGTCATCCGGCTCCGTTTCTCTTTCGGTCTCACCATTAAATAAATTCATCTCACAAAAGGGAACAAAACATCAAAGTTTTTCTCTCTAATAAGTAAGAAGCAGGAAGCTCTGAATAAAAATAATGATCTTGCAAACAGTAAAACTTTTCAGATCAGGTCTTCTATTCACCCAATAATGAAATTTCCAATCCTTCTTTCTTTTCATTTGGGGAAGGCAAAACAAAATGTTATGGAGAATGTCCAAACTGCTCTTTTGCATACTTTGAAAGTGAAGTGAGACTGAATTCTCTTCACTTTTTTCTCACATGCCATTCACACATGCAGCTTTTCCCGCATATTATGAAGTGAGGAGTGTAAATATTTACATAAGTGACATATGAATAATATCATTACTGAAAAATAACATTTTCACGTGTGCCAATTGAGCACAAACTTCCAGTCCAACAGACATAGGGCAGGTCATAATTAACAGCATTGATTTCAACAGACAAGAAAAGCTCTGAGTACATTACATTTTCTTGTGCGCGAGTGTGTCAGAGTGTTCATTTAGGATACTATTACAGTATTTGTTAGTAATTTGGATTTAAGTTTTAGTCATAATTTTTATTAGTTAACAACACTGGCGTCGTAGATGGGCATCATGGCATTAGTGTCCTTTTCAACCTCTATCATCGGTCATTAACTATTCAGCTCCTTTCATCAAACCACACACACTCACTAATAATGATATCGCATTACAGGTATTGATCTACACCATTTGTGCTACACCGCTGTCACCCGACTCTTATTACAAGTCCCGAAACACACTTCTCTCCTCACACTCCCCTCTTTTTCCACTTATCTCTTTATATCCCCTCTATCAGAGCATAGCTATCTATTAGTTTTATCAGAGTTCCCGCAAATATTTCTTTGAGATTAATTTTGATTAATTTGATTTATTTTGTGGTGTGGTGTCTTTTTAGGGGTTGTTTTTTGTGTGTGTGTTTTGCTTTACTTTTTTATTTATTTTTGTTGTTTTTGTTAGGTTTTGTTTATTTTATTAGTTGTTTGAGGTGTTGTGTGTCTTTTGGGGACTTTTTTTATGTTTTGGTATTTGTTTGGTTTTGTGTGACTTTTGGGACATTTGTTTTTCGTTTTGTTTTTATTTTTTGGTTTTGTGTGACTTTTGTTTGATTTTGTATTGCTTGTGGTTTTAACTAATCTCCCTTAAGTTATAATGTTTACCAAATGTTTTCTTAATAATAAATGTCTTGCAACTCCATGATACAATGATAATTCAAAAGATGTGTCTAACACCATAGGTGATGTCATAATTAATATCACTTCCCGCAGTTGCACTATTGAATGAGTTTTGTCTTGCCATGCATTATGATGTTATCTTAAGGTTTGGCTGAATTTGTAATAGACAGCCAAATTCGTGCTCGAACGTGTCATTATTGTCACTCCCTATCAGTTGATAATAAAGGAGTTCTCTAAGTAACTGGGTGGATTTGTTTTTGAGTTGGTGGTAATGGTAACTACTGTTGCTAAGTAACTGCTGTACTACGAAGTGGGCTCTGTGTGGGTATAATAATTGTTTTCTTATGAGACAATTGGTTAATTGGGTTTTTCGAAAGAGTTTAAGATCAGTGTCTGGCATTCATACCAACAGTACTTGTCTTCTCTTGAACATACGGTATATAATTGTGTTAGACGGTTTACCCTGTGCTCTCTCCATACATACACCTTCCTCGCTTTAATAACGCTGTGTATGTGAAAGTCAAGTGGAGTTTGCCTCTATTTGTAGCACTGTCTATTTCAACTTCAAAGAGCACTACATCACTGCACTTAAAGATTCCTAAAAGGTTTTTCAAGTCTGATGCCACAGGAGAACCTTTTAAAGTTCTGTGCAGCTGCTAGGTTGTTCTAAATGACTTGCTATGTGGTTGCTAGGATGTCATGGGTGGTTGCCAGGCTGTTGCTAATGTGCGCTGATTGGTTGTTAGCATGTTGCAAGGATATTGGTTTGAAGGTTGTTTTGATCAGCTATTGGCATGTTGCTATGTGGTTGCCAGGGTGTCGCTATGTGATGGCTCATATTATCAATGGCTGCAAGGGTGTTGCTCTGCTGTTGCTAACAATTTGTGATTGGTTGATGACATGGATATTGTCAATGGTTTTGTCAATGGGAGTTGCTATATGGTTAATAACACTGCTGTGGTTGCTAGGGTGTTGCTATGCAGTTGCTCGTGTTGCCAAAGTTATGGATTGCAAAGGTGTCCTGATTGGTCGATAGTATATTGCTATGTGGTTTGTAGGATGTTGCTGCATGGTTACTGACATATTTTGAGCGGCTGTTTGCACGTTGCTTTTCAGTTTCTAGAGTGTTCTGAATGGCTATTAGCATGTTGCTATGCAGTTCTTGGGTTGTTGTTGGTGGAAATTTTTTAGGGTGTTGCTGTATGTTTCTAAGGTATTTTGTGTGGCTGTTGGCACGTAGTTTGTGGTTGCTAGGGTTTTTCCACAAGGTTGCTTAGTGTTATGGATGGTTCCTTGGGCATCGCTGTTGCTAGCACGTTCTGATTGGTTGATGACATGTTGCTGTGCAGTTGCTACAGTGCCGTGGGTGGTTTCTAGTATGTTGTTGTATGGTTACTGATATAATTTATGTTTAGTGATAGTTTAGTATGTAGTATGTGGTTGTTGGTATGTTGATGAAGTGTTATGGATGGTTGCCAGGGAATTGCTATGCAGTTGCTAGAATGTTATGGATGGTTGCCAGGGTGTTGCTTTGCAGTTGCTAGAATGTTATGGATGGTTGCCAGGGTGTTGCTTTGCAGTTGCTTGGGTAATCTGAGTGGATGTTGTTGGCATTTTGCTCTGCAATTGATAGGACTTTCAGGGTTGTTGTCTGGTGGGTAAAGATTAGGTTTTTATCCTAAGCAAGCATCACTAATTAGATACATTTTCCCCATATATGTAATAAAGTTTCATTATAACAATTATGTGTAGGGGGTCTGGTTTTTCTGTGTAATTTCCTCACTGTCATTTTCTCTCTTTTGTGTTTCCATAGGTGATGTCTCAGTAGAGTCCCAGTTTCCTCCAGCTCCCTAGTTAAAAGAGCCCAGCCCTACAACAGTACCTCCTCTGCTTGATCCAAAATGTCTGCCACCAAAAGCGGCTACGAGGGCAAGATAGCTGGCCTATATGACCTAGACCGCACACTGGGCAAAGGCCATTTCGCCGTGGTCAAGCTAGCCCGTCACGTATTCACGGGCCAACTAGTAGCAGTCAAAGTCATCGACAAGACCAAGCTTGACGATTTAGCTACTGGCCATTTGTTACAAGAAGTCCGTTGCATGAAACTCGTCCAGCACCCCAATGTAGTACGACTGTATGAGGTCATCGATACACAGACCAAGCTCTACCTCATCCTAGAGCTGGGCGAGGGAGGTGACATGTACGATTACATCTTGCGTCACGAAGGCGGGGTGGCCGAAGACACGGCGAAAGTGCATTTTGCGCAGATTATACGGGCGATAGCCTACTGCCATCGTCTGCACGTTGTCCACAGGGATCTAAAGCCAGAGAATGTGGTGTTCTTCAGGCAGCAAGGGACGGTGAAGCTGACAGATTTCGGCTTCAGTAACCACTTTCAGCCCGGGACAATGTTGATGACCAGCTGTGGCTCGCTAGCATATTCCGCCCCAGAAATACTCCTAGGTGAAGAGTATGATGCTCCTGCGGTGGGTAAGTAACGAAACTTTACTTTTTGGACATTGCACCTCCTACAACATCCTGTATCTCATGCAGTTTCCCTTCTTCTATCTGTTGCCAAGTGTGTTGTTTTATTCAGCCAGTTAATCACAATGCATTCAGAATCCCTGAAGCAAAGTCACATGAGAGCCAATTTCTCAATGAATGTCTCTCCAAAGATTGAAAGATTTGTTGATTTTAAGATTCCACAGAATGTAAGATTTATATTTCAAAACAATCATAGATTTTAAGATTCCAAAGATAGAAAGATTTAATATTCTATGGATTCAAGGGATTTAAAGATTCTGATGATTCATAGTTTCAAAGATTGAATGTTTGTCTTCTACATGTTGTTTTATTTAGTCAGTCAATCAGATCTCAGCAGATGCTAAATTCTGTCCTGTCGGACTTTTAATTTACATGCAGCCCAGTCAAACTAATCCGACAAGGGATTAAATCGTAGCAGTTCGCGAGCTTACGCATTAAACTGTTTGTTTGTGTCACAAGAACGCCGGGTCGCCTCGTTCTCTTCTTGCAGTTGATCTTCCCCTCTCTCCTCACGTGCCTCTGCTGGGTTTAATCGCTGCTGTTTGCCGAGCGGAAATCTACTGAATGAACAGCACATCTGTGCTCTGGCAGGGTTCAAGCAAGGAGATTTGAGTCAGGTCAGACCTGCACATGACTCAATTGACTGCATTCAGAATCCCTGCAACAAATTTGCATGAGAGCCAAATTGGCATTGAATATGCAGAAAATTAATGGTACTGAAATGGGTTACAAACGTTGTTTCATTTTGACTTCAGCCATTAAAGAAACCCATATCATCCGACCACAGAGATGAATAAAATGTTTCTGCTGCCTGTGGTACATTTTTCTGTTGTGTCAGGCAGTGCTTTGGTCTGGGACTTTCTCGTATGTGCTGTAATGTTGTGTCTTGGAAAATTGTTTTGAGGATGAATGTGGCTGACTGTGAACTCGCGTTCCTTCTATCCATCATCCATTCTATTGTTCAGACCCAGTCACCTTATTAAGCTCTGAAGATTCAATGAATGGCCAAAACAGAGGAGGAGAAATGAAAAGAAAGCAGATTAATAAAGAGAGGGATGAGTATGGAGAGAGAGACAGATTCATTGAGAGAGAGAGACCGGGTCAAGCAGAGAGACAGACTTTAGAGGACACTTGAGCTTAACATTGACTCAGACAGGAGGATGAAGAGTTACTGGAATGACAACGAATCGCTCTGTCTCTCTGTCTCTTTCTTGTTACTGGCTTGTTTCAGTTCAGTAGAGCTTTCTAGAGCACAGATGTGTGCTGAGCACAGGCTTTGAACTAAAGTACTGTTCCATTCCCCTGCTCTGAGATTCTAATGATTCTGAAGACTCTTTTAAGAATCTGTAAAATCTTAAAAATCATTAGGACCTTAGAATCTTTCATTCTAAGATTACAGAGGTTTTTAAGATTCTAAAGATTTAAAAATGAAAAAGATTCAAATTGACTATTAATCAAATATTAATAGATTCACAGATTCCAAAGGAGATTCTAATGATTCAATAGCTTCATGGATTAAAAATGGATTCAATGATTCTAAAGATTGAAATATTCTAATTATTTTAAAGCTTTATATATTCAAAGATTTATAGTTTCAAAGATTAACACATTTTTAGATTCCAAAAAATGTCATAGTTTGAAAAATTCACAGATTGATTGATATATTCACAGCTCTAACCATTCTAATGATTCATAGATTCAGCATAGATTCAAAGATTAAAATAGATTCTGAAATTTCGTAGTTTCAAAGATTCCTAGATTTTAAGATTCCAAAGATTGAAAGATTCATATTTTCAAAAGTGCATAAATTGATTGATTTATAGATTCAACTATTCGTTGATTCTAGTGAGACATGCAAAACTACACATTTTCAAAACTGCTAGCTATTAGTTTGCCTGAATGACTAGTCTTTACTGTTTGATCTTAGGGAAAATGAATATTCATGCTGGTTTTGGCTTCCCTTGACCCCGATCTGATGCATTTCCAAGGGTGCGTTCACACAGCTCATGTTTTTGTTTTCAAAAATAGTTGGATGGAGTGCAATGAAATAGAACAGAATGTAGGAATATGGTGACGTGCTTTGCAAGTTGAACTATTTTTAACTTGACTTAAAAACGCTAGACTTATGGTGATGAAAGATGGAAAAAAAAATGTGAGTCACAAAGCTGGAGACACAATGTACGAGAGAGAGAGAGAGACTTCAGAGGACACTTGAGCTTAACATTGTGACAGACAGGAGGATGAAGACTAACAGGACTGACACTGAACCTGTCTGTCTCTCTCTCGCTGTCTTTCTCTCGTTCCAGTTCACTAGGGCATTCTAGAGCACAGATGTGTGCCATGTGAGGCCTTCCGCTCCTCTGCTCTGACATTATTAATATCATATTTATCTGATATTTTCTGCCAGAGTGCCATGTGACTGTGGGACAGTAATTCTCACCGAGGCTGAATGTGCCAGGATTAGATCTGCACAAAGTGGGTCAGCCTCCGCCGAGACCCAACAAAGCGTGCAAAAGAGGCAATACTCACACACATACATGCTAGGACGCTAGAGGCGTGTGAACCTGAGGGCTTGTGTCACCGCTCTCAAAGCGATAGAACTAGAGCAGATAAGGACTGAGTAGTCATGTGTTATAGATGTTTAACTGACTTTATCAGTCAGAATGAACTGTAAACATGGATAAAAAAGCAACGGAGCTGCTTAGCGGTTAGCATATTTGCCCGAATACATTCGGTTGTCTAGGTGACACAGGTTCATCTGACTCTCAATGGTTTGATTCATGGTTTTTGAAGATGAGGACATGTAACACAATCTGCCCATGTTAGCATCTAGCTAATTTGGTTAGCTTCTAATAAGAATAACTAATTATAATGATAATAAAACTACTATTAATCATAATAATTAATAGTCATATTGATATATGATCATACATTTTTAGCCTTTTTACAGCCTTTGTTGTTTATATTTCTTTTTAAAAATAAAATGCCTGCTGATTACATTCAGCAAGCACAAAAAATACAACGGGCTTAATTAAAAGCATCCGGCTTGCACTTGCATTTTCTACCTGAATTATGTTACGTTATTGTGCAGTGGTCTGTGTTTCATCTGCTAGTCTGTTTATTTTAGCATCTCTTGTGAACACAGCAGTGCCCGTCGGCTGACCCTGTGGCCCACTGCCTAGTAGTTTGCTGGGCACAGGCTGGCATCTGTAATCTGGAAAGCCTTTCTGTCTAGCAGTTCTAGGTCAAGTTGATGCCATTAACCTCAGTAGCAGGAGAGAGAGATGGGAGAGAGTAGAAACTGATATCGGACGTTTAAAACGTGAGTGGAGAAGGGTTTTTGTGCATCTTTTTTTAGTGGTCATGCATGAGCCTGAGCCTTTGTGTGTGGACGGCTGAATGTTCATTAGCTCTGTCAGAGGTTTTATTCATAGTCTGTAATCAGCTGCTCGACTCTAATCCACTCACAAGAGTTCAGTCACTCAATGCCAGCTCACATGCAGACACACACACACACACACACACACACACATAAGCTGCAATTGCCACTCTATTCTACACACGATATATAAATACATACAGGTATTGTGGGGACCAAATTGTCCTCACATGGTCACTACAATGTCCTCATGAAGAAAGTGGCTTTATAAATACACGGCGGGTGAAGCAGCTCAGTGTCATCAGGATTCAGGTTGTTGACATTGCTGATCAGAGATGTTCTGAGACAGATAAGCTGGGAGACACTGACTCAGTGACATCTCACAAACTCACACACTCAAAGATAACACACACACACCTGACTTTCTTACAATGCTTTGTGAGCATTTTTCTTTTCTTTTGAAAGAAATTGCTACTTATATCCTGCAAGGATGCATTAAATTGAGACGTTTATAAGGTTTATAAAAGATCTCTATTTCAAATACATTTTGCTCTTTTGAACTTTCTATTCATCAAAAAATCCTGAAACATTCCTCATTGATAATAAGAAGAAATGTTTCTTGAGCAACAAATCGGCATACCAGAATGATTTCTGAAGGATCATGTGACACTGAAGAGTGGAGTAATGATGCTGAAAATTCAGCTTTGCATCACAGGAATAAATTACAGTTTAAAATATATTAAAATAAAAAAAAGTTATTTTAAATTTTAATAATATTTTACTGTTTTTATTGTATTTTTGATTGAAAAAAAAATCTAAATCATTGAAAAATCTTACAGACCCAAATGTAATTTTCTAAGATTAATAGAATCACTTCAGTTTTATAATTTACTTTTTTTTAGAAAATCCAAACATCTAAGATAATAAAAACTTCAAAGATTTTAAAGATTCTGAATTTCCAAACATTATGGAATTTTCAGATTTTAAAACTTTAAAAATTTTAAATTTTCAAAAACGATTCTAAGGATTCTAAATATTCTGATACTTAAAAAAAGATTAAGATTCTAACAGATATTCTAAAACATTTTATTAAACAGTGCAAAGTTTCTAATATTCTAAAGGTTCTACTATTCTACAAATTAGAATTAGAATCTTTAAAATCCTAGAATCTTTACAAGACCTCAAGTCTGGAGACACACTGTTGTCAAATTATGTAACCTCAACACAGACCCTCACACACAGCAGCTCCTTGTTAGCCTTCATTTTGTGATCTGTTTTGTGTTAACTGCAGTCACTGCACTCACACGTAGAGAGGTGTGCTGCACTTCAAACAAACCGCTCACTCTGACCCTAGAACAGCATAATGAGTTCAATTTGATGCTGAAAAAAAAGTTGTTTTGTTTTAACAAGACAAAACAAGATAAGAAAAAACTATTTCTGCCACCTCCACACATTTTCATAACGCAGATGTTTTCTTAAGGAGATCTAAGAAACATGTTTGTGATAATTATCATAAACTATCTTCAGCTTTTATCTAAGGAAACAGACATAAACTAAGTTTTAGTTAGAACATTAATGTACTTGTTTGATCAAGAATAAATCATGATTTTATAATGTCATATTTCATCTGTTGTCTGACCACATCTATATTAAGAGCATTCGAGTGTGTTAAAAGATAAAAAACGTTACGTAACATCCTGCATGCACGTGTGTCCCTGTGCGAAATGTAGCACTCGTGTCTGTCTGTCTGTATCTGTGGAGGAACACACAGTACAGGGAGCAGAAGAGAGGAGTTATTGTCAGAGCAGTTAAAGACACTGTTTGGACAATGCTGTCTCTCAGGACGGTCTCTCTCGCTGAACCTTTGCTCTGGTTCACACAGTACATGCTCTTTCACACAGAATTCATCCTCTCTCTCAAACACAGTCACACACACACATGTTGGGTTTCAGTGTTTAATGGGGATTTTCCATAGACATAATGATTTTTATTCAGTACAAACCATATATTCTGTGGCCTGACCCTAAACCAACCCATCACAGAAAACTTTTCTAAATTGTCAAAAAACATGTTCCCTCATGGGAACAAAAATGTCCTCACAAGGTCAAAGATTTCTGGTATTGCTAGCCTTGTGAGGGCATTTTGTCCCCATAACTTAGGGTTTACCAGGACCACAAACACACACACACACACACAGACTGAGACCAGCATGTCAGATTTGTCAAGTTGCCGTTTAAATGGGAAAGTTTAAGAAGTTGACACTGGTTTATAAAAATTTGTTAACTTTAAAAGCATTTTTGGGTGAACTATTCCTTGAACAATTAAATCCTAAAATAATCCTAATTTAGAATAATCTATTATTATTATTATTATTATTAATGATGCTAATTATAATAATACATTAATGTTAATAATGTTTAAATTAGAAATGGAATGTTATTTTGTTAATATTATTATTATTAATAATAATTATAATGAAAATTATCAAAGTCAGGGTTATTATATATAACATATATATATGGCAACTAGTTTTTCATTTTTTATTATATATATATTATATATATATATAATAAAATATGAAAAACTAGTTTAGATTTGTCATTTTTGTACTAAACTAGCTAAAATGAAATAAATTAAAACTAATAAATGCTTTATAGACGTTTTTAAAAATATATAATTCACAAAAATGCTAAACAGAATTACTAAAACTTTATCTGCAACAGAAAATGCTAAAAATAAAATCAAAATATTAACAAAAACTATCAGTGATATTAAAATAACACTGATCCATGGACGAGTTAAAAATTCCAATCACGTTACAACAAAACAGAAGAAATATGAAGTGGCTCTAATGTTTGCATTCATCATCTGTCCATCCGCCAGTATGGAGCTCCAAGTATACAAGAACCACATTTAAGTGCCAGTCAGGTCAGCGCACAAGACCAAAACTATGAATGAGCACATTCTCGGTACTCTTTCCTTTTGAAATCGAAGGTCAAATGAAATGTTATGAATATAAAATGAGTGATCTGACTGAGGAAATCTAAACTGACCCTTTTATTTGAAAATAATCTCACTTAACAAAGCAAGTCCTAGACCTTCACCCATATTTGCACTTCTTTTGTTTTTCACACGCTCTATCCGTAACACAAGAGTTAAAAAAGTAAAAGAGGAAGCTTGCTTTCTTGGAAGGCCACCGTGGAAAAGTACGCCTCCAAAACAAACACGTCTCTTGTGGGACTTACACGCCCCCTCTATTACTTTTCTCTCTTTTTCATGTCCCGTTCACCCTGGTCTTGGTTCATGATGTTCTGAAAGACTTCCTGGGATCCTTAGTTGGCACAGAGTTGGATGGGGAAACAATGTCAGGGACATTTTATTCAGAAAATCATGCTTATAGTACCCAATAGGCATAAAGTTAATTATTGTCTGAGGACATACAAAGACTCCATGTGACAGTGTGAGCATGTGTCACATGAGGGCACTTCTGTGTTGGATAAAACCTTTGACATGTTTCTTCCTCTTTGCTGCACAAATCCAATTACACTTCTCCTCTAGGGATGTAAATATTTACTCTGACAACGGTTTGATTTTTACAAAAATCTCATTTGATATATATGTATATATAAATATAAATAGAAAATAGATTGTTATTGTCTGTCTTTCAGATATCTGGTCACTGGGTGTGATCCTCTATATGCTAGTGTGTGGACACCCACCCTTTCAAGAGACCAATGACAGCGAGACCCTCATCATGATCATGGACTGCCGTTACACTGTGCCCAACCACGTCTCTCCAGAATGCAAAGAGTACGTATGTTATCTGAGCTTTCATTTCCCTCAGGCACACACAAACTAATTCTGCTTTCTCCGATTAAAAAGTTCACTATTTCTGGAAACCAGCATTACCAAGAACATGACCCTCGTAATACCCTTTCCACTAAGAATTTCCATGCTGATCTGATGCATGCCTACAAAAACATGTCTGAGTAAATAGATTAGTTTTAAGATGTCATTGACAGCCTTGTGCCGCTGGAACACAGTGTTTTGTTGTGTTATTTTTTTCCCCCTGAGAACTGCCTCTCAAACGCCTCTCAAACACCACTCCCTCGCCCTACAGTTTGTACCACTTTCACGGCAAACTTCATACCTACTTGTAGACCAAAGCCCATCTGAACATACTGTACTTTATCTGTTTACACCCGCTTGTACCAGCCAATCACAGATTGTGGCTCTCTAAAACATGCTTAATCAAGCCAAACAAACTGTTTTTGAATGAGTAAAGGTTCCTGGAGGTTAGATTTAGGAGCAAGTTTTGACAGACACACAGAATTTCCATCCTTGGGCCAGGTGATGGATACTGAGAGTAACAGGTCAAGACAGCTCCCTCATTTTGTTTCATAAGGGCTTTAACTAGATATTCCGGTTGGATTAGATATGCTTGACTTAACTGAGCTTTAATTCGCTTTTTGAATCATAATATTGTTCTGCTCTTAAAAAGGGTTCGGCATGATTTGGAATTCGAAATCGAGCCACAGAAATGCTTTTCAACGATACATAATTACGTGATTAATTATGACTATTTATTCCCTCATAAAGAATACCTTTTTTCTCAAATGATGAGACTTATTTCTCGAAATGAATTCCAGTATTTTCAAAATAATTTATATTTTTCCATGATGAATCACTAAATCTCCACCACATGTTTTTCAGACAACTTAATATAATATTTTTATTGTTAATTCAAAATGATGCTACAAAATAAAGTGCATTATTTAAGACACCTTTCTTTTAATTTCATTTGTTTGTTGATTCAAATTACAATTCTGCATCCCATTAGATACCATAAAATCACATTCGGGAATTTAGTTATAATTTACAAACCATTCTCGATTCACTTCTGAAAGGTGCACAATCCTACTTTTAAGTGTGCTCACCGCAGCTCTATAGTGACCAGATTTTTACACAAGGCTGCCTTTTGTCAGAGTGAAGTTATTTTTAAGTGGGTTTATTCCAGGCTATTTGTAGTTAGAACATCCCCAAAGCAACAGCTCTCAGGCTTGAGTTTAGGTCTGAATCAGTCAATTGTGCAAGAGTGTGAGTGCGAGTATGTGTTAGACATCTGGGCTTGACTGCAGAGCCAAACATAGTGACTGGGTCACATGATCTACACCGCAATCAAAAGCTTCCTTTAATGGGAAGAGTTTTCTTACAGGAGGAGAACACTTGTGTCTTTAGGCAGACTTTCATCTTGCTGTTGATCTGTAGTTTGCTTCTTTTTTTTCCACCCTTCTTCCTCACGGCTATTTAAGGTCTTGAGGTTAAACACATCAAGAGATTCTGCTGATGTTCAAGGGCAATGGAGCATGTGGGACTATAAACACACAAACATTCAGAGACCTAAAAACACTTTTTGAAAGAGAAAACATCTCCCTCTGCTGGTCCTCTATGTGAGATGCAGGAATGTGTGCTAGTACCGCAGTGAAATAAAACACTCAAATGCCCTGAATAAACAAGCTGGATGCAGTGCATTCACACATACACATGCAAGCTTGGATCGCAAGAGTTCCAACCAATTCCGTATTCTTTCAGTTCGCCTCACTGAAGCACCAGTTCTCTGCAGGTGCTCATGAATATTAATCAGCAGAAAGATAAGCACTTCCTTTTCATTCCGTCTCCTCTGACGGCAAGATGCGCCTGTGCAATCATCGTCTGTCAGCCAGGCAGAGAACATTTATTAAGATTGCTAGAAAAGGAAAGTATGAAAATTGCAAGTAGAATGAGGCTGAAATGAAGTGAGATGGAGGCAAGTGTGATGAGGGGTGACAAAATCAAGCCAATTTGAGAAGATGGGATTTTTCTTATTTCTTTTTTTTCCCCCACAGAAGGTCATGTCTGATGTTCTCGTTCTGCTCTGGTAAAAAAGGAATAACAATCTCTCATCATTCTCTCCCTCTTATTTTCTTTTTTTTCCTTTCAGTTTGATTTCACGTATGCTGCAGAGGGATCCTGCTAAGCGGGCATCTCTCTCAGAGATAGAAAGCCACCCTTGGTTGCAAGGTGTTGACCCTTCGCCTGCTGGTTACACAGCCGCCCCGCTTACCTCTCACCACAGTTTGTTACCCGAGGAGCATGAGTTCATACTCCAGGCCATGACCAGTGGCAGCATCGCTGACCGAGATGCCATCCAGGAGTGGGTATCTCTTTATTCTTCTAAGATACTTTATTTTGGTCCCAGAATACATCTGATAAAACAAATACATTTTTGTGTCATAGAGCTTTGGAGGCTGACCGATATAATCACATCACAGCCACCTACTACTTGCTGGGAGAGCGACTCCTTCGAGAAAAGCAAGAGCAGTCAAGTCTCACTCCTGAACAAAGACATGCACTGTAAGTCCCAGTATTCTTTAACATATTTTGGATCATTTTAGCTCTGAAGTTCTTTTATCTTCTTATGGTAGAACTAACCTTACCACATAACCCTTGGTACCAAAAGGATCCTAATATGGTGTACTTAGTACTGTTGTTTCCTCCCTCTACAGGAGACCCATGTCGGAACCACTGGACTTGGTGAGCCAAGTGCCCCAGTCTGATACACTAAGAGGAGCATCTCTGGTTCCCTTAGTGCCTCTCGACTCTCTGTCTTCCGGCTATGTCCGACGTGGTGTGAGCGAGTCTGGGGACCTGCTGGCTCCCAAAGCCAACCGTCATGATAACTCCTTCAGTGACTTTTGCAGCACAGCTCCATGCTTGAGCCTCAGTTTGCGCCCTCTACCTCCAGACCAACCTACTGTCAAGAGCCTTGGAGCCTTACAGCAGATCTGCGAGGAAGAAGAGGATGAAGATGATGCAAAGGAGCAGAACCAGAATGAGGAGAAGCTTGAGGTGGCACCTGAGAAACCGGGTCCGTTTCCTTCAACAGATCTATTGTTGAAACCTTCTACAATATCTTTGCAATCAGAGACTCAAAGGAGAACTGGGAGGCCGTCAAGTAAGGTCATGGGAAACTGTGAAACTCTGGCCGAGGAGGAGGAACTTGATGAAGGGTCGGAATTCACAGAAGAGCAGAAGAAGCTTTCAGAATTAGTGTCTAACATCTCTTCTGGCACCATAGAACATCAGGTAGAGATGTGCTCAAAGACTGAAGCCAATGTGGAAGAGTTCAACCACACAGAGCAACCTGGTAGAGGAAGGGACAAGGATGTATTCACCCACCCTAGCTTACCTTTAGATGAGCAAGAAGGAGAACAGATTCAAGATGCAAATATAGACGGACCTCCACCAGCTCCCACACTGGATGTTGTGCAGTGCTGCTGGGGACAACGGGAACCTTCACAGGACACACTCGAAAATAACAATAATACCCCAGGCAAATCTCGACTGCTCGAGGTTGGGGTGGTGTCAACCCCTTGTGGTTCCCCAAGGTCCCTTCCAAGGAACCACTGTGTGGACCTGGGTCCCGATGGGGTGGAGATGCGCAAGACAGTGGCTGAAGTCGAGAAAACTGAGGAGGTACAACCTAAACCTCAGAAAGGCCTCCAGGGAACCAGGGAAACGAGTACTGACCCTGCTATTCGGGCCGATCCCAGCAAGGTCAAGAATGTGAACTTGCGAGAACGTCTGCTGCAGTTCCCACTCTGTGAGAAAGCCTTGTCCTTCAACATCCAGCCCACCTCTAAAGAGAAGCTTCTCCCTTTTGCACAGTATAACTGCTGCCATGTCTTGTAGAGATTTGGATCCCGAGATCAAAGAACAAACTTACATCAATAGAAGCCCTCCAAATCTGCAACTTTCTCAGACACTAAAAGAAAAAGTGTGTTCTCACCTCATACTGTAACCTCAGAGGTGCTTTCCCACACAATCTACTAATTGTATATCTTTATTTTCTTTCCCTACCCAGCATTCATTGCTGCTTTCCTGTAAGACAGTTAACCTTTTGGCAATGCTGTGTATATGAACACCTGTATCTACTGACACTGCTCACTATATTCTGTGCTATCTCAGAGACTTTTATTAGAAGTAGCATATGTCTTGCTAGCATAGAAGCTTTAATTCAATAACCTGTCATTTTGCACTGTAATATCTTTACCACATTAATTGTAACAGAGTTTACTCATATCACTAAAGGAGTGACTGAAGACCATGCTTCACAGTGACAGAAAATGGCTACATAAGAGCATAAGGAGAACAATCACAACAGAGGCCATTTAGGCATCCAGTCAGTGTAGTAGTCCTGACAAGTTTTTAGTCATTCATTTGGTTTGTTTTTACCGGTGACTGTGAGGTAAAGTTCTTTACTCGCAGAACTTTGAAGAAGTTGCATGCTGTGGCATTGTTGAAGTTGTTCCTGTACCACTGGCTCATGCTAGCATGTTAGCTTGCAGCTTCACTGTCAGGGAGTGGAGCAGGAAGCAGAATAATTCGTCACATCGATACAGTGAACAGTGACAGTTTCGGAGCATGGTTATGATAGCATGCTAAAGAGAACTTAGCATAGCATTAGCATTTTGTGAGCTGGGGACTGACCAGGGAAAGATACTAAGTATATCTGTGATATATTTTCAGACAAACAAAAAGAGGGCTGGAACAGAGATTATTCTGAGAGATTATATCTAGAGACTTTTTGTGAAATGGACGTAATATTACACAAAAACTGAAGACTGGTCTTCCTGGAGCTCTATTCTGGAGTTTGTTTTAAAACTGCTAATTCTTGGAAATATAATGAAGCTTTTATCAAATATTAGAGAGTTATCAAGGGTTTTTTGGAAAGATGGTGACAAAGACTTTTTTTTTTCCCTTTTACATAAGGCGACATGCGAAGGAGATTAATTACATAACATTGAACATCTATTTTTGTTTAATCATTTGGGTGCATTTTTAACATATGTTATATGGGGATAAGCTCTTTGAAATATCCATACATGTACAGTGTATATATAATTTTTGAACGTTATGCTATTGGTATGTTGTATTTTGACCCTTGCACCGTATACATACCAACATTTCAGTCCCTCCATTTTAGATCGTATTCAATGAACGTAGCGACTTTTATGACACTAGTTTATAAAGATCTTGTGTCATAGTTGTAAATACATTCGAAGAGCTGTATGCTAACGTAACGCTTTGTGCGTAGCTGAGCCTAGCCTAAAATGTACATCGAGAAAATCCAGCCTTTGTATATTGCAATGGCATGAGTGAAGCTAGCGGTTACTATTGTTTTTACCTCCTAAACAGCCTAAACACGATCACATAAACATTTAGATAGCAGGTGTGACTGTGGTTACTGTTACTTTGGTACTCTAAAGGACGTCAAAGTTATTCAGTCACTTCACATGATCGTTTCTTCGCTATATATAGAACATCTGTCACTGGTGGATTAATTATTTTTAGTCATACTGTAGTCAATGTGTAGTCTTTCTTTTTTTTTTTTTTTTGCAATATCTTGGACCACAGATAAGCTTGACCAAATGCACAAGAATAGATGTAATAATTGTAAAAGGTGCTCTGGGAAGCGATATCGAGTGTTATTACATCTCTGTAACATGAAATTTGACTAATCATTCCCATACAAAGTTTAAACTAGGAACAACTATCCTGACCTGTAATGTTTTGTAAGTACAACCTTCTGAACCAGTCGGATGGCAGAGCGATATAAAGCCAGACGTGCACTATATTGTCATAATCAGCATTTTCTTTTCTTCTTATTTTGATGTTACTCATTTGACATGGGTCTCCATCCTTCAAAGCATCTGTAATCACTTCTCAACAGTTGGATTTTAGTTTGTCTATAGTCCCATTGACCCTTACTAAAACTATGACTGTCTCAATGAGATTAATTTATTTTTATATTTATTTATTAAAACTTGATTAAACTGCCTTGTGTCATTGTATTTTTTTTTTTTCACAAAGAATTAGTGCACTCAACGACAGTGATCTTCTTGTATGGTTTAAGCCTTTTATTACATGACATAGTTTTCTCAGTTTAAAGCTGTTTGAATATTTATTTATTAGTTTCTTCAAGGCCACTCGCATCACATTTGCATGACATTCAGTGAAGCAAGCATTGTGTGGTTATTTATACCAGCAAAACCCGTTGTAAGAATATGGTCAGTTTTGATCAAACGTAAAATACAACTGAGGATAAAAAACAGTTAAAATTGTCACAATGTATTTACAAAAAAAATTGTAAAAACAAATATACAAACAAAACAGCAACCAAAAAAATTTTAAAAAGGTGTATCGTAGTGATTGTGGAGAGCTATTCTTTTAAAAATCATTAATACAGCACAATATGGGTCTATTTTGTCATAATATGTTCCTTGACCTTAATCTGTTTTCAGTAATTTTCAAAAGGTACCACTGATGCAAACAGTTATTAGCTGAGGCTTAAACAGCCTGTAAACTGTAGAAGCTATCTTTGGTAAACTGTGCCATATGGTACATTAGCAGGCTAAATATACAGTGGCTAAGTAATATGACTTTATGGCACCTGCCTTTTTGTGATTGTTTCCACAGAAATAGCGATCACTTGGTCACTCTGCAATTTTGCCCTTTGAAGAGAGTTTATCATCCACACGAGAGCTCTTGATCCTCTGTGGGGGAAAAAAATAATTCTTTTTTTATTTTTTGGTTACATAAACAGTCCATAACATACATTAGATTTTAAAATAAGTGTCTGGTAAATTGCATGAGGCCTTTAGTTTTCATGAGAAACCATGAGAAGCAAGTCATAAAGCAATAAAGACAGATAGCATTATTAGCATTCTGTCAGCTTTATTAACTAAAATTGGGAAACAGATTGCTGAAAATGACAGGCCATTTCTTTATTGCTAACAGCTAAAACAAGCATAATGGTGACTGTAATACCTTACAGCTAAACTTTTTCTCACTTTTGTATATAGATAAAGACTTTAAATGTAATATTTGTTGTTAAACAAAGTAGCAGTGTGCTAAAATGCTAACAAGTTAGCAAAAGTGGTACCTGTTTCTTAAGCGCTTGCATGGAGTGATACTCGATTTGTTCTCTCTTGATTCGGAGCCAATCGGGTTCATCAGGGATCATAAAGGCCAAAATCATCTTCACCATGATCAGGACGTGCTAGAGGACCCAAACAGCATAATAAACAACATTCATTCACAAAGAGAGCTTGTGCAAACTGCAGCCACTTCAGATAAATGCTAGCTTGCTCATGGTGAGTTCAAGTTCTCCTGGGAAGTTTGTATATACAAGTTGGGAAGTCGTAATTATGATATCAGGTGCTTTTAAATCACTTTGATCAGAGCAAGGTCAAAAACACAAACTCAATCTTATATATATATATATATATATATATATATATATATATATATATATATATATAGCAATTGTACAGTACTGTTGTATTATGTACATGCAACTTATAAAAAAATAATATTATTAAACAAATTGACCGTTAACTACAGAAGGTGCATCCATATCTATAGCATCCTCCATGTTTTCTCACAGACACACCTCTAACTCTAAAACTCTGGGCTCAAATACGTTTCTCACTCATAATTATGACTTTGTTTTGGCTTTCATGTAAATGCAATCTTTCCAACATGACTTGAACATACCTCAAATTCATTTAAAGGTATAGTTCACCCAAAAATGAAATTTTGGTCTCTTTTTACTCTAATGTTGTTACAAACCCGTATATGGTATACAAAAGACTATAAATGAAATTTTAACTTTTTTTGTCCTTTTTGAAGCTTGTGATCACTTAATAATAATTGTCATCCAATAATGATCATTTTTGGATGAATTATTCTTTTGACTCTTTCCGAGGCTGTACCAAAATCGTCTCTAACCTCCACAATGACGGCAATGACAAGAACTTTGTTGCTGCTGAGGCCGGCTTCCTGTGTGAATTCCCTCACACGTGGGGACAGAAGCAACAGCCAGCAGTTAGACATGACCGAGATGAAGCTCAGCACCTCAAACGCCGGCTGCAAAACAAGACAAAGACAGCTTAGGACTCACAGTATCATTTAAAACATTCTTATATGAAGTACAGATTTCTGACCTGCCATACTCCCATATCGCCCACAGGGGCAGAAAAGGGCTTGTTGAAGAGCTTGCAGAGCTTGTAGGCATCTGTGCGTATCTCTGTGAGGTTGTTGAGCAGTAACAGAGGGGCAGTGAGAGGATAGACGCAAGAGAAAAGACTCAAGTAGCCGAACTGAACAAGCAGCTCGATGTACTCAGCAAACAGCCCCTTAAGAGGAACGAGATTGAGAATTTAAGGAAAATACAATTCTTGTATTC
The DNA here is from genome assembly GCA_038088235.1 of Zacco platypus. Lineage (NCBI taxonomy): Eukaryota > Metazoa > Chordata > Actinopteri > Cypriniformes > Xenocyprididae > Zacco > Zacco platypus. Next base: position 8,043,717 of record CM076063.1, read on the forward strand.
TGGATATTTGAACATGTTTGATTGCTACTCACCGGGAAAGCTGGCAGGCTGCCCTGAGCCTGGAGATGGTCCACCTCTGGATCATCTTCCTTCAGGTTCCTGTCTGCAGATGTGAGGAAACGGTCCACCAGGAAAGGAACCACCACCTCAGTGAACTGATTCACTACCTGGGTCACGATCAGAAGAGAGGCCAGTCTCTGTGGATGAAATCAAGGGTATTGTGTTAATAAGATGTAAAAAGTTTATATGCAAGAGTAAGGAAATTCTCACCTTGCGCAGTAAAGGCATGTCCTGCTTGTAGAAGGCAATGTGGAACAGCACAGCAAAGTTATTGAAAAAGGTGAACTGAATGAGAAAGAGAAACAGATTAAGGAAAATGGGACATTTTCATTTAGTCCTACAGAAAATTCCAGTCTGGACATATACAGCTCTCAACGTTTAAAACACGCTTGAGATCTTTGAGATATAACATCTGCAGTGATGTTGAGACAAACGGGTCCTTTTTCTTCCCAGAGATGAAAGGAAATAAAGACAGGGAGGTGGAAAAAAGCTCAATGATAGAGAACTATAAAACTCACCACGAGGACTTTGGTCGTATGATGATAGTCAAAAGATGATTCCTCCCTATGATTTTCTGAAAGGAGAGAGAGTTATTTTTTTCTATTTGCTAAAATTTGATTTTCTTATATTTTTGTTTCATTTTATTTTAATTCAAAGAATACTTTGAGAATTTACTCAAAAAGTCAGAAAAAAATGACATCAGTATATCATATTTATATCCATATTTATAATATAATGTCACATAATATATATATATATATATATATATATATATATATATATATATATATATTGGTGATAGTCAAAAGATCCCTTTGAGAATTTTATGTTTTCTATTTCCTATAATTTCATTTTTGCTTATTTTCTTAGATATTTTTTAATTCAAAGAATGTTTACGAAAATATGACATAATCAGTACATCATATTTAAAAATTATAATTTATCATGAATAACACAATAGCATAATATATGTTCATATACACACTGTGTATCTCATATATATGTATATATGTTTCATATAATGTATATATATATATATAATTTTATTTTATAATAAATTTTTATTATTTACATAGTACTTACTTAAAAGTCTCTGGTGTCCAATATTTTATATATCATATTTATAATATACTAATGATAGCATATTTAAATATTTTACTACATATGAAAATATGATATAATCAGTATATCACATTTATATTGTAATATATATGAGAAGATAGATCAGGCTTCCTGTCCTTTTCCCTAATCCTGATTACCTGATTCTGTTAGTCGCAGGGCTACGTTACGATATATATTCCCCAGCACATTGGTGTAGACTATATGGCCAATAGAAGGGAGGTATAGGAAGATTGCTGTGAAGTATGATCCAGATCCTTTGTGCCAGTTTGAGACCAGGCGCTCGCAGAAATAGAAAGCTGCCATCCCCATGACCACCAGACCCAAAAACACCCCGACCACAGGCACTGACACCAGACCCATCCTAAGCCTCCTCTTCCAATCGGGGAACAGCGGCTCCAGTTTGCCCGTGACCGGATTGGTGCCGAGCTCTCCGTGAAAACCCGGACGGGGCTCTTGGAATTGTTCGGCTAAATTGAAAGTGCCCCAGCGATAGGATAAAGACGCACTCCTCCTCTTCCACAGCTCCATGAATATCGTGGACCACAGCATGCTGAAGACTGCCTGCACCATGTAGGAGCTGACCGAAGGCTGGTCATCGTCGTCCTTTGGTGGTGTCGGCTCGCTGTCAGTTTTATTGACACTGGAGAAGTTGGCACTTGGCAAGAAAAAGGTGATGAAGAGGCCCAAAATGGCTGGAGGAAACAACGACAAAGTGTAGAAGTCCAAGAAGCTGAAATAATAAGCTATAGTGCCACCAAAATAAGCATAGATGGAGTCTGTAGAGAGAGAGAATGAATTATTAGTGTTATAATAATACAATTCTTTTAATAAAATACAACTTAATACATAAAAATATGACTTAAAATACAATATTAAGTTAACTACAACCACAGCTAAAATTAAATAGCTCAAGTTAATCTAAGCATCCCATGCACCATAACTATGTATGTAAATACATGCAAATATTATACATACTAAAATTAATACCTAAAATAGATAGACCTAGAACTAAAACCTAGAACAGTTATACTACATAATTATTACTTAATTTTTATATTTTCATTAGTATGTATAAAATCATATAATACATTTATGAGCTTTAGTCAAACGACTTCATAAAGTTTTATTAGTGCCACCATGATGCTCATTAAAATGGATTAAATGGTCCTGAACAAAAGATAATTGTGTTTAATTTAAATACTGCATGGGTTGAAAAAGGATGCATAATAAATGTCTGATTAGCTATGTCATGGGAATGTGTGTGTTTGTACCCAAAGGCTGTCCCCAAAGACTCTTCTGAGAGTACCACTGCTTCCCCAGAGCTGTCAGAAGCTTCTGCTCATGTAGAGGAGTGACGTTACGGATCACCCCTGCTTTCTCCAGCTTCTGTACTGCAGCACAGAGAGAGAGAGGGATCGATGGACGGACAGACAGACAGGTAGATAGATAGATAGCTAGACAGCATTGTTAGTCTAAGCTGCATGCAGTGACTAAGCACTTCAAAGAGAGAGGAGAGTGCAGCCTATTGGCTACTCGTGGAACTGCATGCTGTGAATAGAAAACTGTTTACTACTATACACTGTATAATGTATGCTGTTTTATAAAAGTATAGTGAAACAATAAGCAACCTTAAATGTTCAAATAACGTTGTTGGAGTTAAAAAGAGGTATTTCAATCATATTATGTTTCAGAATGTTGCAATTTTTGGCAGTCCGATCAAATGAGTCGATCACAGGCTGCATCCGAAACTGCAAACATCCCTACTATATAGTAAGCGAAAAACAGAAAGAACAATGTCCAAATTCACAGTACTCTTAAAAGAGAAGGCAAAAAGTACGGTGAGATTCTGAAGTGTGCATACGATGGACGCTTTACTATCCCATGAGGCCATGGAAGAGGATTTGTGAATAGCAGTGATGCGACACACAGGAAGATCATGAGATAATGACAACATGGCGAATGTAGTACATCTGGACTACACTCATGCTTTATAGAACATACTTTTTGAGCGCTCGCCAAGTAAGTACTTATTCAAAGAGAGTATGCGATTTTAGATGCAGCCACTGTTGATATAGTTTCTTTTTCCAACGTGCATGGTCATGTTGTGTGCACTGCATTGTGGGATGTTGTAGGCCTATACTACACAGCCAGTAGAAAATGTGATTATCTTTACATTTTTAATGGTATTTTATGCATTTCAAAAAAGGTGAAAAATATACATGCACATTCACATACTCACAGATGCCCTCTCTGGCTTTCAACTTCCCCTTGGGTGTTGGGATTCCTGGGATACGCTGGTCTTCTATGGCTCTCATGGAATCCAATTGATATTTGATGATGTACTGCCTCTCTGCCAGCGTCAGGAACTTCTGCATGTCATCTGCAGAAAGAGTGAAATAACAACAAATCCTTGGTAATAGCGTTAGCCAGATGCTAACACAGTGTTACCAAAACAAAATAGTTAAAAGTATTCACCAGTGAAGAACATACTGTTAGTGCGTAGTAGTCTGCCAAACGAATAAATGTAAATATAGTAGAAATATGCAAATTGAGATGTCAGTCAGCAAACACAATCTTGAGTGTATTATTTTATTTATTGTGTACCGTGTCCTCACCAATGTTGCAAAAGCTGTCGCGGTCATCAACAGAGAAGGCCGTCATGTTTCCATCCTGGTAGCTTTTGCAGAGGCCAAGGTCCTCAGTCACCCTAAGAAGGGTACAGCGAGGAGCCGCCACAACTATCATGTCCCCTTTCATGTCCTCTCCGGGGTGAACTAACAGTTGAGCACCTAAACAACAAGAAAAAAGGTTTGTAAGTTTTTATTTTTGTATTATATAAGGAATAATAGATGGAGGGCTGTTGAATCATTAGGAAAATCCTGCATATCGGAGTGGTAATGCAGTCTTTTTGGTCCCTAAAACACTTGTGTTTAAGACTAATTTCACGTCCCAAGACTCTATTGATAATTCCAAAACATCTTATAACTTGTAACGGAGATCCAAAACACTGATATGCAGTTACTGGAGAGATTAATCGATTGAGTCTGTGCCTCTCAACATTGTTTGGCATCAGCGTCTACGTTTAGCTGCTTCCAAAACTGTTATGTTACCACCTCAATACTGAGAAATATCAGGTAGTTTTGCAGACGTGAAACTAAGTTATTAAAGGGGTGGTTGATTATCATTTCTCTTTTTTAAGCATAAACAACATCTGCAAAGTTACGATGCTCAAAGTTCAAAGCAAAATGAGACATTTTCTTTTACAGAAATCAATTTTAAGGAATACAACAAATGGCTGGTAGGGACTACAATGAGCTTCTTCCCGGGTTAGTGACATCACTAACTCTAAAATCCCCGTGAACATGCAACAAAGGGCAATGCAATGTTGGGCTGCTTTAGAGAAGAGTAAGAGTTGTTGTAGCAGAGTATTGTCGTACTGCTTCACAAACTACGGTAAATTCAACTCAAAAGATTAACATGACGGCACATGGTCATGGATGAGTTGAATCAACTCCACAGCAACTACATAAATTTATCCACTAACCGCTCAGAAACGTCCAGTTATATTCTAAAAGTTTTAACTTCTTCCTGAGTCTCTCCATCAGTGTCCGACTCCGGTTTGAACAATGTAAGGCTGAACACCGTTACTGACAATCCTCATTTTGGCTCCGTGAGATTCTCCAGCTTTGTTGTTGTTAACGCTGTTAAAGCTCCGCCCTCTTCTGGAAAGGGAGCTGGGAGCAGCAGCTTATTTGCATTTAAAGGGACACGCACAAAAACGGCATGGTTTTGCTCACACCCAAATAGGGGCAAATTTCACAAGCTATAATAAATGATCTGTGTGGTATTTTGAGCTGAAACTTCACAGACACATTCTGGGGACACCAGAGACTTATATTACATCTTGTAAAAGGGGCATCATTGGTCACAGTGCAGTGCTGACAACAGGTTTCTGTGCGTGTGAAATTGTGAATGTGAAAAGTGTTCTCACCTCCAGCCTTCACAGGTGCAGATATCATGGACATGATCCACTGTTTGGTGATGGGCTGGACGCTCTCGGCCAGCTGGATCAGAACCAAAGGCTCTATGTGGCTGGAGATACAGCAGGGACAACTGACCCGGGACCAGGAGCTGGGCCCTGTCACTTTGGTCAGGGATGAAGATCCCTCTTTTGGTTCCTTCTGGGACGTCATGGTGTCCCTGTGGAACTGTGGGACCATGAGAGTCTATGTCTGTTTTCATTTTTAGTCTCATTGTGTTCTTCATTTTAGTGTATATTTCAAAGTAGTCGGCTATGAAGGTCCTGAAACTTTAATATTATTATTAAAACTATATAAGCTATAATTTTATAAATAAATATTATAATAATATAACAATGCATTTTAATATATTTAAAATGTATAGTATTTCTATTTTATATATATATATATATATATATATATATATATATATATATATATATATATATATATATAGTGTATATACACATACACACACATTTTACTGGGTCATAAAAACACTTAATATTTTTTTACATTGAAATGCATGTTGATAAAATAATCTGAAAAATTATGACATAGTTGTGTGATTTTAATTTTAGATATAGCTGAAAATGTCAAGACCTCTGAGGACAAAATCACAATTTTAAAGGAGGTATACCGACATTTGCACAAGCTACTTTTCATGTTATGTCAATTTTATATCCTATTACAGCTAAGCAAACATTTATAATAGTTTTGACAACAAATGAAACAGATCTGTCCCTCTAATGCTTTAAAAACATCTTGCAAAGTAGAAAGTGGCTATAAAGAGTGTCTATAAAGATTAAACAATTTTTACAACTGAGCCAAGAGATCAAAGTCGAAACTATAAGCTGTTAATATAACAGGCAAATAAAGAGGGATATGGAAATAATACATACATCTACAGTTCATTCAAACCACCTCCAGTAAATGCAAACACGTGAGAGTATGAGCTTGCAGATATCTGGCTTCCTGAAAGCCTAGACAACAGTCAAGCTTAAACAAAACAACAAATCTACATAATTCAAGCTAATAGAGCTTCAAGTAGGTTACTAGAGAGAAAAGTCAATAATTCAACTCAGATGAGAATGAAAGTACAAAATAAACAGGAAGTGAGCGAGCTACAGAGTGAGAGAGGGTACGTCACAGAGACATGGAAAAGAAACAGTTCTGCAGACTCTACCTGTCAACGGCCGGAGCGAGCGCTTGTGAGTGTTGTTGATGTTCACACCCCCTCCACTGTGCTGTTTGAAACAAACTCAAGAGTGAAAACTCACGCACAGACTGTACGAAACACTTCGAGGATGTGTTGTTGAGCACACTCACCCTGTTCAGAGTCAGTCCATTCGCTGGTTTACTAGGAGGAACAGGAATGCAGCTGAACGTTTCTCCTCCCAGCCTTTAGGGTGTGGAGGGACATTTCATTTTTTTTCTGATGGTGAACGCGCTTCTGTGCACTTCTGGGTCCTACTGCCTGCCATGTTTGTTTTTGAAAATAGCATGTGGCTAGTCTTTAGGATACTTTAATATGACAGTATATGTCATATGATGGAAAATATGATGCTACAAGGGGTAATTTAGTTCTAATTTATTTTTATAATTTCTAATAATTATAAAATCATTATTATGATAGCTTATAATATATTTACAGGCTATAAATATATTTTATCATACATTATAAACATTATATTTCACCATCTGTGTGGCAAAACTAAAAATAATTTGTGCTCATTTTCTATTTAAGTTTTCAGTCTTTTTTGTTTTAGTATTTTAAAACTTAAAATTAATATAATTAGTATAATTTAAATGTTTTTATAATAAACAATACCATAATACCATTTTTTATATAATATAAAATAATAATAAAATATAAAAATTTTATAATAATGTATACATATAACACAATATAAAAAACAAATTAATTTGTGGTCATTTTCTATTTAATTTTAGTTTAATTTTTAAATTTTTACAACTACAATTAATATTATAAAATTAATTTAACTGATAATTTAAAACATTTATAATAAACAATACCATGTTATTTTTTATTTTATGATCTAAAATGTACATTATACATCATAAATATATTATTATCATAGAGAATATATTTGCATATTACTATAAATATATTTTATAATATATATTATAAGCAGGGTGGATGAACAGGATTGTTGGCTTTGTAAATACATTCATGCAAATGATCAGAAAAGCTAACAGTTGGCAACACTTTCTGTACATAATTATTCAAAATGAAGCTGTGACGCTGAAGACTGGAGTAATAATGCTGAAAATTCATCTTTGCATCAGGAAGAAATGTTAAAATACATTAAAATACAAAACACCTATTTTAAATTACTGTTTTTACTGTATTTTTATCAAATAAATGCAGTCTTGGTGAGCATGAGACTTCTTTCAACTTTTGAGCGGGACGGTCTGACATATTGGACGAAGAACGGTTAGTGACGTCACGTAACTGGCAGATTCAAACTGCGTTTTCGCGCTTTGGAGACGCACGCGCTTAACGTGTATGCAGTGTTTTCAACAACATAATGTTCATTTTAGGTTTCATTTAAATACACATAAGCACTAGTAAAATAATACATTGAGTTTGTAAAATATACACTGATGTCTTTGGAAGCAGCAATAACAATCCATTAAAATATAATTTGCCGACGTGTTTTATTCATATAAAGTTTATTCACATTAAGTTTACTCCATACTTCTCCCAGTTCACCGGCTACTTACTTATATGTATTACACGTGCTGTAAATCCGACCGACAGGTGTGTAGACTAAAAGATGGCGGCGCTCATCTCACGTTATAGATCAAGAGCATTTAAAAAGGTTTTTAAACGACAAAACACACTCACTTACACGTATTTGAGAATCGGAATATCAGATAGTTGATGATATGGTAAGCAAATTTGTGAATATTTTGAATAAAAAAGGAAAAAACTAAATAAAAGAGATACATCCGTTATAATCCGTTGTTGTGGCTGCGGTGTGTAAACATGACGCGTTGCCATGGAAACAAAAACTAAAATAACGGTCACCTTAAAAAAAACTCTGAGGGGTGAGTTAGCATATTTTAAACTTACCCATGAAAGGGTTGAAAAACATTACAAATCTTACAATATCCAAACTTAAATGGTAGTGTAGTGTATATGTACATATAATATAACACATTTAGTTAAGATATTACATTGAAAATAACTTTCACGTTTTTTTTGTGCACATTTTCCTCTTCTAAAAAAAATCTAATGGCTAATAAAAAAAACATTCCAGGTAAAATACCACAAGATTTCCTCAGAAATATACATAAGTTTATTTACAAATACATTTGCATTTGCATAGAAATTTAAAAATCCAAAATAAAAATACATAGTAGTAAACAGATTTATTAGAGGCATCTGTAGCTAAAAGATTTATCTGAATTAAAAGCTCCCATTGTGATTACAAGTAAACAGATAAATATACATCTCTGTTGACTTGCTTCAACTGAAAGCATTCTCCTACGACATGGGATCTGTCCATGTAAGCTCAGGAGGGCGTCACAGTTATAAAATAATCAAAATTCATTATAATGTCCATTTGCATTTTATTAGTTTCGTTGTGCCGTTCAATCACGGTATGAAGAAAACCCCTAGTCAAACGTCCTTCCATGACTTTGGCTGGAACATTCAACCAATTATGCGATCTAATTGGTTTAGGAAGGAGCAGAAAGCTAGGGAAGGCACATCGGGATCATTTTCCTTAAATATATCATATATATATTTAATCTTTATCTCTAGGTATATATTCAAGAACAAACCAGGATACGGTGGCCTCTTACAAAGAATTTAGGAAATCGGTGAACGTACCACCACTGAAACATTAATTACGTTCAAAATGACTGTATGAAGATGAGTGAAGTGTGGCAACAGCTTTTTCTGGGAATTTCCCAGAATCACAACATAATTAAACAGTGTCAAGACAAAGGCAGGGGTTAAAACGAGCAGGGAAACAACACAAAAGTGTCCAAAATCTGCCGTATGAACGGATGAGAGATCAGCCGAGGATGTTCTCGCTCTCCTGACGCCTGGTCAGATGCATCAGATCGTCACACCAGATGGAATGGTTGCGCCGGCTAGATCTACAACGACGACAGAGGATTTCAATAGACCCTCCACCCTATGACAGCTACGGACGGCTGGCAACCCTCACCGACAGGAGAGGTCCGTGCACCCCGCTTCATGCCCTCAAAACCAGTTCAAAGTGCGTAATCGTCCCCATGTGTTAGTCAGGAGAACCAAAAGCCAGCTTCAATCCTCAATAACTTAATATCTCACTGGATATGTAACATATTACTCGAGGAGCAGCTTGTGGCGTCCTCCGGATCACGATATTAGTAAGTCAATTGGCAAAAAAAACACCTCAAAGTGAGTGAGACGAGACAGAAAAGCAAGATCACCAGAGCCTACAGGGTTAAAACGAGCAGCATGAAACGTCATAACGAGGGCGGAGCAAAGTTTTGACAGACAGCGATGATCTGTAAGCGGTTGCAACATCAACACTGAGAAGAATTAAAGCATTTGAGACTTTCCTGAGTTTTCCTTAATGGCAATGGCTCACGTGGCCACCGAAAGGACCTCCATCTGCTGGCCTTCAGCATCTTAACACTACGCCTTAAAGTTCATTTCCATTCGCACCTTCACACACCGTCCCACACTTATCGGTCCCTGTCTATACGTCTCCTAACATTACATGAATGGGCAAAAATTGAGTTTGATATTGTGGTGCCTCTAATAAAAGACATTTACAGATTTCATCCAACGCTTGATTCGCAGTACATTCATACACAGTATATAAATATTTATATAGCTTGACATTCAGTGATTCTGTATGTTTCAGGCACTCCCCCTTCTCGGAAAATTGATGATGGTGATGATGAAGAACCTAAGACTATAGCTGGTAGCAGCAGCAGGGCAAGACACCGTATCTAACATGGTGACAGAAGGAGAATGCAGAAGGGAGAGGCTTATGGGAGTTTGTTGGGGGCATTTTGATTTGGTCATTGTGGCTAAAAAGGGATCTTCTAAAACGTCTGCTCTGGGATGACTGTGTTGAAGGGGTGGTCCCAGAATGTGGTGGTGATTCCAAAACCTGGAGAGAGTTCAGAATAAACAGAAGCTTTTTAAAAAGGAGATACACAGCTCAAAAAGCAGGTTAATGTAATGAATAAAATTAAATATTTTTAAATATTAAATGTTATATTTTAATACTATACAATAAATATAAATATTTAATTTTAACTCTTTCCCTGCCAGCATCTTTAAAAAAAAAAAAAAAAAGATTCTGTACTCTTTCAGAAGATTAGTAATAGCGCCCCCAACCGTATAACAGTGAAAACACGGAACGCTGGAAAATTCCATCAATGGCAGGGAAAGAGTTTATCTATTTACAGATATTAAATGCCACAGCCCTGAGGACTTCTGAACCTTATTTTTTGACAAGTAACCTAAATGTTTACGCTTACTTAAAATCTTATATATCTTATAAAGGAAATATTTTTGTAATATCAATATGTTTTATTATACATATAAATTGAATTTACACAGTAGACTACATATATATTTTATATATATATTTTTATACATATAACATTTTATTTATATAATTTTTTGTAGTCTATAGTATATATATATATATATACACATATACATACATACACACACACACATACACGCATGCAAAATGTCTAATTTTTGTGACACTAGCATCATAATCATATTGACTTTTTTCCTCATCTTCTACTGGATGGCAAATCTGTAATTAAAAACTAAAGCCATTGGTTGATCCAAAGTTTTGATGCAAGGACTGGTTGGGACACTTTTTAGGGATTTGACCAAATGGATGATTTATAGTTGACTCTGTCAGTTAAACTTGGATGGTAGAAAGTATTAAAGTAATTAAAATAATAATAATAATAATAATAATAATTATAGTAGTACAAAATAAAAAAAATGTCAATGACTCTTTTCTGTATAGAAGGTTATAGTAAATTACTATTACTATAATTATTTAAAATGTAAACATTTAAAGACGGGTCTTAACCTGCATAAAAATAGAGCCACTTTATCCACTATTTTGTGGAGATGACTGGTGTCTCAAAATATCATGTCCTCACCTGCCCTCTGGTGTTCAAAGTGGTGTTTGACATGGTATGCTTTCAGCCCATACAAGTAGGAGCCTTTCTGTGGCGAGCCGTAGTGCAGGTAGTAGTGGATCATGTCGTAGACCACATATCCACACAGACCCCCAACAAACAGGGAGGTTCCCAAACCCTCAGACATCAGCTTCATGAGTATCAGGTAAAACGCCCCAACGACGATGGCAGCCAGACTCGGAGGAAACACCAGACGAGAGCCATCAAACGGAGACTGATGGGTAAGAAAACAGAGTTTGGTTGATTTCATCAGTAGCCCCTTTCACACATACATCTTTAGTGGTAAATTAACAATAATAGACCATGTGTGAACAGGACCTTTTCAAAAAAATACCAATAAATCGGTTCTTATAAATTACCAGTAAATTACCGTTGTTAAGCTGATTGAACAAAGAATGAAGATAACCGGTATGAGTATGCACAAAGTCAGAACCCGCTGACGTAAGAGGTCTGCTTTGTGTAAATATTTATGTATATAAACAGCATATTTCTGTATTTTACCGGTAAAGTCATTCTGATAAATTTACGGTAATTTACTGGGACTGCTGTGTAAGAAGCTAATGATATAAATTCATCTCCTCAATGGATTTTAAATGAATCTCAGGTATTGACCAAAATCACACACCTTGTGGTGCTGACCGTGCAACAGGAAGTGCAGCGTGATGAGATAATAATTGTGGGCGGGCGGGCGCATGTGGAAGACGAAGCGATGGATGCAGTACTCGACGAACGACCACAGGAACATGCCAAACATGAAGATGAACGGAAAGCTGTACTTGTGGACCAGAATGGAGTAATCTAAAAATGATAAATAAAACATACACAACACATTAAGATATTTTTGTCAAAATAAATCGTCACGATGATAATTTAAAGTGTTACTTATCAATATCATTATTTTCAACCAAAACTAAACACAAAAATTGTGGTTACGCTTCATTACGATAGTCTACTTTAACTATAATTAACTTTGCAACTACATATCAACTGAACTGACTCTCATTCATTTGCAACAATGCACCAACTAACTCTCATTAAAGGGATAGTTCACCCAAAAACGAAAATTCTGTCATCGTTTACTCCCCCTCAAGTTTTTCCAAACCTTTATAAATTTCTTTGTTCTGCTGAAAACAAAGGAAGATATTTGGAAGAATGTTTGTAACCAACCAGATTCCCCATTGACTACCATAGTGTTTTACTATGTATTTTACTTCATTTTTGGGTGTACTATCCCTTTAAGAGTATTAGTAGACTGTAAGGTTATGGTTAGTAGAATAAGTTGACGTGTAGTTGCAAAAATACTTGCAGAGAGTAGAATGTCTGTTGGGGAACCATCAAAATAAATTTTCAACATATCAATCTGACAATTGACAAAAGCTGACATGAAGTTGCAAAGTTATTTATAGTTGTTAATAAATAATTAATACCACTGTGGATTTTCAGTAAATCAACTAAGTGTGTCTTAAAACACACTTTTCACACACCCGATGTAATAAACAGTCTTGTCCTCTCTTGTGCCAACAGTGCATAGGAGTACCAGCTCAGATAGATAACCAAAGGCATCCACACAATTGGCACCATGTACCTGCACACATACACAGAAAAGTTCAAGTATCTGTTAAATAACCTCAAAAACAAATAGGCAGATATCAGAAATCCTGTTATTTGAGCTCTCTTACCATGAAGTCTTTGTGTTGGCCTCGAAAAAGTCATTCCCGAACAATCTGATTGGTCGGTCCACAGGCTGATGGACCCAGGTGTCATATTTCTCTCCGAGGTATCCGACCTGCCAGGCCAGTGGCTTCTGCCAGTCCACCAGATCCTGTATGAACAATGAAATAAATCCAATTATTATTTCAACTGATAACAGTGTTACTTTGGTATTATTTATATGCTGTTATAGTATGGTGAACGTGATTTCACCAAGTACAACATTTTGCTGGTTTAGCATCATTGTTGATCCTTGAAAAAAAAAAATTCCAATCAACCAATCAGATTTGAGGGACAAGTTTACAGTTTATGTCAAGTCTAGGCTTACTACCAGGGTTAGGTGCTTCTACATCGGTGTTCATTTCCCTCTGATTTTAGAGATAACTTATGGGGAGGTTTAGGTTTAGGGGTAGTGATATCATTAGGACTAAATTTTCGGACGGGAACGTTGTTCTACGATCAACAAATTATGTCTTCCTTGGCAAAAATCATATTTTACATTGGCTTTTATTTTTATATATGCAGTTTTTATTTTAAATGTATTTTTATTAATTTTATTAATTTATTAATTTAAAAAAAAAAATCTATTTAGCTTTCATTTATTTTTATTAATTATTATTTCTAACCTAAAATTTATATGATTTTATTTTGGCTTTCAATTACCAAAAACATAAATCATATAGATAATAACAACACTGATTGATGGTAATTTACTTTTTTTTTTTAATTCATTTGTAATATCACATTTTTCTTATGTTTATCTGTGATATTTTTTGTATTAATTGGTTTGTCAAAATTACAGAAATGAGAATATTTACACATTTTAATTTTTAGATTTAATAATAATTATTTTGTAAAAATGTCATGTATTATTAATAATTTAATAATAATAATTTTGTCATGTCAAAATTCATACTGACACCCTTATATGTAATTTAACTAGCATAACAATAACTACACTTTATTAACATTCAGTAAGGAGTCCTGTTCATTTTTCTGCCATTATGTAAATAACCACCTTTGTTCACTTCAATTAAAATAAAACAAACATTTCTGAAAAAAGTTAGTGTTCAGAGAATGTTGGCTGTCGATGTTAGTTTGCTGAGTGAACTGTTCCTTGTTTATGGTGCAAACTTTGAGCAGATGCTTTTCCTACTTTCTCCACCAGGGGTCCCTATAAAAGTATAGAGCAGAGGTGGTGGGAATGGCTAAGACAGCATAGTTAATATTCGCCCAAGACCCATAGGGAGCGGACACTCACCATGATTCAAAGACAGGACGCAGAGGCCTTGAAGCTTGAACTCAAGGTGGGTTGAATCTGAAGTGATAGACGCCTATATATGCATCTTTCTGCACGTGTAAGTTATTATGAAACAGTATACGCTGGCTGACATTACTCGCACACATTTCAATATTAACTAAGTGACGAGTAGTCGAAGTACAAAAGGTCATCGCATTTCAATTACATTATCTAGGGGCTGCTTCAAAAAAAAAAAAGCTTGTTCACTCAGTGTCATTTCTAGTTAGTATTGCGTGACAGAATACCAAGTAAGACTTGACATAACCACCCACTTTATTTACTATTTACTTCTGTTTTGAGGAATGAGGAGGAGAGACAAAATATTCAGGTTTACTTCTAGGAAATGTCTGTCACACCATCAATAGGTCCACATTAGAACGAATTAACGCCCTTTCCTTCACAGCGACGCTGGAATGAATTCCGAGGGCCCCAATAAACCAGTGCAAAGACGGCATTCCTGTCATAATGAACCCAGAAATCTGGTCTGGACTGGTTGCCTATCCTGTATCATTTACAAGTTTCATTACGCCATTAATTACGGTTTTGGTTGTTATGCCTAAGCCTGATGTACAGGTTACGTTTGGCATGTAAGGTAAAAAGTGAGGCTGAAGAATGATTCAGTAAGGATAATTAACAGGTGAATCTCACTAAGAAATGTTCAGGTGGGTCATATTTTTTACTGTAATATCAAAAGAAATAAAAATGGTCAACCTTTAAATTTTTAAAAAAGTGTTTATATATTATAAACTCTTATATAATAATATATATATATATATATATATATATATATATATATATATATATATATATATATATATATATATATATATATATATATATTTTTTTTTTTTTTTTTTTTTTTTTTTTTTTCCCTTTATTTTTTTTTTCTTTAATATAAAACTAAATATTTAAGCTAAATATTTTTTTCTTCAGATTTTCTGAAAACTAGTGAATAAGGAATTAATTCTCCGTAAGCACTGTTCACACACATATACAGGTATTTTAATAACTAGTAGTTGTAATGAATGGTACAGCGTGGTTCTGCAAAGAGGGTCAGTGTTCGCTAGATCGCTGACCCCATGTGTCACATTCAGGGGGTTTGGACCAAACAATCGATGCTTGTGAAAGACCTGCATGCCTCTGACAGAGGACACGGGACATTCACACACAAACAGAGGGTGAGGGAAGTACATACACTATCATTTTCACCCATCTTGTGATTGTCAGCAAAGTAAAAAGTGTTTTTTGCATCGCCTTCTGGTATCATTCAACCACAGAAAAAGGAAGCCTTAAAGAGTCAGAATAAACGACAAGAAAGAGAGCAACTGAAAGTCACCTGCTCTGTTAGGGTTTCACTTTGTCGATGCAAGTGAAAAGAGGAATGGTTGTTTTGCGGTTTCCTGTCATATGAACAAAAGCTTCACTTCCAGATGTCAAGCAAACAAATGTGTGGTACAGCGATTGAACGACTGTTGAAAGGAATATTCTGGCTTTAAAACATCACTAGCATCTGTGGCATGTTGTTGATTACAACGGAAAGACATTTTGAGCATATGACAGTGTAAAACTCATAATGTTTTAAGGAAGTCCTGTACATTCAGATTGGTTGAGCGTCACGTCCGTCACACATCGATCAGATGCGTTTCCCACGGGCTGTTCACACAGGACGCGTTGCACTGCAGTGCAAAATATTAACTAAGCTAAAACTACAGAGAAAAAAAAATCTAGATAACCTTAACTGTGACTCAACTTGGAGCTTGTATTTTAATCAGGAATATGCCAGTTTGCATTTCAATACCGTTTCTTCGTCGACTTTGCTGCACTTATTGATGGCCGAGGTTTCTTCTTCTTCTGTGCTGCTTTCAGGGACCTTCTTCCTCTGTCTCAGAGTCTAGAACAGAAGAAAAGAAACGGTTCAGATGAACTCTAATGATCATGTTTGAGGAGACTAGATTTATCCATTTTGTTAAGAATTTGTACTACTGTATATTTGAGTCAAGGCCTGACGCCGAGATAAAAGAACCTATCTGACAACAGAGGCAAATACAGAGTTGAAGACTGGTCATGTGATCTCAACATGGCAGCCACCATGAAGTGAACTGCTTCATGTAAAAGAAAATAACTTATTAGCCTGCTGATATGACTGAAGCTTTCATTTTATGTGAGTGTACATGATTACATGATTTATTTCTGTTTAATTAATAGCACCAGGGTTTGACATTACCTGCCGCCAACCCTCCAAATGCGGGTGATTTCAGCAGTGACATAACGCACCTACTAGCCACTTTGGCGGGTTGAAATTTATAAACAATTATAATAAGCCTATATACATTTTTCAATTGTAGTCTTTTAAAAAAGGCATCTGAAATAAAGTGCAATGTAGTCGTGTTATCAAAAATTCTGGTTTTCGATACATATTGATACTGAAATATGTGAAACGCTTCCAATACTCATTTTACATAGAATAGATACACGATACCAGCTTCGCTCTCGCTCTCTCATCTCTGAGACAGCGAGTTGATGCACAAACCCGCCTCCCCTCACTCACTCATTTCATTTGCTCCGGATGAATATTGTTAGAGGGCTTGAATTTCGGCATGAGATTGCATGTATTGCGCATCATTCCTGCAAATTTTGCACTCACACACAAAGTGTGCGAACATAAAGCCACCTATTAGTACTAAATTGAGTCAAATACACAAAATAATGCCAAAATGCCACTCTTGCCGAGTATTCACGTAAACACATTCAGTTATGTTTGCATGTGTAAAACACATATGTAACAGTATAATGGATCTGTGCGTCAGGTCTTAAAGTGACAGCAGACTAATATACCTGCTGTCAAAGTGAAGGGGTGGATTCTGGTGGATTCTTATTAATCAACATTTATCTTTCTAAATATTAAATTATTTGAATAACTTCAACTTATATTAAAACATTTCTTTTTCTTTTCATCTTCAAACACTAGAGAATGACGATGAATATTGTCTGTACCTCTCACTGAGCGAAAAGTTATCAACTTATCAGTATGTTTTGGGAAAGTTTCCTGTTTAAAGCAGAGCTCAGATCAACTTCAGCCTTGAAGAAGCTGTGAATCATGTGTATCTTTGTATGTGCGCTAAGTGTTCTGTACAGGTCCTTTATGGGTACCTACGAACTCCTTGAGAGACTTGAAGTTGCTTCTGCTGATAGAACTGCAAACTCTTCTTCAGTAAAATTCTCTTCAATTTACTTTTTTAAACTCTGACTCCGGGTCTTCATTTATCATATCTGGTCTTTTGGGTCTTTAATTGTAAAATCCCCTACAAAAATATTAGACAATATGTGACCCTGAACCACAAAAACAGTCATAAGGGTCAATTTTTTGAAATTGAGACGTCTTCTGAAAGCTGAATAAATAAGCTTTCCATCAATGTATATTAGAATAGGACAATATTTGCTCGAGATACAACTATTTGAAAATCTGGAATCTGTGGCTGCAAAAAAATATTGAGAAAATCGCCTTTAAAGTTGTCCAAATGAAGTCCTTGGCAATGCATATCCACTAACAAAAATACATTTTTTATACATTTACAGTAGGAAATTTATAAAAATATCTTCATGGAACATGATCTGTACTTAATATCCTAATGATTTTTGGCATAAAAGAAAAATCGATCATTTTGAATCATACAATGTCTTGTTGGCTATTGTTACAAATATACCCGTGCGACTTCTGGCTGGTTTTGTGGTCCAGGGTCACATATTAAAAACATCTATATGACAGTTTTTCCCCTATGGTATCAATGTCAAAATTGTGGCCAGTGAAAATGCTGAGCGGCTAGTAACTTTGGAAAACTACTAGCCACAGTGGCTTTTGGGCAAAAAAGCCCCGAATAGCACTATTAATAAAGAAAAAGTATTTTAATTACTGAGTAAACCTTAATAATAAGCAATAAATTCTCTCATTGCTCTTAATTTACTTCTTTGTTCTTCATTACTGACTTACTTGGATAAATATTTGAAAACCTTGATGCAATATTAAGGTCCCTAAGAAATACTTGACTACATGCAATTCTTTTAATTTAATTTGTCAATAAATATCAGTAATTAACATTTTAAATGAAGTGTTCAGTTCAACAGCATTTTAGTTTTTCATGTGGTATCAAACTTGACATTGCAAAATATGTTGTGTACAAGTGGACAAATTATTTAGTAAAGTCTCTTGTAAATCGGACCTGCTCGTTGAAAAATATTAATAAAAAATAAATACCAGCAAAAACCAAACATGTAATACCGCCAATAAAATTAAAATGTACCAATCAGAGATAGTGCACTAGAATAAGACGTTCAAATGTAACAGCATAAATTCCAACAGTATGACACAGACTTGATAATTAGGCGTTTTCTCAGATAAAACACACACCAACCCTCACTGTCATCATGCCACCACACAAAGTACACAATGCCTTGTTCACGTGGTTCACACATCACAGCACATATTACGTCACACCTCATCCCACAGGACGCAAGGGCTTCGTTTCTCCATAGGGTCACAAACACACTGGAACACACCCTTCACAGTTGGCTAGGCTGGAGGGACAGGTGAAATATTAAACAGATTCCGCATCAAACCATACCATTCTAACATTAAAAAGGCAATTAACCCTGCCCCCCTTCACACCTGCACACATACACACAGTTTTTGTGTTTTATGAGGACTATCCATAGTACTGTACAAACATTCTGCATTTTTACATTTTCAAAAAACGAACATGATTAATAAAATGTTTTCCTCATGGGGATTGAAAGTTTGTCCCCAGAATGTCAAAATTTCAAGTTTTACTATCCTTGTGTGGACATTCCACGTAGGGAATACCTGGACCACACACACACACACACATTGGGTTTCCATGTTTTATGAGGTCATTCTATAAACAATGATTTTTATACTGTACAAACTGTATATTCTACCCCCTAACCCTAAACCTACCCATCACAGAAAACTTTCTGCATTTTTACATTTTCAAAGAACATCATTTAGAAGCATTTATAAGCCGTTTTCCTCATGGGGACCAAAACATGTCCCACAAGGACCAGGATTTTGAATATTGCCATCTTTGTGGGGACATTTTGTCCTCATAGCATAGGGTATACCTGAACTACACAAACATAAACATACACACACCCCTCCATGGCAACTTAACACCTAACCCAAGCCATACGATCTGCCATTCTACTGTACCAGAAGGCGCTCAACATGCCATAGAGGTTGATGGTTGAACTACATGAACTTACGCAGAGGTTACATGGAATTAGATGATATTTATGCAGTTGTACTCAGATCTGCATGAAATTTCAACACATATCATTCATTCATAAAGGTCTAATAACTCCCATTCCTTGTGTGTTTTGTTTATAAAATATGCTGTTAAGAATTAAAGTGCTAAAACAAGTAATGATATTTTTTAATATTTGTATTAGAAGAACAGTAATAGAAATTAGATTTTTAGAGTCCCTTGTATCCATAGGTAAAGAATTGACAAAAAGTGAGTGATTAAAATGAAGGCCATGTGGGTCAGGTCATAGCTCACAGTGATTTCACAGTTTTCATGACCTTGGCTTTGGGTTTGTGGAAGACCAAACCACAAAGTGTGGCCTGGGCACATGTCTTCATTCTGTTCTTACAGCATGTCCACTTCTTTTACCCACTTCCCATTATCTCTCTTCATATAAGGTTTTCAAATTTTATTTTTTCTGAACTGCTTTCCATTGGTTATAAAACATAATAAAATATAAATGAAATATAATAGAATACAAATTATTAATGTAATACTATATGCCATTTCCATAACTAGTATACATAAATGTTAACAATATTCATATTAATAAAATTATTCATACATTTTTTTTTATATTGTTAATTACATTATGTATAATTAAAAGTTTTTTAGGTCTCTTATGCTCGCCAAGGCTGCATTTATATGACCAAAAATACAGTAAAAATAGTAATATTGTGAAATATTATTACAATTTATAATAACTGTTCTCTATTTTAATATATTTTAAATTATAATTTATTCCTGTGATCCAAAACTGTATTTTCAGCATAATTACTCCAGTCTTCACTGTCACACGATCCTTCAGAAACCATTCTTATATGCTGATTTGCTGCTCAAGAAACATTTCTTATTATTATCAATACTAAAAATAGTTCTTGTGGAAACAGGATACTTTTTTTTCAGAATTCTTTGATGAATGAAAAGTTCAAAACAATAGCATTATAAAAAGTATTTACTGTCAATGTTGATTAATTTAATGTGTACTTGCTGGGGGAAAAAAGCTTTAATTTAAAAAGTAAAAGCACTCATTTTTAATTATATTTTATTTATTTAAAAAAAAAAATAGTTTTGAATGGTAGTGTCCATACACATACACACACAAACAAACACATTAATACATATTGAATATTGAAAGGGGCTCCTTGCAGATACAAACTATGCCACATTCTTATCATAGTGAACAAAGCAGAACTTTTGAAAACAGACGAGCCTGACCAGATATTCCAGATGACTGTCGGTCCGAACATCACGCGCATTTTTAAAAGCATTTCTGTTGACACTAACACCAGCTAAAGCTTACTCAGAGTCAGTGCATGTTGTTATTGTCACACTTCAGGTACCATCCACTTAAACGCTTAACTTACAGCCAAACAAAACTATTATACAACAATTTAAAAATACAGCCCCATATCAAGAGGACATTTAGCTTTATTGCACCTAGACACACCTAGCACACAGTATGCATACGTGCCTGCTGGGGAGTTTTACTGTTTACAAAGAGACATGCCAATCATTAGTCTAGAAATACACACAAACCAAAATGCAAAAAGAGGAAAAGTGGATCACCACTTGAAGGATTAAACTTCATCGTTTATTATAGTGACACTAAATCAAGGGACCTGAAGAACGCATATGTAAAATGACATTTATGAAGAAAGAAACTTTCACACACAAGCACAAATGCTGAAACGCACACTAAACACTAAACTAGTACCTAGGACAATACACAAGGGATTGAATCTAGAAGCAAACAATTGTTGTTATAGATACAGTCACTATCGGAGCACTGCAGTCGCTGAAAAAAACACGACAGGCCTTTTCGCACAATACAAACCAGATTAGGAAGCACAGGTCATATGAAACTATCTGGCATGCATATGCATGTTGACATCTTGATTACATGCTTTCAAGTGAACAATACATAAACATCCAAGTACCAAACTTAGAAACTGTCAAAAAGACAATATTATCTGGTCTTTATAAACTCTATGACTTTGTGCTAAGGAAGGTGTCTTGTGAACACGATTTTTTTGAGTTCATGGTCAAAGAGGCGCCGCAAATTGTCTGTGAATGGCAGCAAATCATTTGCTTTTATAGCTCAGAAATAGTGTTGTATTATTGGGTGTGTGAGGTACATGTGATACGAGATGTGTGTTGCCCTTTTGCCGAGGTGCTGAAGCGAGAAGCGGGAGCAGATACAAGCGTGACGGTTCAGTCACATGTGGTAGTTTGGCAGGTGATTTAGCAGCTTCTTGTCCAAGATGTCTGCAGCCAAAAAGCTTAGGAAAAGCAGGGCGAAATGTTGTTTGGAAAAAGTGCAAAAGTCCTTTAAAAGTAGAGCAACAAATGCACAGTTATCTAAGGGTTGTGAGGAAGGAAATTAGAAAATCTTGGGTAGGGTAAGGCCGATTAGGTTCTACTATGTCTGTGACTTTGAACATTTACAACTTGTTCTAACCATATTCAGAGGAGATGGGTTGGCTAAGGTTTAATGGTAAAGTTAACTCAGGTGGCTGGTTGGAGGTCTCAGAGTTCTCTGATCTGTGGTGCAGAAGATGGTTTGAGCTCAACAGGACTGCAGGGTAAAGAACCTTCAAGGGAATTGTTTACAGCTCATTCTGTGAAACTGCTTCCAAGGATAAGGTTGCTATTGGACTCCAAATAAACAGTTGACAGATATCATCTCCATGGTCGATTTCAATCAACATTAAGATTTTAGGTTGAAATGAATTTAAAGAAAGGTATATATCTTTTATAAATATTTTCAAAAAAAAATTAAATTTCCATCACTAATTTATTGTAAAAGCTCCAGCTGTGTGATAAGAATTCAAAATTGATAATATTAATTTTATTTCATAATTTAATAAAATAATAATAAAAAATGGCAAAATGCTGATTTAAAGCGTTTTAGATAGAGTTTGACATATCACAATGCTGCATATGTAAACTTTCCAAAAGTATTTCATGTCTACGCATATGAAACTTGGTAACCCTTGTTCTGTTTGTCGCACACACTTGTTCAGTGAGGTTTGTGAAGTTTAAAAGAGGCTCTGTCAGGACAAGCCTAAATGCAAAACCTAAACACTCTAGTGATTTTTTTACAGATAAAATGTAAATCAAGTGTAAATTTGACGGTTCTATTATTATCTGCGTTAATATAAATTAATACATCAACAATAAAGTCACAGATAAACTTCCCAGAATTTACTGAACGAGCGCAAGTAGTAATATTTATACCTCTTACCCATGTGTGGGTATATATAAATTTCATTTTAACTGGATAGAAGGTTACATTGTGACCAAGCAGGTGAATATGGCTTAGCATGTGAATAAGTATTACTAAGCAATTTAAAAGTTTTAAAAGACTGTGGGACATATTTAGTCCCTCAAAACCACAACGCAGAGACTCTCCTCGCCAGTGGAAATTCTGAAAAAAAACAAACAAAGATAACCACAAAACCTGACCACTTCCTATTTCCATTTTTATGGTCTATGCCTTTGTTATATTTCTTCACAGTTAATTAAACCTAAACAAATCTGCAATCAAATCATGCATGCATGATCCCCTCAAGGTAAAAGCACACAATGCAACCCACCATCTATCATGTGTGTACCATTCTACATTAAATCCCATTACCTTGTGAAAGTGTGCTTATTTACAGGAGAGGCTGTCCGATTGTCCTTAATGGACATTGAAAGAAAATAAAGTAGTGGTTAGTAGTCCTTTGTAGTGGTTACGAAGGGTTTTTACTGTTCAATGCTGATGTCTAGAAAGCACAAACGTATTACAAGGTTATTATTAGTATGAAAGAAAAAAGGAAGGAAAGAAATTACAGGATGTTGTCATTTTCAAACATTCACCGAAAGCACTGTGTGACTCTGCATGATGACCAACAGTGGAGTGGAATGTATGAAAATACAGATATAAGTCATTACACCTAGACGGTATCATTTTCCGGTGTGGTATGCAAATATCAACTGGACTAAAGTTACGACAGCTGCACTGGCAGGTATGAAATCAAGTGACAGCATGGTTTACATAGTGACTCTAATAATATTGCATGAACCAGGTGTGAAAAATTTTCAGGGATACCCTATATTTGGGCTTGGCCGACCGAGGAACATGAAGTTCTTTCAAAGCCAATCTATCGAGGTGTATCCAGATATAACGGATCATCAGGATTACATGGCTACGTTTCATGGTGAGATTCGAAACTAAAAGAGATTTACAAATAAAGCCATCACTGAGATTTTAGACAGTAGTGAAATGCATAAAATGCGTGTTCAGTAAGACCTAGGGCAAGAAGGAGGCTGGTGTTGTAAACTGGCATGGGGGCTGAAAAAATTCCTCTGGGGGAACAATAAAGCTTCTTTATGGAGCATTAGAGTCCGGGACACTGAATGACAGAGATGCACATACATACAGAAAGAGTTGCGAGAACAAAAGCGTAAAGGACAGAGGAAGAGTGCTCAGGCTGGCACAATCAGAACAGGGCTGGCAGTGTGTCGAATGGTGCTGGGGTGGCGGTAAGAGTACGGTTGGGGGTTGAGAGCCTTGGATACATGCACTCGAAAGGGCACCAAGGCCAGCGGAATCGCCTAGCCAAACCCTAATTAGCTTAACCCTGTATTGTGTCCCTCCCAGTCAATACTGACTCTTTTTTTATTTGCTCAAACCCACCACATTCCCCAGATAGAGTTGTAGAAACAAATGTGACCACATACCAACTAATGAAAAAACACACTCATATTGTTCTCGGTATAAGAACAGAAGCAAATTGCATTCATATGGAATGGTTAAAAATCAGTATAGCATTAACAAAGGTGTGGTAAGAGAGAATGTTTGGTATGAATCATCTTACTTCCACCTGAGTGATTGTTCCTCTAATGCTTGTACAAACAAGATGTTTGTTCATTGACCGGCCAAGTCTGTGGTCTTCTCGAGAAGGGGTTTCCAGTTGAATAAAGTGCTACTGTCAAATTTTACATTGACATCAACTCACATTGTTGGAGTCTATTTAGATCAGGAGTGTCCAATCCTGCTCATAGAAGGCCAATGCCCAGCTGAGTTTCCCATCAAACCAAATTAAACACCTCTTAAAGCTTTTCAGGATAATTCCAGACAGGTGTTTTTGGGGCAGATTGGAACTATTGAAGGTATGCATTGATGTCACTTTCCTGCCGGAACACACTCTCAGCCGGACTGAGTGGCAAAAGAGCCTGCTGCATGACTGGATTTAATGGGCGAATAAAACATGAGTAAAACAATTAAACTAAAGGTTGGACTCGATAGTGTTCCTGTTACAGCTTACCAAAGATCCAGTAATCCATGGATATTGACATGCAGCCAGGAATCGTGTTTCCAGACATTTATATGTGCTGATTTCAAAGCCGGGGAAATACAATATAGGTCTGAATTCAGGTGATCACTTATATCAATGTTTTATATATATTTTATATATTTTATATATATATATATATATATATATATATATATATACAGCTCTGGAAAAAATTAAGAGACTACTGCATATTTTTTGTTATTTTGACCAGTTGTTGCTTTTGGCAAATAAATGCTCTAAATTACAATATTTTTATTTGGAATTTGGGAAAAATGTCAGTAGTTTATAGAATAAAACAAAAATGTTAATTTTACCCAAACACATACCAATAAATAGTAAACCCAGAGAAACTGATAATTTTGCAGTGGTCTCTTAATTTTTTCCAGAGCTGTATGTATAATACATAGTCTTAAAACTTGTTTCTGTGAACTGCAGTGATCCATTTGCTTCTCTGTTCTTTAGCTTTCAGCAGTCTGTAAAAAATATACCTCAGATTTCTTGTCAAATCTATTTATACAGTCAATCGCAAAGCTCTTTCCTGTTCTTAATGTGTTTTGTGTGTTTTTCACAGCATTCACACTGAAAACCAAAGCTGCCACTCAGTCTTTTTGCCACTCGGTGGCCGTAACCGCAGTCACAATGGCTGTGACAGTGACGTCACGTGCATACCGTCTATACTCCGTGGGATGTTGGCCCTCCAGGAGCAGGATTGGACATGCAACCTTATCAGGCATCATTCTGGAATTTCTTACAAAATGAGTGATAAAGTCAGTGGTACTTCAGAAACAAAAATTATGCTAGCTTAAAAAAAAAAAGCTATACCGCATTACCTCACCTGTTTCAACAGCAGTCAGGGCAAGAGGGCCACATGACCCATGAGGATTCTTCTAAGTTAATAATTAACCATTATCCAATCGGTGCCAGGCTACACAGTTGGACGGACTGATAGTGATAAGAGGCACTAACTGATGGTCGAAAACATCAGCCATGTGAAGTGGCAATGATTTGGGGCAGATGTAAAACATTTGGCTTGTGTTTTTCAGAGCAACATTTATGTAAATTTGCAGGCAGATGTCCCTTGACAACCCTTCCGATTCCCAAATCCACATATCTCTGTAAACACATAGGTTGTATAAATGAAGATATGCTGATTCTCCATGTAAAATGCTCAGGTTGTAATTCGCGTATGGTTGAAAGAATCATTGATGTGAGGTTGTCAAAGCTGAAGCATGAAAAAGTCTTGTTATACAAGCAGAAGAGGCAGGCTTCTTACTCAAGCTACATATGTAAATTACTAAACAAAAGTACATGTTAACGCAAATGCACTGAATAAGCTTGGTTGTAGTATTTCACAGTTGCCACAGTTGGGCATTATGTGACAAATGAGTCCTTGTTAAAGGAATATTCTAGGTACAGTACTTCTTGGACAGCATTTTTGGCATAAAATAATATACTATAAAACCACTAATTTTATTTATATTTATATATATATATATATAGTTATCATAAATCATAAAGCCACAAATCCTGTTTAGCTAAATGTACTGAATCCACAATATCCCTTTAAAGTTTTGAATTCTGAGTTATTTGAAGCCATCAATGCCTCTTTCCTTGTGTTAATCTCTAAAGTTTCACGGCTGGTCCAGGATCGGCCTTTTAACTTCTTATCTTTGCTTGTAAAAGACTATAGTCCAATGTCGAAACTGATCCCAGACCTGTGGATCTGGAATTTAAAGTGGTAGGTGGAGTCGAGACATGTCCACTCTCAGCATAAACAGGGATGATGTTTGTTGGTAATCACTCTCAGAAAACTGGTGGAACCTGCTGGGCCAGATACTGAGAGCATTTTCTCACTCTCTTTTCCTTAATTCCTTTCCTCATTTACTGAGCCCAATCGAATATCAACACTCAGCTTCATTATCCAGGAGTTGGCAGATACAAGAAAGATTAGATGTCTGGGTGGGTATTGTCGAGCAATGGTTGCTGTGACTATTCGGCATGATCTGTTCTAATACTAGTCAATTCTCATCCGATTATGACAGAATAAACTATTTTTAACTATATTATTTAAAACAGGAAAGGTGTGTATTTGCAAAGTGCAAAGGGTAAAAAAAAGGAGCATGTTTGCTTGTAAAAGAAGGCCATAAATCTAGATGCAATTTTTTCCGGTCCCTCCCTTCAAACAACAAATCATTTGCAGGTCTGCACACATGAGCTTGTCCTATCGTACAGAGTTCAGAGATCAGGAGCAGTCTCACATGTAAAGACCTTCAATCCAGGAAGAGCATCAGCGAGGAGATTAAAAATACAGGATTGGCATGTCTGAAGTTCACAGATTCAACACTCACTATCATTTTGCTGTGTGCACCCTGGACACTTCTTTTCCAATTTTGAGATTATTTGTGTGTTAATGGATGAAGTCAAAATAGTGGGACTTTGGTACAAAGTCCAATGTTTTGTTTTGTTTTTTTATTTTTATTTTTTTTTGGGGGGGGGGGGGTAACAACACCGCTGTTTTTATTCAAAAATTTAAAGTTTAAAGTTTAATACCCAACCTTAGCAAACAGACAAAATGAGGAACATCTCAGCTTCATGTTCTCTACAACGAACAATTATATAATGCAGTTATGTAACTTATGAGATAATAAGGTGAGATATAAAATCAATAATTATATTGTGGTAAATGCTTTTGAAAAGTTAGGACTGGAAATGGGGAACTGCACATAATACAGAATCAATGACCTAAAACACAGTTTTCCAACACTGATGTGTCATTCCTCCTCTGAAGAATTCAATGTGTTCAACAAATGAGGTTCTTCTCTACTGGCTCAACCTGTTAGAAACTTCAGCACATTGAAGTCAACCACTCTTGAAATAACAAAAGTTACCAAACACTGAAGTCATAGAAGTAAGAACCTTGAATGACAACACCTGATTATTCCAAAATGTATAATCAAAACTTGATTTGGCTAGTATCTTAATATCTTTAACAATCTTTTTTAACACATTGCTCTGTGAGATCTATCAGATGTTCAAACAGAAGATCAACATGTAGATGTTATTCGAAAAATTACATGTTCAAAATTGTCCAGCAAATCAACATCAAAATGTGTAGGTTAGTTCTGCCGAACTTCCATGGTTTCCGCATTGGAACAATACACCCTTTTTCTTTGCGAAGCCACAATTTGGACAGGGTTTATATGAATCACACTGATTCAGTTCACACAATGATTCTCTATGCATTGTATTATAAGCAGTTCAATTAGTCTGCATGAGACTAAACCATGTGAACTGACACAGTCACAGGCTTCCTTTCTGAATGCATTTTTAGTTTAAGCACTGGCTTCCCTCTTTTACATCAACTTACTGACGAAGTAAGTTGGTCTCCGGGAAACATTTAAAACCAACTTATAGCCATATAGTATGTTTTGCTACATTAGCAATTGAGAGATTCCATGTCCCAGAGTTCCACTCAGAGCCATGGCAACGGGTGTCTCCTGGTGACGCCAGGCTTACGACTCTTGTACCCAGCATGCTCCTCTCCTGGGGCCCGTCCGATAGCTTGATGCAATTAATGAGCAAGCAAACTTTTGTTACCTTAGGGACCGATGGTGGCCGAACCATCTGTGTGTAATCTATCAGTGACCTACGTTAGAATCTATCAGCGAGAACATCATGCATGTCCTACGATTGGACCTTTGGCTCCCAAATGCCTTGTGCTCCCAAGGTGTAATTCGCCAGTCTGACACGGTCCCCTTGGGGAAAGAGAAGGGAGGTTTATAAAAGTGAAATGGTTTGATGATCCTGGAGGAACTAAGTACTGAGGCCATCCCTGTCGGCATAGCAGCCCGCAGTAAACAGTTCTCACACCAGAGGATACTATTCATCCTAAAGTCTTGTGGTTTTTAGCATACTTACAATATAGTACAAACTACACGGCTCCAATATGAGGTCCCATCACAACCACCAGATGATATTATGAAAGGAATTTCAGGGAATTTAACTGTATTGAGCATTCACAACCAAGATGGCCCTTGTTAAAGGTTGGCATGCTGCTGTGTGGCTGAAGCCATGGAAAACAAAAAGGCTATTGAAGGAGAAATGAGATTCATATCCTCAGAAAGGAAACATTCCAGAGATTCATGCCTCTGCCTTATACGTTCTTCTCAAAAATCAGAATGCATTTGCATTTTACAACCTGTCTTCATCAAACACTTAAGATATAATATAATACAAATATAAAAATAAACTACAATTTAATAGCACTTTAAAAAAGTAGGGTAGGCAATTTCAGAAAGGCTTACAAAAGCATTAGATCCCACCCTCCTTTCAGAGCATCTCCAAAGCCAAAAAAAACCACCTCGAAAACACATGAACGCGCACAACCAGAGCAGATTCTGGAAAGCGTCATAAGAGACGGCGTTATAATTACCTCCTGGCTCTCTCAAAGCACTTAACATCACAATAATAGTGAATGTAAACAACTTACAGAGCTCTTACTTGTACCACCTGACTGTTAAAGATTCATTTTGCCGGTGATAGTGTTGCGTGAGTCTGAGCATGTGAACCGACCGAATGCAATGATTGAACAAACATTTTTTGTTCCTGAGACTTCCATTGAAGATACATGTACAGTTTATATAATTACACCACTTCTGTTATTGATTGCTATCAGAACGTGAAGAGAGTTTCAACCAGAATAGCAAAATTGCCTACCCTACCTTTAAATACAATTAAATAATTGTCATATTCTACATAAAACATTGCCTAAATTCACATAACATTTAAAATGATTGATTTTAGTTTAGTGTTAATTTTCTAATATACTTAGAATTTAAATATTTAACAGTTATCGTGTTTAATTTAGTGTTTAATTTCTAATATACTTAGAATTTTAATATTTAACAGTCATCGTCTATAACATGAAAATAATTATGGGCTCAATATCAGCGCATCCTTAAAAGTCATTTTGATGAAAACTTATGAAACAAACATTTTAATAACACAGGCGACTTAAGCCCAGGAACAGAGATCAGGAAAGAGTAATTGAATTGTTTAATCCAGAGAAAAAGAGTATACAAACTATTTTTCCTAATTGCAAGTTAATCATATTCTTTGCATCTTATTTAGTCCTATAAAGCGGAATATCTCTATAATGAAAAACTAAAATAAACCTTCAGCCTAAAAACAGCCAATAATCCAACCGTCAGTCATAAATATAATTCTGCATGTGTCAGAGCATTTGGGAGAGAGAGTGTGTGCGTTACGTGAGATGACACCACTACGTGCCACAAAAAACGGTCTTAAATAAAGGTGCTAAAGAAGCCTTTGTCCCTTCACCTGTGTACAGA
This sequence comes from Zacco platypus, assembly GCA_038088235.1. Classification (NCBI taxonomy): domain Eukaryota; kingdom Metazoa; phylum Chordata; class Actinopteri; order Cypriniformes; family Xenocyprididae; genus Zacco; species Zacco platypus. Next base: position 8,074,149 of record CM076063.1, read on the forward strand.
GTTATGAATTGAAGCAATACCATGCTTTACAATAACCATTATGATCTTACCATTCTAGTTACAAGGTAACTCGCAGCCACAAGGCCAGTTGTTTCATAAAGGACAATAAATATATATATATAAGCCTAACAACTATTTACCTAGACATTCATGCACCACTTTATCCATCCTTTTATCTCATTCTCCTCATTCAAATTCATGCTTGCTCAAGAAGTGGAACTGCCTGGTACCATTTTGTCATTACATCACTGGCAACACGCCCATAACAGGTCATCGCCTAGTCATACCCTCACTAGATATGAGCAAATGGACAACAGCCCCCGCACCTACTCAACAGGTCCAGCTGGTTCGATGAGCAGTCAATAAGCAAGAGAGACCGACGATCCCCCAGTTTTCTTGGACGTTTGTTTTTGATACTTGCCTTTTAGTTTGCCCTTGCAACGTCATAACCATTAATAGTACGAATACTTCCAAGTTTTGAAAATTCATAGCAGGTCTTGCCAGTTTTTCAGAATTAAATAGGAATATGTGAAAAATATCATGAGTCACTCTGGTTTCAAACACCAAGCAATGAGCTCAAGATCTCAGGGAGGGGCTTGTTTGAAAAGCAGTGCGTAATAAAAGCAATAAAAAAAAAATGATAAGCTTGATAGAACTTCAGTGAACTTTTGTAGATTTATGTATTGTGGTTTCGGCTGTCTTCGGTTTTATAAGTCTTTAACATTTAAAATGCTCTACCATGGAAATCACTCAAATCACCTTGATTTGATGCGTTCCATTAAGAAATCCAGGCTCAACAGTGCAAGCATTTCACTCGCATTTGCGACTTAAATGACCCCAAACCTTTAAGCAGTATACATTTTTAGCAGTCTAAAATCCCTTGAGAAAAAAAATCCTTTATTTTTCATATTTTGCAATGAAATAATCCATAATAAAACACCTGGAATTGAAAGAAAAATGCTCGATAGTCACTGGTAACTCGCTATCTGATGGGGATTTCGCATTTAAATTTGTACACCATACTCTGATATCAGATATCAAAGGTCTAATAAAAATTGCAAAACACCTGAGATAATACCATGAGACAATGTCACTTTTGCTCTAGAGAGAAAATCGGTTTTTGACATTTGAGAAAAAAAAACTGTACTCAAATACTTTATAACCATTGGTATCTCAGTAGCCTCATTTTTTAGATAAAACCTCCATAACTTCCTTGGCGTTTGAAATCACTATGACTCATTAAAAATGTAAAATAAATAAATAAACACCTTGTACTACAGCAGTATTCATCTCCTGAGGGTATTAAAACATGCTTGTGAAACTATGTGGGAACAGATTAGCAATACCAGGTCGAGCCCTTGTTGAGAGATGGGGAGTCAAGTCCTCACACAATTAAAAGGATCAGACTATTTGCACTGCAATCATAGATGCTAAGAAAGGACTTTAGCATGTTTCCTGACAGGTGACTCAGAGCCTCGAACTTAAATTCAGCATCAAATTCATTTGGGCAATGTGTCAGAAGGGCTCAAATCTGCGAAATCCTCACAAGTACATATATTGCATACAAAAACACTCCTACTTTACAACAAACATGCTAAACGATTACAGCAATGAAGGTTTAGTAATAATCATCTAGTCTTCAAAGCCTTTGGTTCAGAAATTTGTTGGAATTATAAAGTTCCCAGACTTTTTGACAAATGAATGTGCATGAGTTTTCTGCTTGATGACTGGATTTTAAAAATATCTTGATTGACATGCCAAGACTTTTCCAAAATGTAGTCATTTCCATGACTTTTCCAGGCGTCGTTTTAAATTCCTTTATATTTTTTCGGCAAGGATATTTAGAGGTTTTGAACGCAAGAACCCTGAAACTTATTAATCTGCAATGAAATTGAAACTGAACAATGTATACAGTGAATTTGCCACGGATTTTTTTACGAATAAACAGATATAAACTGAAACAATTACTTTGAAATGTCATTAGTCAACATTATTGTCTTTGACACTAAAAAATTCAATGCATGCTATTTTTTTCAGTGTATACATTTTCTAACCAATCACAACAATGTACAAACAAAGCAGCTTTTAACACTCCCTTATTCGTTGTGCACATACAGTTGAAAGATGCCAGAAAACAAGTGAAGCTTGATTTCATTCAGAAACGCACGTAGAAGACTAGGGATGTACAATATATCGGTTACAATATATTATATATTCATTTTTAATGTTATCACCCCAATAAGAACATTTGGCCGATATATTAAAGCCGATAAATAATGGATTATTTCCTTCAGCTGACTCTTGCTTGAAATATGATTGAAAATCATTCCAAAAAGGAAAATACAGTTAAGTGTAACATGTACAGTCATATTGGCAACATAAAATTATAAGGACAACATTATAATTGTGTGCTCGGGACATGGCTTTTAACAGCGAGACTTTTGTTTTCGTAATAAGGCTCTCAAAAATTACATAAAAATTTGGATTTAGATTTATCGGCCAATATATCGGTTATCGGCTTTCAAATATAAAGAATCGGCCAAAGTTTTCAAATCAGTTAATCCCTAAAAGTGACCGTTAACTACATTGACACTTCAAGCGAACGCTCTCAAACGCTGACGGTACTCTATGAAACCTGAGGTGGCGTGGAAATGTTCCTTCTCAGCTATTGTGTTGTGGGTCATGTCTGAGTTTATGGCAATGCTTAGACAAGACAGACCGGTTTGATTGTCACACACACACACACATACTCGTTTACACCTCCTGCATGCTGAAATATCCACCCTTCTTCTGCACTTTGAGCTTTTAGTCAGTACATATCTCATATCAATATGTTTATTACAGGCATAGGGCCAAAGATTGGCAATGCCTAACAGTTTTTTCATATGACAAGATATAAAAATGAGAATAATACATAAAGCTGAAACTGCAAGCTGAGATACCCCCCACCCCCACCCTCCCACCCTGTTCCTTAGGGAGTGACAGAAGTGTGGCAAGCAGGGACAGAAGGCTTGTTTATCTAATAAAAGCCCTCAATGGAATATCCACCTGCTGACTCAACGCACAAATATCCCGATATGATAATCGAGTCGGTTTTCAAATATTTTATTTTCGCGCAATTAAAAAAATCGTTCCCTTAAATTTACTAAATCGTTAATTTAAAAAAAAAAAATGTTACGGTGATTATTTCAGGTACTGGCGTTAATTTCGTCATCACGTGATCCCTTGCATAACGGCGTGGTATGCGATTGGTTCTAAAATGTGCAAATAGTACTTTTTACTAGATTTTCCCGGCTAATAATAAGAATGTTACGAGAACCAGTTTAGTTTGTTTAGACATTTATAACATAAATATAATGTGCATTGTTTTGTTTTTAAATAAAATACCATTTGTAAAAAAAACATTCCCGATTCGTATGGGTGTGGATAAACGGTCGTGCAATTAAGTCGTAAATACAATTCCAGTACGTTTTATTTCTAGGTTCAACGAGTTGATGACTCGAAAACCACTCGGACCGAGTCAGTTCGAAGATTCATTGAAAAGATCCGATTCAATAGAAAGTTTCTCGAATCTGACATCGCTATTAAAAATCTTAACGGACCAAATTTTCTTCTGAAGTCACTTTTCTGGGTTATTTGTGTGGAGTAACGTAGTTCCTGAAGCGTGACATCTTAAAATATGACTTCAAGTTGAGATAAACTTCCTCAAAAATGCTGCTTGTGACTATTTGAGAGAATTTCTGTTGCTATTTCTTACCTCCGTATTTTCATCTGTGCTGTCTCTGTCGAGTTCACCGATGTAGTACTGCTCCATCCACCTCCGGGCGTTCTCCGAGTGCCGGTGTGGGGGTCCGTCGATCTCCCGGCTGATGTCCTTGCCAGACCGGCGGAGGATAAGCGCTTCTCCGCCCGGGTGCATTCGAAGGAAGCCTGTCACATCGTACACGCGCGTCCCTAACAACACCCAGCACGAATCCTTAGTGCAATGTTTGGCTACCTCCTTTTCAGAAAAAAAGCGAGGGGACACCGAAGGTGACATTTTATTATTCATTTAGGGGTGTCCACAAGAGGATAGAGAAAGGTAGGCACACAGGTGGGACCCCCACTGACTTTCTCCAACGATTGTGAACTACAACTACTGGCTTTCGACTTCGTGCTCGAGCAGAGTTCATAGCCGGCCTGCTCATTAAGCATCTCATGAATAATTCATGACGTAGTCACTGCTGATCTGAGCACCTGTCGCGCGCTTTGCAAATGTGGCAAACGTCGTAATACTGTGTTTGTGTCGTTTTATCGAGTTTATTCTTCTTATTAAAGTTTTTTTGTTGTTTTGTTTTTTTATTCTAAATTACATTTATGCCAAAAGTTGAGTCCTTTTCAATCGATAAGAGCTCATTGTACTTCCTCCTCGTGGGCGTTGTTGGTGTCAAACCCTGTCGTCGTGTTTGCACACTGGGCGCGACATAGTTGGGCTGTCAATAGCGTTTTATGGCACAGTGAGACGTGACCCGATCAGAGAGACTTTAAAAAAAAAAAAAATTAACTTTAGCTGATAAAAAAGCACTGCTGTTTTACCATCCTGGTTAGATTGGATCTGTGAAATTGTTCAGCTTGGTAGACCAACAGCTAAAACCATTTTTTTTTTTTCATCAGGCAGCCGATTTTTTCATTCTTTTAAACTATAACAATATATAATCAGATTGAGTCTTTTAAACATGATTGTTTATTTTTATTGCATGCATCCACGAGCATCTTTCAATATCGTCGTGACGCCATGCGCGCGCACGTCAGCTGAACAAACATGATCTAAATACAAAACAGAGAAAACAGTGATTGATTAATGGAAGTCACATTGTTCTACTAATCTTTTGATTAATCTAAAAATCTTTCACACCTTAGCCATTATTACCATATAAAACCTAAAATTAAAATAATAATAATAATGATAAAAAATATTAATAATAAAGGGGTTTTCCCATTATACTTTGTATTTTATCTCTTCAGTGTTCGGGCCCAGTTTAGGTTTTATTGTAGGGTGTCACAGTTTCGTCTCAGGGTGGCAGTATTGCAAAGTAAATAAACAGGTTTCACAAACATCCTCAACTTTTTACATGCTTTTTCCCTTTAGGATATTGTAAAATGCAAGAACATCTTATTATATTTCATCTACTAGCTATTGCATGTAAAGCATTCTCTAAAGACTTAAATCATTTCTAAAATTACCCTAATTATAAATAGGCTAATATTTGGATTCAAATGTTCTTCTTGTGTCGTGTTTCATGACTTATGAACCGCGAGTATTGACAGGCGGAGTACTGTATGGAGATATCAGTGGTGATGTACTGTAGACTATGATTTAAGGGCGACAGAATAATGGGAGGAGCATTTAAACAGGAAGGACATTTAGTGGCTGTTGAAATTTGCACTGTTGGTTACTTAGAGATTTATTGCAGCTCCTTATTTTATGGCATTGAACTATACAAATTTATAGCATGGGAGGAGATAAAGAGAGTAGGAGAGTTCAGAGACTCTGTTCCATATTGTTTGATCAAATAATATACAAAAATAACACCTAATTTGCTTTTCCAAACAATTATTAGTCTTTCTAGAGAATTTATTTATGATTATAGTAGGGTTGGAAATATTATCATTCATTATAATTCAACAATACTTTTCATTCACATTTAAAATATGTCTATAGGTTTCAATAGGCTATTGAATGTGGTTTAAGTGTGATCTGCTACATCATGCAAAGCTGGTAAGGCCTGTCTTGAGGTTTTTCAAGGCGATGATTAGTTTTCATGAGACAACTGACACTTCAACAAGGCAGCAAAGCTGTGGTTGTCAAAGTGTGCATTCAAACGTATACCAGCACAGATGTGGTTTGAGTTTGTGATGGTGTTCTTTTAGATAATTAACTGAGTTTTAAGTCTTACAAAAACTGTTTCCTGCTTTTCAATGATGGGTGGTGAGAAATTGATCCATGAATCCACATTCACAGCGCTTCACTTTTTCCACATTTTGTTACATTACAGCCTTGTTCCATAAGGGATTAAATTCATTATTTTCCTCGAAATTCAACAAACAAAACCCCATAATGACAATGTGAAAGAAGTTTGTTTGAAATCAAATTTATTCAAAATAAACAATGAAAAAATCACATGTACACAAGTATTCACAGCCTTTGCCATGACACCCAAAATTGAGCCTCAGGTGCTTCCTGTTTCCACTGATCATCCTTGAGACGTTTCTACAAGTTGGAGTCCAGTTAATTGGACATGATTTGGAAAGGCACACACCTTTAAGGTCCCAGAGTTAACAAACCAAGCCATGAAGTCCAAAGAATTGTCCGTAGACCTCTGAGACAGGATTGTATCGAGGCACAGATCTGGGGAAGGGTTCAGAAAAATTTCTGCAGCATTGAAGGTCCCAATGAGCAGAGTGGCTTCCATCATCCATAAATGGAAGAAGTTTGGAACCGCCAAGACTCTTCCTAGAGCGGGCCAAACTGAGCGATCAGGGGAGAAGGGCCTTAGTCAGGGAGGTGACCAAGAACCTGTCACTCTGACAGAACTCCAGGGTTTCTCTGTGGAGAGAAGAGAACCTTCCAGAAGAACAACCATCTTTGCAGCACTCCACCAATCAGACCTGTATGGTAGAGTGGCCAGACGGAAGCCACTCCTCAGTGAAAGGCACATGACAGCCCGCCTGGAGGAATCTCAGATCATGAGAAACAAAATTCTCTGGTCTGATGAAACAAAGATTGAACTCTTTGGCCTGAATAGCAAGTGTCATGTCTGGAGGAAACCAGGCACCGCTCATCACCTGGCCAACACCATCCCTACAGTGAAGCATGGTGGTGGCAGCATCATGCGGTGGGGATGTTTTTCTGCAGCAGGAACTGGGAGACTAGTCAGGATCGAGAGAAAGATGAATGCAGCAATGTATAGAGACATCCCCGATGAAAACCTGCTCCAGAGCGCTCTGTACCTCAGACTGGGGCAAAGGTTCATCTTCCAACAGGACGACCCTAAGCGCACAGCCAAGATAACAAAGCCAGAGCCCAGACTTGAACCCTATTGAACCGATCTGTGGAGAGATCTGAAAATGGCTGTGCGCCGATGCTCCCTATCCAACCTGATGGAGCTTGAGAGGTCCTGCAAAGAAGAATGGGATAAACTGTCCAAAAATAGGTGTGCCAAGCTTGTAGCATCATACTCAAAAAGACTTGACGCTGTAATTGATGCCAAAAGTGCTTCAACAAAGTATTGAGCAAAGGCTGTGAATACTTTATTTTTAATAAACTTGCAAAGATTTCAAACAAACTTCTTTCTTTATTACATTTCTGGACATTGAATGTGGTTATAACGTTGCTTTCAAATTGTGGATCAGAAACCTCTCAGATTTCATCATAAACATCTTAATTTGTGTTCCAAAAATGAACAAAGGTCTTACAGGTTTGGAACGACATGAGGGTGAGTAATCAAATTCTCTATCTAGTCAATAATTTTATCCCTTAAAACTCATCTTTGATCACCAGAATGACATATTTAAACGTTTAATTCCCTGTGAAAAAAAATGTCTTCATGCCTTAAAATAGCTTGAATGTAACTCTATACCCTTGCCTCATTTAATATACGCGGATCAATGAATATCCAAATTAGCTCCACCTTCATTTGCTCACACCACTCAGAGATCTACTCTGTCAAGGTAAACATTGCAAAATGGTATCTCTCTTTACAATATCGGACACATAACCATAATAAATTTGATTAGCCTTTTGCTTGACTATGTTATCAAACAGCTAATAATGTGTTGCTAATGTTACACAAACCATGTTCCCATTCACCATGTCAGAGTCACTCAGACAGCTGCCTCCTAACAATCAGTATTCTTACAAACCCTCTGAACAACGCGGAACGTAAGAGGAGAAAGGCAGCTGGGTTTTCCCATTAATTAACATCGTACTATGCATCATACACCTATGGAAGCCCGTTTCCGCCACTGAAAAAAAAAGATTATTGTGACTTTTTTTCTCAGAATTGTGAGATAAAAAGTCAGAATTCTGAGATAAATAGTCAGAATTGTGAGATATAACGTCAGAATTGTGAGATATAAAGTCAGAATTGTGAGATAAAAAGTCAGAATTCTGAGATATAAAGTCAGAATTCTGAGATATAAAGTCAGAATTGTGAGATAAAATGTCAGAATTGTGAGATATAAAGTCAGAATTGTGAGATAAAGTCAGAATTGTGAGATAAATAGTCAGAATTGTGAGATATAAAATCAGAATTGTGAGATAAAAAGTCAGAATTGTGAGATATAAAGTCAAAATTCTGAGATATAAAGTCAGAATTGTGAGATAAATAGTCAGAATTGTGAGATAAAAAGTCAGAATTCTGAGATATAAAGTCAAAATTCTGAGATATAAAGTCAGAATTGTGAGATATAAAGTCAAAATTCTGAGATATAAAGTCAGAATTCTGAGATATAAAGTCAAAATTCTGATATATATAGTCAGAATTCTGAGATAAAAAGTCAAAATTCTGATATATATAGTCAGAATTCTGAGATAAAAAGTCACAAGAATCTTCTTTTTTTTTTTTTCAGTGGCGGAAACGGGCTTCCATATACACCCGCCATATAATCCACAGGATTTTTCATATCAACAGGAAAATATACTGGGATAACCTGGCTTCTCTCGAGACTCCCTTGCTAATTCGCTGTTAATGATATGCTAAAGCCCGCCGGCACGTTTGACGTGATTGATTACAAGGTACATGCAATTTAAAACCGTCTTTTTCACTGCAGTGTTAAGGAGAAAATACTCAGCAATGGTGTTGACATATGAGTTAGCATATGGTTTGTCTTAGAGCATATTAAAAACACCACATAGACATACAAAAAACTTGATTTTCACTTTAATGACAGAAATTTAATTCAATTGAAATTGAAATTTCTAACCTTTGAATGCGAAAATGTGATCCAAATTGGAGTTTTAAATGTATTTGTTTGTTTGAAACATTACAATATAAAGAATCACACTGAACCTGCTTTTCAAAAAGCCTTGATGTCCCACAATTCTGTAGTTTCATACAACCTAAAATGTTTGTTTTTGATTGATACTCTGACATATGGAGCACTTTTAACTGCATTTTATGTATAAAAGATGCTACATAAACCGCAATGATGAATTCCTGTTATTCATTGACCTTGATAGTAATTTTCATGTTTTTTTAATTCCACTAAATTCAAATGTCCATGAGATAAACACTAATAAACAAACCCATGAGCCATTGTCATTCTATAGCAGCCTCATTGTCAGTAAAGCATGATCTGCTTTAATTTATGTTTGTAGGCTACACAAAGCTTCTCTCCCAGGAGCACGTCGACCAATTCACAGCACTCGTTGTTCTTAGAATGCTTTGTTCCCTCCTACGAGATTCTAAATTTACCCACAAGAGACAAAAGGTAGCGTGATAATTAACTGCATGTCACTGCTGCCGAGGACCTGAAATGCGAGACACCCTCTGCCCATTGTTGTGTCCAGTTCAGGGCAGTGGCGGAGTGACATCACTTTGTGATGTCAGGTTCACAGGGCGGAACTGGACCGTCGGGTCCCCTGTGATTGGTCACATCTTGCAGCACCTGGGAAGACAACAGGTATAAGAGTTCTATGCTCAGTCAAAGCATGCAAAATTTTACGCATAATTCTGCAGCATCCCTAGGACGACCTGAACTGAGTTGGTTACCATGGCAACTGTTGTACCGGTGAGTACTTGGAGAATAAGGATGCTCTTGTCGAGTTTAGATGAGTTGATTATTTACTTTTGAGAACTGAAGATGACTTCACACATGGTTGGATTTCAGTATAGTCCTGATATATATAACAATCTGCATACCGAAAAGCATTTATTTTATTTTTAATTTTAAATAGTTTATTTATTTTTTATATATATCAAATTTTTTGTATCATTTTGATGAAATTTATGAGATAGATTTGATTTTAGACACATTTATGACTTGGATGTTCAGCTTTTGTTGTGAAGAGGGTTATAAAAGGTTGAGAATTTAAAAATAGATTGCTATTTAATCCATAGTGTCTGTGGTGGTGATACTAGTGAAATAAAAGACATGCCTTGGATCATCTAACATGATGAATCTTATTCTCAGTTCAGTTAGTTTGAGCTTTCTTTGTTCTAGACTGGGTCATGTTCTGTCAGCACTATTGGTGTGGATGTATCATGTCTGTGCTCTGGGCCGATCAGGTGTCAAGTAAAAGAATCGGTGTGTCTTCAAGCTTGTTGTATAGAGTCTGTGTGTGTGTGAGAGGTGTTTGGTTTCTTAGGATGTAGTTAATTAATCGTGTTCTTGGTTTGAATCCAGCTGCTTGGCGAAAGATTTGTTATCAACCGGTTAATTCATTGAAAAGGTCTCCAAATCCTGATTTCACGCAACATAATTCTATATCTTTGTTCTTGTTGTTGTTCCAGTGTGCATCCTGTTATGGCAGCAGCAGCGTTCAGCTCTTTGGGAGGGGGCATGGTGGCGATTACATGTCCCTTTTCAGTTACAGAGGGCCCAGAGGGGCCCCTCGCCCAAGTCTGGCCTACCACGCTCCGAAGATGACACTGCGTCAGATTTGCCGCATGTTGCGTATAATGCGGCAGCTGCGCAATAAAGAAGCAGCAGCCGCTGCTGCAGCCGCCAGGTGAGGCTTACATTCCCAAACGCTCATAATATCAGGGTCTATTAAAAGAATAGTTCACCAAAAATATAGATTAAATCATCATATATTATCTTCATGTTTCATATGAACTTCTTTTCAAACACACACACAAAAAAGAGTTGTTTAGCAGAAGAAGTGAATGACTACGGTCCAACAATTATTAAACATATGTGAATATATAAATAAATAAATATAATAGAAATATTTATAAATATAATTATGTAAATTTTTTGCAAGAATTTTATTTTGTGAGTGAACAATAAAATTTGGTATTTAATTGCAAATATAATATACATACAAACATACATATTAAATTATCTACTCAACTGCTTTGTTTTGAAGTTAAATAGTATTTATTAGTATGTATATATATATATATATATATTTTTTTTTTTTTTTTTTTTTTTTTTATGTAATAATTAATTTGCCAGTTAGTTCCAAACGAAGCCACTGCAGTTAACCGTTGTGTGTTTCTGAGCAACACAATACAGTGGAACGAATTGTGGAACAAATTGTTCATTGTCTGTGAACGAATCGGCTAATTGTGCGATTCAGACATGTTTCGCTCCTGAATAAATCTTTGTTTAGGAGCTAACAAATCGGTTGAGTAAATGATTCAGCGACTAGTTCATAAAGACATGATTCGTTTCTGAATGAATCTGTGTTTTGAACGAATTAATGGCTGCAACCAAAATCTCATACTCACTACTTATTTTGAATAAGTAGTTACTCCGTGACTGCTAAAAAAGTATGTTCTATATAGAATAATGTAGGTCCGCACATATAGTGTTGTTGAGTAGCTAGTTACATGTAACGGAATTATGTAATTTAATTACAAAATAAATGTAACTGTAATCTGAAAGAAAATGTGTAATTAAATTAGTTACTTATGAAAATCTTAATGATTACAAAGGGGTTACATCTGAATATTTTCACACACATACAGATTTGATTGATTTCTTTCCCAAATTGATGATACATTATAATGGCACATAATAGGAAGCAAGCTTTTTTCCAAAACATTTAGATGACAGTGTTTCCTGTCACTGCTATGCAAAGATTTGGTTTCAAAAACCATATCATAGCTATTAAACTATCTCCTGTTACAATTTAAAATCGTGTTTAACCTCAGAATGATCTCAATGTAAAAAGAGGTCTTAATATCTGATTTTGTGGTGGCTGTACTTTAAAATGAAATTATTATAATCTTAATTAAAGTGATGAAGGATTTTGAAAGTCTGACAGTAACAGCGTTGAGTACTACTGTTTAAATGTTTAAAAATGATTAACAGTTGAAAACATTCGTTAGATATTTAGAAAAGTAATCAAATGTAATCCTTTACATTGATAAAGTAATTGAAATAGTTACACTACTTATTACATTTTAAGTAGGGTAACGTAATCTGTAACCTATTACATTTCCAAAGTAGCCTTCCCAACACTGTGCACATATTACATTCGTCATGTTGATCGTGTCGATCACAAATTCAGTATGGAGTACTGCAAGGCTCAATACTAGGACCGTTGCTTTTCACCTTGTACATGCTACCCTTGGGAGATATCATTAGGAAGCATGGCATTCATTTTCACTGTTATGATGATGTAACTTGTAATCTGTAACCTATTACATTTCCAAAGTAGCCTTCCCAACACTGCACACATATTACATTCGTCATGTTGATATTGTCAGTTGACTTACCAGTGTCAGCTGTGTCGCTTCACTGCCTTCGTCTCCCATGGCCTCATGGGGACTTTCCGTCGTATGTGCACGTCCGAATCTCGCCGGAAGTAGTAGATCATCAGGGTAATTTTGCTTAATACTAAGAATTCGAACATACTTAGGCCTACTGTTTTTCACCTACTATACAGTAGGGAAGGGAGTGATTTCGGATGCAGCCGGCATTTTGAAAGAATGATTGATTCAATCAATCATAAAGACAGATACCTGTCGCCACCTGGATAATTTCCAGTCTGTCAGGAATTTGAAAACATAGAAAAGCAAAGTGATGAAAATATTAAAAAGTCCCTGTTCTGTTGTATGAAAATGCTGTATGAAATAAACTGTATGAATCAACTGATATTTACCTTCTGTGTTTCTGTTTTACAGAAAACAGGCTTCTCCTCCCAGCTCACCTACAATCAAATCGGAGAAGCGATGCTTACCTGCCTGTTTTCGACGTAGACGTAGTAACAATATTAAAAGAGTGAGTTAAGCATCCAGGGTCTCCAAAACCTCCCAACAACTTCAGCCCTGTGGGAGTTTACAAATTGGGGAAATGGAGCCAGACCTCACTCCACACAGAAGAAGTGAGGGACCAAGACATCCCGTTCTACAATCTTGTTGGATTCTTTTGTTGGGAGGATTTAACATGCAACAAATCTGGTTTTAATGGAAAGAAGTCAAGCAGATCTTTAGGTGCCCTGAGTGCTGGAACTCTACACATCTAGCATTTCATAATGACAGTTTTTATATGTTTTTTTTTTCCTGGACTTGTTTGTGGTCATTGAACTCAAATTGTGAAATCTATGAAATTCCAGTGGGGTCAAACTGTTTTGTGTGCTTCTATCTGTAATTAAACCAGCGGAAAGTCCTCATCAGGGTGGAAATACGACACAGCTATTTGTTTGTTTATTTATTCATCTGTTTGTTTGTTTCTGTGTGGGACAGGGGGCCCACGGTTCCTCCTCTCTCAAAGAGGTGTGATGGAAACTTAGGTCCCGGTGTGTATTACCGTGCTGAAACTAAAACTGCTGTACACAATTAGTGTGTGACAACATTGTGAATTTACTGATTTCCCATTTATCTGCTTTTAAATAACCTTTCAATAATAAAACACCTATGATTTCAAAAGTTGAGTGGCGTTCACATGATTGAGCACAAATAATCATTAACTCAGCTTCATATGACTTGCACAAAGTTCTCAAGATTAGCCACACACTTTTTCAGTTTAAAATTTATTTTGAAATGTTTTCTGGGCAATTTTTACTGCTTAAACAAATTATGTGAATATCTTGACTGATTGCAAGATAAACAAAAATAGTCGAACATCGGGCGAAATCCCAGAATTTCAGTTTTAGAGTATTAGAAGTGTTTGTGAATCAGTAAATGTAATAAAAGTATTTATTGATAATAACTGAAACATCATTCAATTTGAGTGAATGCTTCAATATATAAACTGAAGAAATGATTGAACTCCTCATGTAATACAGCTGTAATACAGCTCAGAAACTTCAGTAAACAGTTTTATGATAATTCAAGTCATCATTCATCATTATTGCATGCTAAGCAGAAAAGAAACAACAAAGGGTGTTATATTTGCAATGCTTACTATGTTACCACTTTTTGGAATATTTAAATCTTTTAACATTTCTGCATAGTCTTTTATGAACAACAGCACAATAAAAATGCTGCCACACAACATAAAATAACTTAATAAATGAAACAATACTTGTAATTGTAATTTATTTACTACAAGCCAACATCTAATGTTCACAGGTGTGTTTCTTTTTAGAAAGAAATGGCATCTGCAAGGATTTCCAGTCAGGATTTAGACCGTATCATAGCACTGAGAATTCTCTCATTAGTGACAAGTGATTTGCTCTTATCATCCAATCGTGGTTGTATTTCTCTATTGATGTTACTGGATCTTAGTGCTTCATTTGATACTATTGACTACATGATTCTTTTGAATAGACTTGGAAATTATGTTGGCATTAGTGGAATTGCTTTGGCATGGTTCAAATCATTCTTATCTGACTGGTATCAATTTGTAGCAGTAAATGAAAAGGTGTTGTATCGATCACAAATTCAGTATGGAGCACTGCAAGGCTCGGTACTAGGACCGTTGCTTTTCACCTTGTACAAGATACCCTTGGGATTGATATCATTAGGAAGCATGGCATTAATTTTCACTCTTATGCTGATGAAACTCAGCTTAATATTTCTTCACGTCCTGACAAAATATACACTTCATAAATTTAACAAAATTCTATACAATGAAATTGAATGGTGACCACAGCGGTCAGAGAAAAACAACTTAATATTCTCTCTGTTCCTCAAACAAAGCTATTATAGCTTCAGATGACTTGAAAAATAGTCATTTGAAATGACTTATATTGTAATATAAGTTGCAAGAACGACTATTATGAAGAATTTATGGTTCTTTTGGAGGTTGAAATCCCCTGGTCACCATCCACTGTCATTATGCTATATGAAATAACATAGAATAAACATTCTTCAAAACTTTTCCGTTGATACTCCACAGAAAAAATTAAGCTATATGGGTTTGCAACGATATGAAAGTAAACAAATGATGAGAGAAATTTTATTTTGGGGTGTATTGTTCCTTTCAAAAGGTCGAGTTCACCTCATGGCTCCGCTGCTTATGAATTACAACGGCTTTCCACTGACAAAGGGCAGGTGAGGTTATCATCATCATTCACTGCTGACTGGACATCACAGACTGTGGTACAAACAGGCAGTGATGAAAATTTCATGGGGAAGATGTTTTCTGAACGTGAGCTGCTGGGGAGTCAGGTTGTAGGACAGGAAGCGGCGATCAGGTGTCCTTTTTGAGCAGGAAGTTTATTTTGCATTCAGACTCGGTCTCACTCTTACATTAGCTGTTGACCTGTAGTCTGAGGCAAAAGAACTGATGCTATAAATAAACAAATCTTAAATACAGTGAAGTTTGAGTTTAAAAAAGATGCACACAATGGTGATAACGTGCTAGCTCTAATCTGATTGGCTGGCCTCATGTAGCTTTGAGAGTTAGTGTGCACTTTTTACTAGTCTTTCTGTGAGCAAAGTTGTGTTTACAAGGTACTGGGCCACAAAATGTCGTTTTTTAGAAAAATCACTGTAGGTTTGCCAAAGTCTGCTAGCTTTGTGGCATCAAATGTTAAAAAGATATTCAGAAGCAGTTTAATTTCGTAGGTCACACTGAGGAAGTCTAATTTCAGAAAAGTAACCATCATAAACTTGACATTTCTTATGAGGCATAAATTATTGTAATATCTTTTTTACTTTGGACAACACACTTTCATGGAAATTTGTAACAATTTTATGCAAAAATGCTAAAAAAAAACAAAACAAAAAAAAACTTTTGGAAGCTTTATTTTAAGAGCTTATGTGAAATTATCCATAGTTATTTTAGAAAGACTTGTTTTGATAATTGTACTAACATGCTGTTGTTTCTGTTTCATCAAGCATGCCTGTCTATTATGATGACATCACTAACTTCAGATTTACCCACCTCAAACTGTGTAAAAATAAAATGTGGTTATCTGCATGTTTTGAATGTCGGTCAGATGATCTCTTCCTGTTAAAGCATATGGTACCTAACCGGAATAAGCTTTCAAGTGGAACACAACATATGTCAATAATCAAAAATCTGCTTGAATGACGCAAATGACAACAAATTCCAGAAAACTACACAAAGTTCTAGTGCAAATTGTCAGCTTTATAACCGTAGTATTCCCTTGAAAGATTTCAGCTGCAGCTATACACCAGGAAACATGTTTGGAGATGAATCACCAGTCAGATGACAATGTTCTTAATCATTCATACTAGGAAATCAATCTTTCTGTTTGCTCAAGCAAGATATGCTATCAATGAGTCATCTTGTCAAAAATGTGGTCACCAGACCAAAAGTATGTTTGGACAACTTTCACAGCTCCTTTCAATTCCATCCTCACACCACAATGAAATACTAAGTTTAATTTCTCAAAATGGTTGCTCTTATTTCCTTTAAAGGGATGGTTCACTCTCAAAACTTCACCCTCATGTCGTTCCAAAGCTGTATGACTTTCTTTCTTCCAAGAATATAGATGTTTTTATCCATACAATGTTGTTTTGGACTCCTTTGCAGAAGTCATACAAGTTTGGAACAATGTGTGTAAATTAAATTATGACAGAATTATAGATTTTTGGGTGAACTATCCCTTCAAGTGGCTTTATAGTTTGCTTACCCAACCACCCTCACACTCATCAGTGTAATTGGTGGATGTGGTTAGGCACATTGCCCTGGGTTCCTTTCACCTCCAAGTATGACCATTGTGTTGCGGCAGTTGTTACGTAAGGCCATTATCCAAGTCACTTTATCAAATGTTGGAACATGCGTAATGATGTGGCAGGTAATGTGTATAAACCACATTTTAATTTCACTTTGGTCAACCAAGTATTCCGTCAAGACGTTGACAAGCAGGTACCCCAAATGGCTCTACAGGTTTTTGGAATTGAAATATGTAAATGTCCTCATTATTTTTCTCTTAAAGACAAAAGCATGTGTATCTGAAGTCCTGCAAGATTTGTGCTCGACTCAGGCCTCAATCTGATTCACTCGGAAATATTCATGTTGGAGCCAAGCATGGGGAGCTGTTGGTCAAGGTTAGGGCCATGGAGGGCAGAAGTAAGCACACGAGGCCCAGACATGAATAATTATGAGTCTTTCTGTTTAACACTGAAACTGAGAAGAGGGAAGAAAAAGAACTAAACACAGGTGAACCTGTGGAGGCAGGCCGGACCGATGTGGACTGCACAGATCAAGGAGGGCTCGGAGAAATCGCGTCATCCCATGAGCCAACAGTGGACACTTGAGCCCTGGGTGTCACAAAGGGCCGCTATTGAGATGCCTCCCAAAGTGCACTCACGTGGTGTTGAGTCGCTCACATAAAAGATTGGCACATAAAATTACACCTTGGTTAAAACTATCCTTAATTTTGTATTTTATAAAGGCAAAGTGTGTTGGGAGTTATTATGCCTTATTGTAAGGACATCTCTTGACTACAAAAGATCTGTTATGACGATGTAGAGGGGCGTTGGAGCCAGAGCCAATTAATTAACCTGGCAGGATATCGCATAGCCAAAATATTGCTTAACATTAGAGATGAGGTGATCATGTTTCACATAACATGAAGCGCTAACTTGGTCTCACGCACCATAGTCAACAATGAACTGGAGAAAATTTGAATTTTGTTTTACAAACCTAATAAAACAGTTTCCCTTTCTAAGTCCCACGGAAAATTCACTTTTAAAAGTAGATGTCTATTTTCCCGAACACAGAGAGAGGAAAAAAAAAAGGTGTAAAAATTGTACCTTTAGGGGTACAACAGCTTGTTACTGAGGCAGTGTACCTTTTTTACCACAAAAAGTTTCATAGTACCTCTTAAGGTAAGTATTTGTACTGTAAGATAGCCTATTAATATACACCCTTTAGGGGTAAAAAGAGTGTACTGTACATTGTGTTATGTACAGTATCTGATTAAGCTCATGCAAAGACGTGTTTTGGTTAATTAATGAACCAGAAAGTTTACATACGTTTCCAACTAGGGAATAATCAGAATCCCTTGTCTCTTCAATACATCTATACGTCCTTCTTGAGTGATTGACATGGGCGAGTATAATAAAAGTAATAATCATTGATCGTCAACATTGTTAACCTCTTTACTTATGAACATTAGTTGCATGACTTCAGTTCATACGTAACCATAGAATGATGATGTGTCTGATGACTTGTCCTTTACAGGTGATCTCCTAATATATATGTATGCTGTGTCTGTCTTTTTGGGGAAAACTCTCAACTCTCAATCTGTTTTCTGAGTTCCCGGGACAGATTGGGTCACAAAGGTCAACACAGCTCCTTAATGGGACGTGACTTTTGCCTCATTTCAAAATGTTACTTTAACTTCGGTATTTTTCCAAGGATGAGTACTGTCTGTTCTATTTGAACATGTTATCAGATGTTTTGGAGGAACTTTCCTGTCGATAGTTGGAGCCTGAATCAACTTCAGCCTTGAAGAAGCTGTGAATCTTGTGTATCTTTGTATGTGCCTTAATGTTCTGTGCAGGTCCTGTATGGAGTGCTAGTGGACAGTTGTCATCTGGACCGGAGACCTGGAGTCGCCTGGTCCTGACCTAGAGGGACATTCTGTGCCTAAATCAAGGTTTCAGGCGCCAGCATCTTGATAGATGAAGATACGCTCCTGACCATGAACATCACCTATTTTGTCTAGTTTTCTTAACCAATTAGAATCTTAGTAATGACGTAGTTAGTAAACTCTGTTAGAGTATAATTGTTGTGGAGATTTGAATGTACGTGGAGCTGCCTACAAACTCCTTGTGAGACTTGAAGCTGCTTCTGCTGATGAAACTGCAAACTCTTCTTCAGTAATATTTTCTTCAATTTATTTTTTTTAAACTCTGACTCCGGGTCTTCATTCATCATATCTAGTCTTTTGGGTCTTTAACTGTTATTCCCCAACACAACAGATCAATTGAAACAATCTATTTTCTTGTGACATCTTCTTCAGAAACAGTGCTAGCACGTTTTGTTAGCATATTGGAGTATTTTTTTGTCATATTTTCACCAAAATTGTTTTAATTTTATAGCGGTTTGTTCAAATTACAACCCTTAAATGGATAGTTTAATCTAAAAAGGAAAAATGTGATTATTTACTCACCTTCATGTCCTGCAAATCTGTATGACTTGATGTTTGAGCATTTTTTTTCTACATACAATTAAAGTCAGTGGGCTCAGAAGTTGTCCTCCATGCCTTCCAAAATATCGGTAACACTTTACAATGAGGTTCATTAGGTAACATGAACTAATAATGAACCACTTCTACAGCATTTATTAAATCTTTTGTTAGTGTTAATTTCAACATTTACTAATACATTATTAAAATCTTGTTAACATTAGTTAATGCTCTGTGAAGTAACATGAACAACTTTATTTTCATTAACTAACGTTAACGAAGATTAGTAAATACAGTAATAAATGTATTATTCATGGTTTGTTCATGTTAGTCAATACATTAATGTTTAACTAATGAACCTTATTGTAAAGTATGACCAAAATATCTGAAGTAAAAGGTCATACAAGTTTGGAATGGCATGAGGGCGAGTAAAATAAATGAGATTTTCATTTTAGGGTAGTGACCTTTAAACTGTAAACATCACAAATAAGCAGACATTTAATTAAAACTCAAACCCCATCAACAGACAACGAGGCACATAGATCTAAATAAAAATCATTTATTTTCATTAATATAGTAATCAATCTACCTAGAGCAAAGAAATAAAGGTCCACCATGCCACTTTATTACTACAGTATGTGGAGGCTGCGCCAAGGTCTGAATACTGAACAGACAGACACACAGACCAATAAGGAGAGAGGGGGCGGGGTTCATTCTGGTCTTCATTCTCCATGCCTAGTTTAAGGTGGGAGGGGCCAGTGTACTTGGGGGTGGAGTCGAGGATATATTCCTTTCATCTAAAACTTGGGAGGGAAAGCTTTGAAATCTTCAAGCTAGAGGAACAGATCTGTTATAGAGGGGGCAGACCAACCTTGACGGACACGGAAAGTTGAAATGTCTGTGTCAATGTGTGTGTATACGAGTGTCAGTGTGTGCGTGTCTGAGAGACGAGGTGTAACAGGTGCTGCTTAGATCCAACTTTCACTGTACACTTGAAGAGGTTTCAGACACAAGGGATAAAAAAATTGAGGTAACAAACGCCTTTTCCGGTTTCTGAAAAACAACAAAAAAGGCACATTTCAATTTCAGACACTATTAAATGCTATTCAATTGCAAGAATCAGAATTGTGGATTATTTCACTTGATATTGAAATTCATGATTTTCAAGATATTCATTTCTGATGTTAAAATTATGGTCGAAACTAATAAACCGATACTTGTTCATGTTATGACTGATAACCGATAAAAGGGATATTTTAAAATTCTGAACTATTTTGTATGTATAAATTATAAATAAAGCAAACAAAAAAATACAAGTGAATTTAAGCATCACAACACTGTAAAAATTATTTTCGCTAACTGAAATAAAATAAAATATAAATATTAGATTAAACTTGCCTTGGCAACTAACCGAAATGAAGTTACTAAATTACTAAAACTGAAATAAAAATAAATGAACTCTAATAGAAAAACAAAATAAAAATGACAAAAGTACAAAACAAAATTTCTAAAACTTGAACTAAAATGAAAATATAAAAATAAAAGCCAATTCAAACTATAATAACTTGTATTGTGGTGTACAATATGAAAATAGATATTTATTTTTAGTGTTTTTAAATATACAAATGTA
Organism: Zacco platypus; assembly: GCA_038088235.1. Taxonomy (NCBI): domain Eukaryota; kingdom Metazoa; phylum Chordata; class Actinopteri; order Cypriniformes; family Xenocyprididae; genus Zacco; species Zacco platypus. Next base: position 8,094,983 of record CM076063.1, read on the forward strand.
AAAATAAGCATGTACAATTAAATATCGACTGGACCGATAAAATAAAGTTCTAATATCGGCAATAACAAATGTGGTTCGGATGTATTTTTAGAGAAGATTTAATTAACGGAATTCACATTAAAATGATTGTTTATATGTACATCCCCCCAAAATTAAAATTTTTCATAATTAAGAAATATGAAATATTGACACCTGCTCTCATCGGGGTGTGTTGGTTCCACTTGACACTATGGTGCCATCTGTATTAGTGTGAGACTGCTCCTTCACCACTGGATCTGAAGACACACAAAAATGTATATGTCTCAGGATTTTAAGACTCTTTTTTGCGTCAATATAAGTTGGCAGCAGGGAGGCACGCTAACTCACAGAAATAAGGGTGCTCCATGGCCTCGGTGGCAGTCAGTCTCTGCTGATGGTCGTAGCGTAGCAGCTTGTCGAGAAGGTCCAGAGCCTCTGGGCTGACCAAATGCTGGTTCTCCGTCTGCACAAACTGTTCCCAGCGCTTCCGTGTCTGCCTGTAGGATAGAGAGTGCTGTTCATTCACAATCCCCACCTTCAATTCCTGCCGGCGTGGGAATCGAACCAGCAACCTTCAGGTTACAAGCCCGACTCCCTCACCCAGTTGTTTTTGCTGTGGTATTTTTGTTAAAACCACAGGTAAATTGTGTTCTTTAGGCTGCTGATTTTTGTTCATGGAAATCAGCAGCAACGAAACGTTTTGCCATAAGACACAGAATAAATATGTTCGATATAAATATATGTTTTTACCTTAATGGAATTGAAATTGGGAATTTGAATTGCTTAAAAAGTTTCAATTCAGTGGAAAGCCTCATTTTGGTTTATGAATAAACTTTAGATAAATATCTATTATAAAACAAAGTTTATAATAAATATAATAATTTAAATTTTAGTTGCCAATTAAAAATATCAGACAACATTAATAAATTATATAGCCCTACATTTGTTTTCTATTCTAAAAATTAAATTTAGGTTTCTGAAATGCCTCTGTGACACCCTCAGCTGGTACTCACTGGCCGAGCAGGTCTTTGAATCGTGGATCCAGCTCAATGTGGTATTTGCGCAGGTAGCCAAATAACTCGTCTGTTCCGAGAACTTTTGCAATCCGCACCAACTGGGGAACGAAGAAATCGAATGAAATCATGGTCACATGCTTCGGAGTGTTTAGCTAATAGTTTTAAATGCATAATATTCATTTGAAACATATTCATAAAAACAAATAATCAATCTCTTTGATAATCACCTGATCGTAGTTGTCTTGGCCGTGAAAGAAGGGCTCTTTCTGAAAGATCATACTGGCCAGCATGCAGCCCAGACTCCACATGTCCAGACTGTAATCATACATCTGTTCACACAATATAAAACTCATTAAACCCAATTACCACACACAACCTAAAAAAACTGCAATATGTGACCGTTTCAATAAAAAACTTTAATGAATATTATTCATTTCTGTTAGCATTTACCTGATCATAAAAATTACTAAGTACATGCTATAAGGCAGAGGTTTTAATATATCAATCGTACTACATTTAAGGATATTTGATTGAGCTACGCTATAAATACCACCATTTTTGTTTATTTCATGCTAAATCAACAGTTTGTTTTTGGTCTTTCATGTGGCAACAGTGTGAGGAATCTAAAGATTTAAAGATAAGGCAGTAAGTTGAAAGACAAACAGTGAATTCATATAATTCCTCAGTGGACCAAGATAACTTGTGATGCAGATAAATATTTCTGTATGAACTAGTTAATGACAAAAATCTGAAGAATGTTAGGTTACACAAGAGAAAGCATTAGTGGTGTCATAAAATCAAGCACGCTTAACTTTTTACTCCAGATTTGGGTTAAAAAAAAAAAATTCTGCATAATTATTCTGTGCTGCCAAAAATTATTTGCCAATTACTACTGTAAATATGCTTTGAAACCATTTTCATTGTAAAAAGCGCTATATAAATAAAGGTGACTTGACCTGATTCATAAAGAGCATCATACCTGATAGTCCACCAACAGTTCTGGACCCTTGAAATAGCGTGAAGCCACTCGGACATTGTACTCCTGTGCAGGGTGGTAGAACTCAGCAAGACCCCAGTCTATCAACCTCAGCTGCACAAACACACACAAACATGGTGCTGCAACACAACATCTGAAATACCACCCGGTTTTTACAAAATGAAACTGGTACCCTGACGCCCTCTGCTGGTGTCTAAGGTCAATAACTACAAAACAGAGGGAATATCGCTTTTCTTTCTATGAAAGTCTCTATGGATTTTATTATGAATGTCTTAAATGCAGTTCAAGATGAAAAATTAACAACTGCATCATTACCTTCCTTAACTGGTGATCGATCATAACATTGTGGGGTTTGACGTCGCGGTGCATTATCCCCATACTGTGGCAGTAGTCCAGAGCCTGCCCGTACAAAAATATACAAACCTTAGCCATTCATAGAAGCCTCCAAAACAAACCACCAAAGCACAAGCTCGCTTACCTTTAGTAGTTCATACATGTAAAAACGTATATCATAATCTGTTAACTTTTGATACAGTTCCTAAACAGAAAGGAAACAAAATGTATTAGACTTGAAGTGCATGGTTTAAATTGAAATGCAACTTCGATACTTAAAATAAGCTCTTAAAACATTTTAATTATTACACAGTTCCTTGAATTCTGATCAGCCAGTCGGCAGTCAATTAAACATAGCAGACTATTTATCCACCAATTAGTTATTCAGTCCCATAAATAGGCAGAGATAGATAGATAGATAGATAGATAGATAGATAGATAGATAGATAGATAGATAGATAGATAGATAGATAGATAGATAGATAGATAGATAGACAAACATAGACAGACAGATAGACAGACAGATAGATAGATAGATAGATAGATAGATAGATAGATAGATAGATAGATAGACAGACAGACAGATAGATAGACAAACATAGACAGATAGATAGATAGATAGATAGACAGATAGACAGATAGATAGATAGATAGATAGACAGACAGACAAACATAGACAGATAGATAGATAGATAGATAGATAGATAGATAGATAGATAGATAGATAGATAGATAGACAGACAAACATAGACAGACAGACAGACATAGACAGACAGACAGACAGACAGACAGACAGACAGACAGACAGACAGACAGACAGACAGACAGACAGACAGATAGATAGATAGATAGATAGATAGATAGATAGATAGATAGATAGATAGATAGATAGATAGATAGACAAACATAGACAGACAGACAGACAGACAGACAGACAGACAGACAGACAGACAGATAGATAGATAGATAGATAGATAGATAGATAGATAGATAGATAGATAGATAGATAGATAGATAGATAGATAGATAGATAGATAGATAGATAGATAGATAGATAGATAGATAGATACATACATAGATACATAGATAGATACATAGATAGACAGACAAACATAGACAGACAAACATAGACAGCCAGACAGACATAGACAGATATAGACAGACATAGACAGACAGGCAAACATAGACAGAAACATAGACAGACAGACAGACAGATAGATATATAGATAACCTTAATTAGAATATACCTTAAAATCTGTGTTATTGATGCATTCAAAGACAAGCGCAGGTGTTCGAGACTGCAGAAAGATTGGGGAGGAACCGAGAGAAATAGACAGAAAAAGAGAGAGATGAGCAATTAGGAAAAGGAAGTCCTTCAAATAAAGAAGTCCATAAATCAACAATAGTAAGCATTAACAGACACCATAAAGCATTCATTGTGATCGCAATCAGGAGTAAAATAGAAGCACATGGAGCACCAAAGGATCATGACTGGCTGCAAGTCTTTATTCTGATGTACAATCTAATTTGATATTTCAATGATGATCACTACGCTTCTCAGTCATTTTTGTATGATCTCATTTGTGCCCAGATAATCCTCTAGAATCTCTCAATTACCGGTTACTTATGTTTGGACGGTAAATCTGTGACATTACCAATCAGATTTTTTTTTTTTAATGTAATTTCACTGACAATTTTTAAGACAGAGAAACTTTCTACAACCATAAAAAACAAATTCCCTCCTGTAAGCTAGAAAAAGCAATTTGTCTCAAATGTGGTCTGCCCACAATCTTCTGAGAGAGAAAATCACAGTCCTCCAGGGACAAACTGAACCCCGACTGGACAAGTATCACCAATGGAAGAGAAGAGAACGTACCACGGGGTCCTTTACTGTGTCCATTAGCTGAATGATGTTGGTTCCCCCTCGTAGGTTCTCCAGGATCTTGATCTCCCTCTTGATCTTCTTTTTCTTGACAGGCTGATTTAGAAAACAATGATATATACAAACTTACTCAACATTAAAGGCCAATTGCCTTTCTCTTATATGTCAAAACTGTGACATTATTTACTATTGCTAGTGAGACTAATAAAGGGAGGGGCATTCTCATTCTATAGAGAATTTGATTGGACAAAACATTGGGCACGCCTAAGAGTGCAAGATGAGTCACCAATATTTTTCGAGTGGTTTAGTCCAAATTTTCTGAAGAGACACGATCGCTTTAAATGATGAACAGAATGAATTTAGGCTTTTATTCACATATAAACATTCATCAACTCACACATCACTGGTGGTAAACGGAAGAACAAGCATGTTTGCTTGACGTGCGAGAACCAATGAGGTTTATTCACATTTGAGCTTCTGCAAAAACCAATGAGGTCTGACAGAAAATTTGGACTAAACCACTAAAATCATATGGATTAGTTTACGACCTCTTTATGGACTTTTTGAAGCTTCAAAATGGTAGTTGCGTGGACAGAAACGTCTCAGATTTCATTAAAAATATCTTAATTTGTGTTCCCAAGAGGAACTAAAGACTTACGGGTTTGGAACGACATGAGTAAATGACAGAATTTTCATTTTTGGGGGAACTAAGCCTCTAAAATATAAAACATTAAATATGCAACAATGTACACTGACATTTCTTCAAGCTAAATCCTATTAAACAAATTATCACATCTTCTAGAGGGAAACTACATTAAATTTACAAAACTACAAAATTTCAGCTAATGATAACATTCTGTAGCCCTAAATGGGTAGTTGACAAGGGTCATATTGATTATGCATACAAACTCTCACCTTGAGGATTTTGACCACAACCTTCTCATTATTGTTGATGTTGATGGCCTCAAAGACCTCGCTGTATTTGCCCCTCCCGAGCTTCCGTACCAGCTGGTAATCCTCCTGGTTACTGCAGGTGGTACACAGATTCACATGCCAGTCAGATAGAGAATCTACACCAGAAAGCAACATCTCCAGCCCAGAACGCAAACACGCGGCTTCTGTGAGAATCAAGGGGGCTGAGACACAGTCAACCATCTGTGAAAATGACCAAGCCCATCATTTCCCCTGTCAGCTGAGGGCTGACTGACGTCTCTACCGAGGGACGGAGCCAAAGACGACATTTTAAGCAATGGTCTGCTGTCTGAAAGCACTCTTAACTATAATAATGAGGCAAATGCCGCTATTCTTACAGAGCTTTGTACATGCGGGATCATATTTTTATCTGTTTAGCAAATCAAAATGGCTTAACTTTTACAAACACAGTCGGGTATGCATTAAAATCTAGTTAAATCAGCTGCACCTAACAGATTCATTTAGTATTTTTATACTCTATTAATAATTTGAATGAACTGAAAATATAAAAATAAAAGCTTTCATTTGAATATCAGTTTAAATTTTTAGTAATTGTCACTTTTTTAAAAAAAACTTCAAATTCGATTTAATTTACTTTTCTTTTACTTTTGGTTTTAGTAATTTTAGTGAGGGTCAAGTGTTTTTCAGGGTTGATACTGATTATTACAGATCAAGTAGACCGATAACCTATATTTTGAAACAATATACTTATCTTATAAATTATAATTAATGTCAAAATTACAAAATAACAAGGGCTCAGAGAAAAACTCTTTAAATGCTTTTAAACACATCTTTATTATTCTGAGAAGTGCTAATAATAATTCCGACAGAGGAGGCAGCATCAGAGCGCATTTCAAAATTAAATCATTTTATTGGCAAATTGTCTTTGGAAATGACCGATAACCATAAAAATCTTCCATGCCGATAATCGGCCGACCCCTAATTTTAGTACAACTCAGTTAGCTCCCAAGGCAACATTTCTAATTCGTGTCTAAGGTTTTTAAATTGAATCTAATTTATATTTTAATTCAATTAACAAAAAAAAAATTGTTTTAGTTAACAATAACACCACTAACATCTAAATGACTCACCAAAGCCATAAAAAAGACACTTAAAGAATCACAAAGTTAGAAGCAATCATCAAAACACAAAACTCTACTTGATTGGTTTAAAGGAATAGTTGGTTGAAAATCTAAAATCGAATTGTATTATTTTTTTCAGTGGAATTCAAATGGAACACTTTTGATACATTTATACGCGGCTTTTTGTTTCATGCAAGTTTATTATAATCAAAAACAACTGCAATTTTCCAATCTGCATATTCAAACTAGGACTAATTCTTGACTCTTTAAACAAAAAAAGTAGAACACAAACAGAAGACTTCTATAAAGCAGAAGAGTTATATATGCCAATTTAATTGTGCTTTCATGTTTTGCCTTTCGTTTTTAAGGAAACAGAGCAGGCATGAAGATTGATTTAAAAAAAAAAAGTGTTCCACAGAAAACAACAACAAAAAATAATAAATAATAACAACAGCACATGTGATTATACATGTGCAAAACCATTTATAAACCACAAACCATTAAAACCACCACATGTTCCATCAGTGCGCTGGTTTACAATGGTAATTACTGGATGTGGATTGCACACTTGAGGGAATCGGTGCATTTGCATAAAATCTGTGGATGCTGACGAGGACACACACTAACGCTGCATCTGTAAATCCGTTCATGTCATCCTCTCATCACCAGCTCTCAAACAAGGGCTGCTCGATCACACAGATTGATGACTTTCCCAGCACGATCGATACCGAGCCTACAATGAACCACTGCGCAAAGAAAACCAGTAGATACATGCACGAAACCACCTATGTAGGCAGCTTACTAGGGTTTTGAGACAACATCAGATGATGATGCACTTTTATAGCTTTAAATGTCTCACCTCCAGGTGGGCACATGGGCCTCATAGTCCCAATATTCCCTGCTCTTCAAAGTGTTGACATCGGCATACACCCGAGATTTACTACCGGCCACTGGGCCGGGCATGGCGTGCGACGGGGCTCAGGGTGTAGGAGAAATCTGATCGCCAAATCCAATCCAAAACACACACACACACACACACACACACACACACACACACACACACACGGAGGACTACTGATCAGATGTAGACCAGCCCGGGGGGTCTGATGGTATCCGGTTCGGGCGTGTAATATCTGATACCAGCGGCGTGAAAGATGGAGCGCGGTGGCCGCTGAGAAGCACTCGTTCCCCGGCTTTTCAGCGGTGTTTAGACCGCCTGGAGATCCTGAATAGCCTGTGAAATGCTCTGGAAGTGCTAATATCGCGAGTCTAGAAGGTCTATTTTGGATCTGTATGAGTGAAGTTTTGTGAAAAGTTATTTGGCTTAAAAATAGACTTTGAGTCTTAGGCGGGGGGGTTTGTTTAAATCTAATTATTGTGGGTTAAACCCCCCCACCACCCCAAAGGGGCCTCAAATCCCTAGATCCAAAGCATAAAGATCCAAGAAGAAAAGCCAGGATGTGTGTTCTCTCAGTCTTCAATCTGTAGCAATGGATGTTGGAAAATACAGTCCACCGTAACTGAGTAGAATATATCTAATCAGTTCATTAGCTTCAGGATATTGACTGGTTAGAAAAAGAGGGAGAGAGAGAGAGAGGCGGTGGACTACAGATCGATGTTCCCCGTGAAAAACCGCGTCACTGTGACGTCGCTTGCGTAAAGTCGTTGGGCAAGAATCGCGAAAACCGTTTATAATCCCGTGCAGCGTTCTGCTTGTGGTAGGGGTTCGGGTTTTCCGGACCAATCCCCCCGTGCTGCTGCAGGAAAAACGGACTGGAACGGTTTGACCTGGAAGCACAAGATAGCTTTATCAATTAGCATTGAAAATCCGGAAGTACAAGTTGTCCTGACCATAGATGTAGATCAGCTCCAATCTCGTTGACGCGTCCGCCATCTTGGAACGGTCAAAATGACGCTGTTAAGCACTCACACTAACAAATCAATAAAAAGGCACAGCATATCGTTGTTAAAAAACGCCGAGCTGTAAATTCTAGACGAAATGGAATAAACTAAGATAAGAATGTGCTGGTTTGTGTTTTTGTAATATCCATATGCAGAATTATGCAACGTTATTGATAAAATAAATTATCTGCTAATATTGCAGATTTGGATATAGTGCGTGCTGCATGTGAATACGGTTGTAGACGCACATCAACTTGCTCTCCGGTGTTTACGGACCGGGTTTGACCGATCTAATATGGCGGACAGCTAATAAATAGCGGACCATAAAAACAGCCGCTAATGAGTAATCTATTTATATATCTATGGTCATGGCAACGGGGCATGTCCTTCCGTTGCTATGCGCCCATATTAGACTTCCGTTTGACGTCTAACAGACCTTGCATATTAACGCATACGAAAAAAACATACATTTTGAAGAAATGTATGGCTGTATTCACTATTTCTGTGTCATTCACTGCTATAAAGAGGGTTTAATTTAATTTTAAAAGCATCAGACATGCCGTTTTGTACAAATTATTTACTGTATTAAACTGTATATTTCTTGGAAACACACAAAAATGTCTGTAAACGGCAGATGTAAATCTACAACTGAAATAAATCATGTAAATGTCATTATAAGAGAACTGTTTTCAATAATAATTCTGATGTTGTTTCTATTTTTTACTTATTTAAACGTCTTCAATGAATATGGGGGAAAACGTTGTCTGGTACTAAACGAAAAAAAATCACATATTTATTTTTAATATGCGTCTTTCTATATCACAATAATGGATCACTTATGTGTTTATTAATTCGTTTAACGGCGAAACAAACGCGCGCACGAAACCATGGCAACGTACCATAGAAACAATGGCAGCTGAGACAGAGAACAGTAAAACCAACACGGATCAAAACCAACTTGTTGAACTTGTGAAGGACTTAAAGTAAGTCACTAAAGCTTATTTATTTCAAATGTTGACTTATTATTGCAGTCATGTTTGCCAAAAAAAAAAAACGTTTCAATATTCTTATTTAGCTGGTTAATAACGAAGGGACAGACGCATCTGAACCGAACGTAGTTTCTAAATGTTTTTATTTCTGGCTCCGTCAGCAAACACTTTTGTATTTTATATTGTGTTTTACTTCTACATAACTCATTTTTATTTCCCTAACTTACATTTAAGACGCTCCAATGCAGCGCTACAAGCAGAGCTCGATATGTGTGAACGATATGCGGAGACTTTTATTGAAACAGCGTCACACATGGAAATGGCGACGGTACGTATGTTTTGGTGGCTTTAAATAGATTATTTAATTAGGCAAACAAGCGCTTACATTTCTGACGTAATGTTAAGTGCGTCGTGACGTCTCTATCGTTACGCTTTCACTCTCAAACATTGACTGTGCATGCAAATCGTGCAATATGAGTTTTACGTTGTTCTGTAATCCTGTACAGCCTGTGTGTAACAGGTTTTTTAGCAAAGTTTTGATCAAGAAATGTGTATCAAAACATGATACAGTAAGCTTTATGGGGATAAATAATAATAATAATAATAATAAAAACAGGAGTGGTTTTATGAGTCGTGTCCATGCATATTTGTTCATTCATTCATTGTCAATCTTTTGATACCAGAGTCCAGGGAGGAAAACTAAAGTGCGCACTCCAGAGGGACAACAGCTCCTGACACTGGAACAGAAATGTGATGTCGCTGAAAGCGTGCTTAAACAGATGACTAAGGATTTGAAGAGAGCGAAAGACCATTCAGAAAGAGAGCTGGACAATTACAAGGTCTTTATTCACGAGAGGGAACGTGCTCATGAAGCTTTGTCACAAATGTATTTCATAATTGATTCTACCCTCTTCAGGCAACTCTGGAAGAAGCTGATATCCACTTGGCGGAGGTTAAAAAAGAATGTTGCCAGTTTGATCATGACATCTGTAAACCACTGCAGGACAAAAAGTGTTTGACAATGACTGCTGAGAAGGTCATCAGATATATTGAGGACAAAATAAGGGCCAAGGTAAAAGAAAACTTCAGGTTGAAGGTTTATTCTGATAAGATTTGTGATTTAGGGTGTGTTCACACTTGTCGTTCAGTTCTCTTGGTCTGAAACAAAAGAAAATGATACATTGATTTAGTCCTGGTTTGCTTAGCGTTCACACTGTCATTTTTAAAACTGAACCTAAAGATACAAAAAAAAGCGGCTTTTATGATATATTTTGCGATGGAACTTGTCGAACATCCAAAACATTGGCTAAATGTGCTTACTGTATGTGCTTACATATGATGGAGCTGATAACTCATGAGTTTATAAAATGTGTAAAGAATCAAAGCGAAAATCTGCTGTGACAGACAAAATCTCGACTATGGCCCTGTTTACACCTGGTATTAAGATGCGTTTCGGCTGATCGGATCACAAGATTATGAGCCAGACACGTACCTTTTTACACCTGGTGTTTTAATCTGTCTCTTTTGTCCATTTTCAACCACTTCTGTCCTGATTTTTTTGAGGAGGGGGGGCGCTATGTACAGGTTTTTTTCTGATCTATCGATCTAATAGACAAGGGCCTGGTTCCACAAACAGGGCTTAGATTAAGCCAGGATTCGGCCTTAGTTCAATTAGGACATTTCAGAAGCTTTTATAAACATGCCCTAAAAAACATTACTGGTGTGCATTTTGAGACTAACAATGGCACTGATATATGCTAAAACACCTCAAACATACATTTTAGTCTGGGACTAGGCTTACGCCTTGTCTGTGAACCCGGGGGAAAATAAGATTGCACAATTTACATGTGAGACGAGACGACGGACAAACATACGGAGATCAGCAGCTTTCGTTTCTGCTCTAATAGCCACAAGAGTCCACTGAAACGAAATAGTGAAAGAACATTTTGCTGGTACATTTTTCGTCTTCAAACCAATCTTGTGTCTTCAGCCGCAAAAGTTTAAATCGCGTTTTTAGCGCGCTTCCCATAATGTTTACACATTAGGGAATTTGGAGGAGAATAGGCCTTTTGTGACTGTTGGACTACAAGAAAATCTTTCCACTACAACAAAAGCAATCCGGTCGAATGCATTTTCGACTCTGGTAGTAGTCGAAAGTGGACAAGCTCAAAACGTTTTATACCACATTTACACCTGTATTTAGCGTCATTTGTAAACCAATCGATCAAAACACATACCAGGTGGAAACAGGGCCTGTGACGAGAAAAAACAGGTATGCTTGAGCATTCTGCCATTTTTGATTTGTTTAGATGTCTTTGGTCCGTGTTCATATTTGAACCGCGCCAGAGTTCGTTTGAAAGCGGATTGATACCAGGGTTCAGATGGCAACCGCACTACAGAGCAATCGTGCCAGAGTTCGTTGTAATCGAACCAAGCCTGGCAAGTGTGAACACACCCTTAAATTCACAGTAAAGTACCAAAATCTTTCCAGGAGAACTTGATCGAGAAGTTGCATCGGAAGAATATGGCACTCCTGGCACACAAGAAAAAACTACAGGTCAAGCTAAAACAACAGGAGGAGATGAGCGAGGGGCTGACGGTGCCGGACATAGAGCAGCTCAAGTTGCAGAACCTCAAAACTCGTAATCAACTGGATGAGCTAAACCTAGAATATTTGGATCTCAAACTGCTTGCAGCAAATACCTTCCAGGCCCTGAATTCTAATAAGGTGATTCTTAATCAACCATAGAAAATAGATGTCACCTATTTGTTGATCCAGTACTAGGACAGGTCTCTCAATGGTCGTTACTATAAGGAATTGTTGGCCTTGAGTTGTTGACCTGAAAGTGTGGGCACTGCAAAGGCACTAAGAATGATAACTATAACTATATTAGTATCCACACCAGTGCACAATATCATTCTGTTTATTCTAAGAGTGCGCTGCAGTTTTGCCATTTGATGCTTTAAATGCTCAAGCTCTTTAGCGGAATGGATTCTGATTGGCCATCAGAGTTTTTACTGCTCATCAGCTTGAAAAAAACGATTCTAATTATATCCTTTCTCTGTGCTGTTATCGTTAAAGTTGTGGTCTCTGCTATTCTGTTATATTTAGAATGATTCACTATAGTTATCTTCCTTAACATCCCCTTCTTGCAGAAAAAGCTTCTGACCTTGACACAAGAGTCAGATGTCCTGAGCAGTGACATCGCTTTACGGACAAAGTTACTGGTTAAGATTGAGGAGGAGACCAAGCAAGCGGAGGAGGTCAGGATAATCAAATTCCTTATATGTACTTGAACTTATAGATCTGTAGAAAGACACCATAAAACTCATCAAGAGCCATAACTTCAGAAACCAACATCAAGGGAGTAAAGAACAAAATATTTACACTTTAAAAATAAAGAATCTGTCAACCCTTATTAAAAAAAAACCCAAGGCATTTTTACTGTACTCCACTGGCTAAAAGCCATAATATGGATTTTGTTTCAGGAACGAAACAAAGCAGAGGCTCTGAACAGGAAGTTGAGGGGCCAGTTGGCCGGCTATCACGTACCACATGTCCTACAATACATCAAGGTTAAAGAGTCCCACGGCCAGCTGCAGAAGAGTGTTAAAGAATGGGAACGTAAGGTAGAGATCGCAGAGGTGAGAATTATTCTTCTTCAAAAAATGATTATTCATTTTAAAGACATGGTCATAAAAAATAATTCTTGAGTTAATCATCTCATTATGGTTTTTAATAGTCTTCATTTATTTTTGAATATTTCCAGATGGCATTAAAAACATACACAAAATCATGGGATAAGGTTCGGATCGCTGCTGGAGCCAGACCAGTTCCTGCACGACATGCAGCCATAGATTCAGGATTGTATGGGTTCTGATACGAGTCCAGATAACCTCAATTAATTTAGCAAATTGTACTGAATTTCAGCATTAAGTACAAATGCATCAATATAAAGAAAATAAACGCACATACAAATGACACACAACGAAGCGATATTAATGAAAAGGTTTATTAGTTAGTGCTGTGTATATTAAATGCTACATACAGATATTTCAGCATGAATGTCACATCAACCGCCACATGAACTTTTCTTACTAGCTCATTCACAATCTACAATTTAAAAAAAAAAAAAAAAAGAAGCTAAGGATAAGTATGTGCACTCGGAAGCACAGATACTTGCAACAGATTACGGGAACTAACACAGCAGGCATGCACAGGGTGGAGAGGTCTCAAAACCATAGAGGAAGGCCATCGATCTTAACGTTCCCCTGTGGTCCTGACACGTCTGCCAAGAATATAGATATTTATATAGAGATTTTAAACAATATTAATAAAAAATTAATATACAAACATGAAAACATAAAAAACAACATACTTTTCAAATCCAACTGCTCGATTCTTAATGCCTATGGTTTTAAAAAAGCCCCTTGGTAATTAAAACAATGCATAAATAGATACTATAAAGGGGAAACAAATTGGAGGCAAAGGGCTCTGCAGAGAAACTAGATGCCCCTGCTTAAGGCCAAAGTCTCACGATCACCTCTAAACCCGCTGTACAGTACGGCGAAACCAAACTGCAAGAGGGAGATGTTCCTCAAGGGCCAGTAATCAACATATAATACTGCATAAGCGACAGAGCTGAGAATGTCATTTTGCCCCGGGTAAAATGATGGGAAATTACGATCGGCAAATCAAGACTTGAACAGTTCTACTAAAATTCAGCTTTGTGGACCATTACAAAAAGTGGTAGCTTCTAAAATAAAAAAAAAAAAAGGAGAGCATGTGATGCAAAAACATAGATTACTCTTGTATGCGTACCACTTACTCTCTAAATCAAATATGTATATGTTTAAATATATATGTCGGTTTAAAAACAACTTCTCAAAAGAATGTACTGGTTATCGTTGGATGAGTATGCAACACAAACATTCACTAACAAATACATCTGAATGACGTGTGTTTAAGTCAAGGCCTTAGAGGCCCAAAACATTTACTTTCCCACCTGGATTGTGGGGGAAACCGAAAAACCCATTTTGAAAGTCTCCGATTACAGTTTTTACGAAAGAAAATAACAGAAAAAAAGACTCACTGTCACTGTCAAAGGCAAATGACTGCAGGCAAGACATGGTGTTGGCAGAATTAAAGATCAAAAACATGGATAAATCTATACAGTAGAGGAAGAATGACACTTAGGGTACTGTACAACAAGTACATGAAGGGGGGAGGGGCAAAAACCTTTCTAAAAACAGACTCAACTTTCACACAACCTTGAACACACCAATTACAATCCCAACTACATCTACAAAGAGGCTGAAATTAACTTTAAAAAGGCAAATCAGAAACAAAACGTAAAGAATGTATGAATCAGAACTTCACATGATGAAAAGCTACTTATAAAACTGTGGTGCTGTTTAAGAAAGACAATGCAATATCTAATGACAGGACTGTTAAACAAGTTGCATACATACTAACTATGTACATACAGTAATACAGGAAGCCTTTTCAGGTTAAGCAATTTTTAGAACAGCTGTACTGATTCTGGTGGTAATATGAACTGTTTGTATGCAAGTTTACATTTCTATATAGATTCTATATATTTACGTATAATCTCAGTGAAATGTAGAGACCGTCTGAGGTCATTATACTTCTGCTGGTTAACGATCTGTCCCGTTTAGGGTGTGGTACAGTACAATGATGGTTTTTGGTACATACCATTAGTTGCCACGAGGAGAACGTCAACATTGACATACACAGACAGTTTCAATAGTTTATAACAGCACAACTTTGTCCCCGTTTTTGTTTTGTCTTTAGCTGTGGGGTGAACTAAATGCGCACAGTAGGCTGCTGGAGGTGCTCCGAATGTGCGTACAATGTACTCAAACTGGAGCAAGGCTAGTGATCCGAGAAGAGATGTTTTGTAGAGGCACACAGTAAAGCCGCGTTTCCACCAAGATTACCCGGAACAATTTGTTTACGACTTGGAACAATAATTCGGAACGTCTCTTACTGCACGCACAGCAACAGTCTTTTAAAAATGGTGGTTGAAATAAAATGCTGCGTGGAGTCAACAAATCAGCATGTTCAGCGCCCAAGTCTCACCCCCGAAAGTTCCTGAACTTTGAAAAACTACTTCCTCGTGAGCAGGGACTTTCTCAGGGGGGAAATTTTTTACCTGGAACTTCATTCAGACCCTGGTCCCTGCGGTCGAAACACACCGAGTACTACCCCAAAGTCCCTAGCTCCTGGGGAATCTTCCTGCAGTGGAAATGCGGCTTAAGCAGTATCTCAACCATACTAAGTACTTTAATGTGATACCAAAAATGTATAGCTGATTCAAGACTGAGCAAATAGTTTCAGACCAAATCACTTTTGTCTTGTGCTCTAGAGATCTGATGGGGGCAAATGCCACCTTACTGTACTAGGGTCACAGTGCTATCTGGGATAGTTTCAGAAATCTGTTTCCCTCCTCCCAGAATTCAAATATAAACCAACAACCAATAATTCATCTTTGCTTCCCAATCAAACTCAACTGAAGTACGATATCAACTACTTGTTGAGCATATGCATGTTTAGAACAAAATGAGGTATTATGAGGTTACTGGGCCTTGTAAAAATTCATTTGACTGGGGTAGTTTGCTGATATTGCTAAAACCTCTGTGAATGTAATCGGGGACACAAGTTACTGAATGAGAGAAGACACGGGGTATCCGCCACCTTCAGCCGTATGCTGGACAGTATGCTCTTGAAGGGCTCCAAGATCAGCGAAACGCTCTCCGCACCACACACATTTAAACTGGGCATCTCTCGCATGCACGCTTTGATGCTTGGCCAGGTGTTCCCGCTGCTTGAAACCCTTGTCGCAACTGGCGCACTTGTAGGGCTTCTCTCCGGTGTGGACGCGCCTATGTCGCTGCATTTCTGAGGAGTACTTGAAGCGCTTCTCGCAGTCAGGACACTTCAAGGGCTTCTCCCGGGATGGGTCGCATCGGTGCTGCACGAACTCTGAGGAGGACAGGAAGCGTCGGTCACACAGCGAGCATTTGAGGGGCTTCTCTGTGCAGTGGGAATTCTGATGGCGCTGTAGCGTGGTGGCCTTTTTGTAAGCCTTTCCGCATACGTCACACTTGTAGGGCTTGTCTGGATTTGTGGGTGTCGAGGAGGACTCCCCACATTTGTGACGTAGCAGCTCCCCAGACTGGCTGAAGCCCTTGCCGCAGGAAGCGCACTTGAAGAGGTTGTCCATGCCGTGAACATGCTGGTGGTACAACAGGTGGGACGGCTGGAGGAAACCTTTGTCGCACAGGTTGCATTTGAAGGGGCGGTCGGCGGAGGCCTTGTGTGTGCGCCGGTGACGCACCAGGGCGTACTGTTGTTTAAAGCTCATCTGGCAGTCTTCACAGTGGAATGGGCGTTCCTCCGAGTGGGTGCGTTCGTGCTGTCTCAGGTCGGACGGACGCTTGAAGCCCTTCCCACACGTGGCGCAGCGAAACGGCCGAGCACCTTGCGGCTGACACTGGTGGTGGAGGAGCTCGGAAGACTCTTTGAAATGCAACTCGCAGAGGTTGCACTTAAAAAGGTGCTCACCAGAGTGGGCATACATGTGACGGACTAGGTGAGAGCGGTGCTTGAAGCTCTTCTCGCACACCGCACACTTGAATGGTCGTTCGGAGCTGTGGGTACGCTGGTGGTGGGCTAGATGAGAGGACTGGCTGAAGCTTTTGTCACACGTTTCACATTTAAACGGCTTCTCGCCTGTGTGGACGCGTTCATGACGCGTGAGCTCGGATAAGTGACGGAAGCCCTTGGAGCACACTGAACACTTGTACGGCCTGTCAGGTTGCGATGGCTCGAATGTAGGCTGGCCTGATGTCCCGACGGCAGCGCTGCCGCTAGACGATGCTTCATCATTGGAAGGTTGCCCAGGGGTGGCCGTTGACGAAGTTGGCGTGGCATTTCCAGAACCTGGTCGATACGTTTTTTCACATATGGAGCACTTCATGGGGTTTCCGCTGTTATGGGCATTGTGATGCTGCGCTAGTGAAGTTAGCAGCGAGAAGCCCATCTTACACACTCCACACACAAAGGGTTTCTGCTCCACCTGCACACACTGGTGCTCCAACAGGTCAGTGGCTTGATGAAAGATTTTCAGACACTGCGTGCACTGGAACGAGCGATCTTGGCTCACCATGCACTGGTGCTCATGTGGATTAGCCAGATGGGAGATGTCATGGCCACATGCACCACACTTGTGTCCTCCCTCGCTCCCTACATGCAAGGAGGACTGCTGCGCTTGTGCCGGATGTTGCTGCTGACTGTGATGCTGCTGCTGTTGTTGCTGCTGCTGCTGCTGTTGTTGTTGTTGTTGTTGTTGCTGCTGCTGCTGGGATTGTTGCTGCAATGCTGTGTCCGGCTGGAGGACGATGCCGTAGACAGTGCAGCCCAGTGCGTCCGCCCCTGGTGGGATGGTGTGCACGACTGGAGGCGGGGCAACAGCATGCTGCTGCCACGCCTCCGTCATCCGGGCTCGGGTGTACGGATTCAGCTTTGAGCCGTAGATGGAGCGCTTTCTGGGTGAAGTTGGGGGAAGGGATTGCTGGACTGCCCACGATGGGAAAGGAAAAAAGCAGATAATAATGCTTTCAGGATCACGTTTTGGCTTGATATGAACAGCAAACTGACAAGGATGTGAGCATCAGCCAACAGTGCAAAGGAACTTGACCCTCTTCATCACCTCTGTACAGCCCTGTAAGACAAACAAACAAACAAGAAAACTGGATGAAACACACACCTTTAGGGGAATTTACACTGCAGGGCATCACAAAAAGGACGGCCAGTGAAAGACTTTTGGGCCAATTGATGGAACCATCACTTGCCTTATCATGCATTTGTTGATGCCTTGCAAATTTAAAATTAATATTAAATTGAATATTTCCTTTCTTTCCTTGTAATTCTCCTACGCAGTTTATGTTGAAGACACATTGCAAAGCTTCCGTGTTTGTGTCAGAATTCCGGCTCGTCATTGGCCGGTTCCTGCATTAGCATCACACGTATGCTTCGTGCTGCTCTGAGCCGTGTATTAGCGTCGGATAATCCTGAGCCGGTGTTCTGACGTAAACACGGAAGCTCTGAACTGCATTTCAACTGCGTAAGAGACTGACAGGGTAGAAAGGAACTTGTTGAATAAAGTCGTTATTTTTGTTTGCGCACAAAATATATTCTCGTCACTTCATAACATTAAGATTGAACCACTGTAGTCACGTTGACTATTTTAACCAAGTTTTTATTATTTTTCTAGACCTTGAAATGTGGGAGATAAAAAACCTCCCGGATTTCATCAAAAATATCTTAATCTGTGTTCCAAAGATGAACGAAGGTTCTGCGGGTTTGGAACAACATGAAGACGAGTAATTAATGACAGAAATTTTATTTTTGGGTGACCCTTTAAGGGTTTATTAAACCGGTAATAAAGACTTGGACGGATCCAATTAATAAAACTGGGTTATAATGTGCATTCTATGAAAATATTAATATATTTTTCTGGCATATAAAAAATATATAGCTGAAATTAAAATGTGTGTGGGCAGTGAAAATGTTGGCAAGACTGGTCCGACTGGGAAAGAGAAAAATATCCCTATCTTGTACAATAAGAACCAGAAGTCATAATTTTCCAGAAAACATGAGTTACAATGATGATTGGTGAGATATCAAAGTGGGCTTTATGACAAAAACAGAGAGTGGCGCTTAAGTAAACCACTTCATGATATACAACGACATCCAGCAATTTAATCACCGTCAATGTGAACGCCGCCTTACCTGTCCTGCAACATTTGAATTTGAGTTTTGGCTAGCTGGTCTGTAAGGAGATCTACAGCATTTCCACCAACGCACTCCAAATCATACTAACCTAGAATAGTATATGCGCACTTGATAAACTTGTCTAAGTTATCAATGAACTGAACAACTGAAAATGAAATCATATCACAGACCACTTTATCCCAGTGATAACACAGGTAGGAGTATCTGTCAAGTACATCCCAAGTTTTATGCTGGATAGTGAGATGGACTTGCTTGCCAACCTACAGCATTTTGAGGGATCACAGAACGTGCATACGATGCCCAAAATGTTGTCCAAGTAGGTAGCTCACTACTTTTTGAGACAGACTTATTGTCTCACAGTAATCACCAGAGTATAAAAGGGGTACACCTGTCCCAAAGATTGCATGCAAGGTTATGAACATGTAATAACGACCGACTCTTGTTCGCTGCGCATTTGTTTACACACAATTCGCTCACACATAATCGAATAAAAGCCGGTGATCGAATTTAAACGTTAAGCAGCATGAATATTTATGTCCAACACAGTGGCTAATAGCTTATAAAACGGGGATTTGTAAGACACTTGGATGGAAACACAAACACATAACGGCAAACGAACATTTGCAAGCTTGCTAACAGGCTAACTAGCTTTGCAACACACACTCGCACACAAACACATCCCTCGAAAATATGTTCAGATATGCATATTACCTTTTTTCAGATGCGGATTTCACACATGTTTATTCCCAGGGAGAGAAGTTCAATCAACAAACGGCTTATGGTGTTTCTGAAGGCCGTAAATCCTCCGAGCGACTGATCCGCGGTCTCTGCTAGGCCGCACCCCCCGGCCAGAGCCTGCAAAAACACATGAAAAACCTGCAAAACTCTCCGGATCTCTCCTGGGGTTCTCCGTAAAAAGTCGACAACAGTCTTTTCGGCGTTTGCAGCTCATTTAGGGGAGCTGGCTGGCGAGGAATTCCCGACACATAGTGCGTTTTATTTCGGGCTTAGATCGCTGACCACCGAACCCCCGACAGCCGCACGGGAACCTGAATAACGCATAACTGGCATCCTCACAAAAAACATACCGGAACTTCATTAGTTTTATTCAAAAACGCCATTTATATAATCATGTTCATACTAAAAACGCCATTATTACCCCGTAAAATGTGTATATCACTGTTTTAGGGTATAGGGCGAGTGGTTATTTTATTTTATTACAACGCTTTTTATTGAAGTGACAGGATAATAGTTAACTCAGTATGAAGCTTCAATAAGAAAAATAAACGCCAACAGTTTGTTCGTATGAACATTGTATTCTAGAGTTTATGGTCATTGCTGAGAATGTTGACTGCAGCTGCGTTTTATTTTGTAAGGACGAAGAGTCGGAACCATTTGAATCAACATTTGCTGTGGTGGGACGCTGTGATGAAGCACCGTTTATTTTCTTGTGCTGAGAGATTCGAATCATTTTATGAATCGGTTCTTTTGAACGGTTAGTTTCAAAGAACCGGTTCTTACGCACTCATACAATAGTATGTATGCTTTGGATACATCCATTTATGAAAGTTAATGTACAATATATAATGATAAAATTGACATTAATCTCTTGGCTGAGAAAAAAATATATACAAAGCCAACACGGGTTCGTTTGTGTGTTAATATAAAAGCTGTCATACAAGGAAGTCGTACACATATTTTCAGTACAACATTTTTTAAAAAAAATTCAGTTACTAACAACTTTTCGCAGTACAAAGAAACGTTTCTCGGTCGGTCATACGCTAATGTTGTTGACTCGAGATGAACCGCTCGGATCGCTTCATTCTGATTTGTGAAGGAATCGCGACCGGTGATGTGAACCGATGCATTGTAAATGATCCGACTCAAAAGAACGATTCTTTAACGAACTCCCTTGTTTGTTGTGGTGGGACGCTGTGAAGAAGCGGAACCATCGGAAGCGCTTTACATATGACAATAAGAGTGTCGTCACGTATCTGAGATTGTGTTTTTTAATGCTCTGGTGCGGTTTTTAAGATTTTTCTGCTTTAGCATGATTGTCAATTACAGTAGTAGCAGTTCTGAAGATGAGGCTGAAAACTCTTCAAAAAATGATTCCTCACCTTCAAGGAAAAGAGGAAAATTTGACAATGAAAGCAGGTTTGGTGCGTTTGATCTTATGTAATTTAGTTTTATTTTGATTTGCACTTCTAGGACTCTAAGTTCCTCTTTTATCTGAATAGCACCAGTGAACCTTTGGATCATGGATCTGTTAAAAGCAAAGCAGGCAAAAGAGCCCACTGGACACCTCGCCTGCCTCTTCCTGAGAGTGTAAAGGAGATGTTCAGAGAATCAGAAGAACAGCGGACAGATAAAAGTGATGAGCATGGAGGGCGACTGCGGTCCTTCCAGCATGAGCGGGGCAACTGGGCTACATACGTGTTCTTTCCTTGTAAGCATTTAGCCTGAATGTTTTCAGATCGATACTGTAATTTTGCTCCGAATGACCTTCAACTCTTTTTAGATGATCCTGAGGAGGCCTTTCTGGAGGTGCTCAATGAAATGATGGTGGTCGCGGCAGCTCACGGCATCCCTCTGACCCTATCTGAAGAGTTTCACCTCAGTCTCTCAAAGACAGTGGTTCTGCGGCATCACTGGATTCAACCGTTCATCCAGTCCATTCGGACTGGTCTGACACATTTCCAGAAGTCTGTACTATATAATCAACACCTCATTGTTTCATTATAATATATGCCAGTTGCTGGTATCTAAATCAGATTATCTACTTCCTCAGGTTTTTCTGCTTGGCTGATAAACTGATGGTGTATTCTAATGCTGAAAAAACTAGGTAGTTAATTACCTAACTAGGCTGTGTATTTATTTTTTCATTTCAATGCAATGTTTTAATGGGATAAAATTCATGCAGGACCTTCCTTGGTATGGAAATCTTCACTGGAACAGCTCAGTTGCTTGAGCTCAGCAAAATAGTGGATGAAACCATGAAAGAATTCAGCCTCAGCACTTTTTATAAGGTAAAATTGATTGATATATTTGTTGACAGATTCAAAAACAATCAAATTTCATGTAACAGCCTCCTCTACTTATTCTAGGACCCTTCTTTCCACATAAGCCTTGCTTGGTGTGTGGGTGACCACACGGAAAGACTGAAAAAGGCATGTTTATCAGAATTGCAGGTAGGAACCCAAACAGGTCTGCATCACAAACTAAACGTGGATAAGTATTGATTAGAGGCAAAGGTCAAGGAGTTGGGGTGTTTTTTTTAGTGTTGCTATCTGAATTGTAATGACCTGTGATTTTTCTTTTCACAGAGTCTTATTGACACTCATGAAGATGGGCCATTTCACATACGCCTCAACTGCACAGAGCTTCGCTGCAAAACGGGAAATAAAGTCTTTCATGTCTTCCTCCAATGATCTTGAAAACATGGAAGCTTTTTTTGCCACAGAATTTTTTTCCTCGTTTATATCTAAATTGAAACGAGAAACTCACGATTCTCAGAAAAAGTCAAAATTGTGAGGGGAAAAAAAGTTGCAATATGCTTTTATAAATGTTTATATTCTGTAACAGAAATGAGCCTCCATATGAAACACTGTTTAGTAGTGATGTGGATTTTGAGGTTTGCAAAATATAATGGATTTGCACTAAATAGAAACTATGATTTATGAATTAAGTTGTTACAATTTTTGTAAAGAGCATTTTACTGTACATAATTGCAACAGTGTTTTTCACTTGTATGTACGCAACTGTCCTGTTTGAGCTACAAGTCAGGCCCTCCCTGGTTTAGCATTGCATTTTTTACCATCAAACCTCAATTCAAATAAAAAAAAAAAAAGTGACAACTTGCTTCACAAATTATTGTTATTCAAGAGCAGATTTTGTTCACATGTAACATGGGTTAACCAATCCTGGGCATAGCACAAAAGCAGTCAAGAGAGGTTAAATCGACAGAAATTGAGCAACAATATTCAGCAGTCGGGTTGCACATTCTACATTCAAGAGCATCTGATAAAAATACATAAATCAATACTGGTCACAGACAGCACGATAAACAGTCACTTGGTTGTAAGTAAGATCGACAGAAATACAGCAGTGTCAATTCGGATAGAAACATTTAAAAAAGTACTAGATAACATCTGTAGATTAAAGTTGTGGCTATAAGAAGTTAAAATTTAAAAGGGTTAAAAAAAAACCTGAATATTTAAAAGTGTAAATTGACAAGGATTAACGGCAGGCAACTGTTATTTCACATTAAACAGCTGGAAATTACTTATTTTAATATCTGCTGTAAAATCTATAGAAATGTTAAAATTTTTAGATCTGAATTGAGGAATAAAAAACCCTCAAGAATAATTTCTGTAAATGCTGATTGTGCCCAACAGTAGATGACTACTTTATGTCGATATCTTTGTAATTCCACAATAAGGGAACTCTGAAAAAGAAATACGTTAAGGAACATCCTCGAGAAGTGATCGACCCAAAAAGCAGAACCAAGTCCTGTCTGTTTGGCAAACCAGGATCATCAGTTCAAAGTTAAAGAGGGGAAGTGTGAAATCTTGACGCTATCATGGTGAAAACAGCACATCCTTGATGTAGTTAACCGTGCTTATGTTCAACAGCATGGCGACATGCTCGTTCCCGGGCAGCTCGAACATGTGGACAGGCTTTGTCTGCTGGCTCTTCCAGCGCATGCATTGAATGGCGCTCAACAGGTTGACAGTTCCGTCTCCATCCCCGTTGATGACGGTGGGGTCTACATCTGGGAAGTTTGTGTAATTGTAGCCCTGAGGTGTGGGAATGCCGGTGCCATAAAGACAGTGGACAGGAACGCCCGGAGGTTGAAGAGCACTGACCAGATGTTCAGTGTCCTCTCTCATGGCCCAGCCATCCTCATAGTCAAGATCTTTGAAAAAGCGCTGATAGTCTTGGACTGTGTAGCTGGTGTTGGGGGTGGAAACCAGGACCATGTCTTTGGGCCAGGAGTTGGCGTAGGGTAAGAGCCAGACTGTGGAGACGGCCGTTCGCTGCTGGGAGCGGATTTTTACAGAACTGATGACGGGAATGCGGTCGTTGTCGCCTGTGATGGAACCAAAATCAAATGATCAAACTAGTTATCATAAATGGGTTTTAAAGTGAAATAAAAATGGACAATTCTTGTTTTTTATGTAATATTGCAGTGCCTATTTATAAATGATTTATCTGTGCACATCATTATTTTCTCAAATTCATGTGCCCTCATCTTTAATCAAAATAACTTCCCGTCCCTCTTGCGGTGACATCTCTTCACTTCTCTGACCTCTCAGAGAACCACAAGCCCCCCAAAGTCATGTGTCCTACCGCCGGGACAACCTTCATGAGATTACCCAATAGCAAACAATCAGCAAACCAATCAATTCCCAATAGGCCCACAAAACGCAAGAGCCACATTCTTAGGGGTTGTTCACATTGGACTGCACTGCTTTTCCATTGTTTTTCTATGTACACATGCACTAAGGGTTTTTGTTGGTTTCATGTACTGAATTTGTATAAAAAAACATTTTCACGGTTTAAATTGTATTATTCTAAAACTAAAACGAACATAAACAATCATTACTTTCAAAAAGGTTTTTAAATATATTTGAGGACACGCAAAGCAAAGCGACGAGCCTTAAGGCCAATTCACACCACACAGACAAATGCCAACATACACATTTGTTGGGTTTTGTTAGATCAGTGCGTTACCCCTGTCAGCGTTTGTTGGCATTGGTCGGAGTTTATTTTTACCCGAGTGAACGTGTTCAATCAGCGTTTTTTAGTGTCTGTTGGGGCAGTGGGAACATGACAGTTATTTTTCATAAAATTCTAAATCCAATGGCCAACTTGTTTGTTTGCATTGTTTTTCGGAAAAAGTATTTGAACTTAGCATGTTTCCTAAATCTCAGCAAACATACTATGATATTTTTATGCTTTAGTACAGTCCACAATGGCATAGAGCATCTTTAAATCAGCAAAAACTCCTTCCACAACAAATTTATACCATACCTGTTGCCATAACTCTCAGAGTTTTGGCCACTCCAGCCCATGGAGGCCCAAGACAAACAAATGCCTTGATGTACCGGTCCTTCCAAGCCTGCGGCTGGTGATTAAGGAAATAGAGCGTGTACATGTTCCCCATACTGTGTGCAATGAGGACCACAGGACCTCCAGCCTTATTAGCCATCTCCTCAATCATCTGCTGCAGACGCAAGAAGTACTCCTTATTCTCATCTACAGGTACAGATCAGGGAAAACATTGTCCAATTTAGACATTAAGACACTGATTTTGTGCATAAACAGAACAAGATGATACTCACTGGGGGCTTTACGCCAGTCATAGGGGGCACCTCGAACGTCGTCGTCTCTGGTATACCCCCAATTAACCAGTGCTTGTACTATAGTGAAGAAGTACATGCCTGAAACAGACAAAGGTCTCTATAAAACAACAGTTACTAATCAACAAATTAACATAATGAGATTAACACCCAGTTTCCACTCACCCACACTCCGTTTACTGGGATCCAGATATTCCACACTATACGTCTTTCCAAACCCAGGCACTCTGACATCCACCCCTGGAGGAGCTTCAGTGAGGTGGGTTGTACGATTGTACAGCAGCCTGTAAACAAAATAGATGCTGATTAAGTATTGGCACATTCAAAGCAGGGTAAATAATCAATAAGTAGCAAAAGCATGCTTTCAATCTCAAAAAACTCACTTTAAGTTTATTTATTTTCCATTCAATAGAGTGAATTAGTGCCCACGCACAAAAGTATTTTTTCCATTCATTTTTTCCCCCCACATAAGGATTTTTAAAAAAAAGTCTTTGTTAAAGCATTATAAGTCATGAACTAAGCCAATCAGCTACGAGGTGAATCATAGCATTACAAACTTTTATTTGAAGCAAAAAAGCATTTGAATATCGAACAAAAATAAAAAGGGACAAGACTGTGTACTTTAGTGAAGGAAAGAACAACATCCAATGCGAATGACATAGCTAAACCTATTAAAAATGATGGCGAAATAAAAAAAGAACTGTTTAAAGTTGTTAATTACATCTACAGAATGAACTTGATTACGTCATTTGCTGTGCTTTATAGGAGTGGCCATCTCCTGCTTTTGCTCTCTGCCACACTCTGATTTGTGGAATTTTCTGTATAGCATCATGGGTAATGTAGTTTTTTTTTTTTTTTTTTAACACAAATTCAGCTGTTAAATATGATTATTTTAAAAATAAGTTGAACTAATGCAGATTGATGGCTTCAGCAAAAGTACTTACCGTTGATTAACAATTAATATAGCTCACAGTAGGTCTGTTTTTAAAGGTTTATAAATTATCGTTAATCTCTATGGAGAAAATGAATGAGTTTTTTCTGACTGTTGGACTCTATAATGGCCGTTTCAAAAGAAGGAAGCTTGTTTTTGAAAATGGTATGGATTGCATATGACAGCAACACATCACATGCGCAATTTCCAGTTTCAGCCGCCCTTTTGCCCGTTACCTCATGTTATCAATCCAGCAGTCAATGGCCACCGGAACCAGCAGCTCCAGGTTGAGCCATAGCGTGAAGTAATCATCGGTCTTCTTGTAGCAGACGTAGTGCACTACACTAGGTTTGTCCAGTTTCGCTTCTAGCTGATTCCCAAGATCTCCTGGAACTATGGATAGATAATTTATAATCATTTGAATGACAAAACACATAGAATCATTTAAATACTAAATCATTTAGAATAAATCATGCAATATTGGATGAATATAATTTTTTTATGGTGACTTCAATGAGTTTTCACAGTAAACTCCTTAAGAAGCACTTCACAAACGACTTTAGATATGATCAAAGAATCGCTGATTAAAGTCTTGATACTATCACCATTCAAAAGAGATAACCAACATCTCGATTATCTCTAATTTCTACCAGTTTGGTCTAGTTCAAAGCATTTTAACCCCCCCAGTATATTTCTAAGTATAGTTTCCTTAAAGTTCGCATGTCTTTATTGTCAATCACCACCACTAAAATTCATTTTTCACATATTTTACATGAAAAACCACATGACTCAAACATTTTTGGTGCTCCTATCAGGTGGCGTGCAAATATTGGCTTGTTAAAAGTGTGCTTTAGATATTATTGTAGAAATAATGTATTTAAGCTATCGTTTATTGCTAAATAATGGTCTAGTGTAAATTTAGACATGAAGACAAACTTTTTTACACAAAAAGTACCTGATGGAAAAGCCACACGGGCAGATTTGTTTTGTAGGACGCTAGATGGTTTCTAAATGGTAAAAGCTCAAGGAGATGAACATTAAAACCATATTAGACCAACTAAAAACCTGCTTTCATGTTCCAAAACACAGATATTAACTTTAGTGTCTTTAGTATGGTAAAGACTATATAATATGGTATTATATGGTACTCTTAGATATTTCAAAGCATCTTATACTATTAAAGTTCCTATCACAAAAAAATACCACAGTACCATGCCAAAAACACCATGGTACTTCTAGAAAGTCTTAAAAAGAACGTAACGTATATATTTTTTAATTTATAAAACGTTCTCATACATTTCATAACTTGCCAATAGGGGGTTAAAAGATAAAGAATTGTTGTCTTGTTGTTTTACTACAACTGCTTTCGCAATCATGTGTTTTGTTCCTCAGGTCATATGACCGCGTCATATGAGAAACCGCCAAAGCAAAAATAAACAGATACAAAGAAGAAAATGGCAGACAACAAGACAGTACAAACACAAGTAAATCGCTTTTATATGTTGTGTTTGTGTTGTGTTTATACTGTAACGTTCCAGTAACGTTAATGAAAAATGATTCATCGACGTAACGCTCGCAGCCGTTTGGTCACGTGCATTAAAATGTTCGACGCCTTTCAAGATGTGTTAAGCCACTAGTTTAAGATCTGGTTATAAATACATTGAATACCCTATATAATACTGTAAAATGCGAGGTTACAAAACACTACTGTACATACTGTAATAGCGGCTGTATTACATAACAAAAACTAATGTTAATGCAAACGCTATCTAGACAACATTTAGATCAAAACGACCATCGGAACTACCTGGACAGCGTAAGTGTTCCCTATCTAGGCGGCTGACTAGGTTTTGAGTCAGACAAGTAAACAGCTGTCTTGCGTCAAGGACAGAAAAGCAACAGGACATTACAACAAAAAGGATGTGCTGTGTGATAAAAAAAAAACTTACTGAGAACAACAGGCGGTCGATCTGAGCACACTTCCCCCGGTGAGCATTTTAAACTTCTGCTGTCGGTAAATGACACCCACAACAACAAACACAGCTGTAGGTTCAACCGATGACAAGGAAGCATCTCTTTCACCTCTGCTGGCTTACAAGATCAAGGGTGCATTTGTGTTTATCTGTCCATCATAAGGTTAAGAATGATATGAGAAGTGTCTCTTGTGGGTAAGAGGAACAGTGAGTGTGATGAACACAATGTGCGATCAAGTAAGTGTTTTTAAAGCAGCTAGGCACGAATGAACAATGACCGAACGCATCGAGTCGGTGGGCGGAGCTTTGAAAGAGTTCGATAATGGCAAGGCTGCGAGAATCGATTATATTTTCTGCACTATAAAGTTCCATTTTTAAAAAAAAAAAAGAAAAGGAAAATAAGTATATATATATATATATATATATATATATATATATATATATATATTATATAAAATCATTATATATTATATATGTTATAAAAATATATAAAATATAATTTTATAATATATATATATATATATATATATATATATATATATATATAGTTATTATTATTATAAAAATATAATTTTTGTAATATATACATATATATATATATATGTATATATATATATATAAAATCATCAATGCTAACTGGTCATTTCCAGCCATGCTAAATTAGTATTATTTATATGCTAGTATAATCAATTAATAATTTGAAAATATTCATTTTATTAAATTTTCATTTTAGTTGAAGTTTTAGTAGTATTATGTGCTTTTGACATTTTTTTTAATACTTCTCCATAGCTTTAATTTATTTTTTATTTCAGTTTTAGTTTTAGTAATTTTAGCATTCAACAAAAAATTTCATATAGAATGCCAAGTAATGTTATTTATATTTTATTTCAACTTTATTTCAATAACTAAATCCATAAAAACTTATTTAGGTACTTAAGTACTTAAAACAAAAAAATAAAATTGAACGAATAACACAGTATATTTACTGAATATTTTAATGAACTTGTGTACATTGTGTAGTAAGCATTAAAATGTGTAAACAAGCAATACAAATGTATAATCAGAAAGCACCCAAATGTGCATGTAGTCACAGCTGAAGTGGGTGATCATTGAATTATTGTCATATTGCACATGTAACCTTTGTTTCACTCAGTGTGAGGATGATGTTCAAAGATCATCGAGGTTTAAGGAGGAAAAAAAGAGATATTACCAAACCGAGTTACTGATTAAAGGATTCCTACTGCCAAAATATCTATATTTCAAAAGAAACAATCAATTATTTTTTCCAACAAAGCAAGGAATGTTTTCCTGGTAAAATGAATACCAGTTTTTGTGAACTCTGAACCTTTGTCTAATGTGTTTTAATTTGCTTGCAAAAAGCTGATGTTTACTAGACTTAGAACTTCTAAGTTCAAAGGTTACAGAGTTCAACAAATATAATCAGTACTGTGTACAGACAGGCGCACAAATAACAAGGTCCATTAACATGGATAAACATATTTTTATATTTATAGTAAGCAGCACTAGTAATATGATCCTTTTCATATATGAAATGTGATTAACATATTTGTTATACAAAAAAAGAAACATAAGTACATTTTATACTTTAAGCGCTATGATGTCTATAATCTTTAATGTACAGATTAAATACATTTGAAAAATTCTGTATTATAAAAATACAGTTCTACACTGTAATAAAGAAAAAAAATGACTATAATGCTTCTTAACACTTTCCCCAGCTTTTGATAATTTTCACAAAAATGTGATTGTCTCTATAATATTTTGTTGTATGAATATCTGAACATATCAAAAGAAGGAACAGAGCCTCTGCTTTTA
This sequence comes from Zacco platypus, assembly GCA_038088235.1. Classification (NCBI taxonomy): domain Eukaryota; kingdom Metazoa; phylum Chordata; class Actinopteri; order Cypriniformes; family Xenocyprididae; genus Zacco; species Zacco platypus. The sequence continues at coordinate 8,125,099 of CM076063.1, forward strand.
AACAAACAAACAAAATGTTTTTTTCAAGCTTCTTGTATTCTTTTTTTTACCAACATTTTGAACAAAAAGCTGAGAAAATCATGTTTTTTTTTTCATAGATTACAACGTGCATTAGCAATGCTTTTATCGCTTGTTTCTGCTCCTTTTGCCTGTGGTTTGATTTGTTGATTCTGTACTCTTTCAGAAGATGCGTCATAGCGCCCTCTACTGTATAAAAGTGAAAACACGGAAAATTCAGTCAATGGAGGGGAAGCGTGGTTTCATAAATGACGGAAAATTCTGTCAATGGAAGGGAATAAGTAAACCAAAACAAAGAGATGTTTAAGACATAAGGAGAGTTCACGCCATGTCGTAATTACAGTGATTACGAGATTCCGACTCTTAAAAAGCGCCCACTTTCTCGTAGAACTCGTAACTTGTAAACACTGAATTTTCTGAGCGCTCCGACTTGTACCATGTGTAAATTAATTTTGGGGTTGCCACAGAAATGCATAATTGTGAGTCCGAGGACATGTACAGCTCCGAGTAGAACATCACGGGTTGACATCATGTAATTACGATAACTACAACATGGCGTGAACACAGCAATTCTTTTCTACATGATACCAGTGTACAGTTGGGAATATGTCACACAAAACTAAGGCCAAGAGATGGAGGCTGTTCAATGCTGACGTGCTTTTCCTCATGGTACTTTCCCTCAAGAATTCTCTGGACTGCTGTCAGCACCTTGTGATTAAAGACCATGTCCAAATGAGCCATGCCTCTGAACTCTTTCACATGCACGGCCTGTTCCTGCTTCCCTATCCACCGCTTACAGAGACTCATGCTGCGGCTGTCCACGGTGTCATCGCCGTCATCGTAAATAATATCTACGGGGTCGGCGTTTGGAAACTGCTCATCGTACACGTAGGTCACGGGCGTAGGGAGTCCCACCCCGTAGAAGCAGTAGACCTCGACTCCAGGCGTGGGCAGACCGGCTGTGAGGTTTCTGGTGTCCTCCCACATGTACCAGCCGTCCTCAAAGTCAATGTCTTTGAAGAACTGCTGGTAGTCCTGGTTGGTGTAGTTGAAAAAGGGGGTGGAGATGAAGGTGTGGTCTTTGGACCATGTCTCTTCAGAAGGGATCATCCACGGGTTTGTAGTCGTCATCCTTTGTTCTTCGCGGATTTTTATATTGGACACGAAGGGTATGCCATCATTTTCACCTAAAAAAAAAAAAGTTAAAAAATAAAGACCAAACCTCATTTAAAGAGGCCATATTATGCTCTTTTGAAAAGTTTTTGGGGTCTGCTAGAATCTGTTTTTTATGTCATGACATAAAAGCCTCTACTCGTTTCACTTGAGAATACTATCTCAAATGCCATTTGTTGCACCTTTCTTCCCAGTCTGTCAGTTTAGTTCCTGTCTCCATAAAGCCCCTCCTTCTGAAAAGTGCGTTCTGATTGGTCGGCTGGACCAGTGTGCTGAGATTGGTCAACCACTTTGAGCGTGTTTAGGAAATGTCACAACCCTTTCCATAACCGCAAGTTTTAACACACTACTAACTAACTCAACCAGGCCAGGTCCCTTTTTTTGCATGTGCTTTAGGCGGAAATTATTTAAATTAGGAATACTGTGATGTTTACATTCCCGGAGGAAAACTCTAGACATTTGAGGAGTTTCAGGGAGTTCAGAAACAGTGCGCACTGATATAGAGAATGAAGGGGGAGGACTCTGGAATCCACTACCGCTCCAATATATATATATATATTGAGTGATTTATAATCAAGTTATTATCAACATTTATCCCTCTAAATATTAAAATTACTTGAATGACTTCTTCAACGTATGTTAAAGCATTTATTTTCCTTTTCATCTGCAAACACTAGAGAATAATGATGAATATTGTCTGTACCTCTCACTGAGAGAAAAGTACAACTTATCAGTATGTTTTGGGAAAGGTTCCTGTTAAGAGCTGAGCTCAGATCAACTTCAGCCTTGAAGAAGCTTTCTGTGTATGTTTGTATCTTTGTATGTGCGCTAAGTGTTCTGTACAGGTCCTTTATGGGTGCGGGAGGACAACTGGCACATTGCTTGAGACCTGCAGACGCCTTGTCCTGATCTAAAGGAACATTTTGTGTCTAATTCCAGGGTTCAGGCTCCAGCATCTTGATAGATGAAGATACGCTCCAGACTGTCTGTCCATGTGTGGCAGATTACTAATTTTGTCTATTTTTCTTAGCCAATCAGAATCTTTTTAACCTTAGTAATGACGTAGTTAGTAAACTCTGTTAGAGTATAATTGTTGTGGAGATTTGAATGTATGCGGAGCTGCCTACAAACTCCTTGTGAGACTTGAAGCTGCTCCTGCTGATGAAACTGCAAACTATTCTTCAATAAAATTTTCTTCATTTTATTTTTTTAAAGTCTGACTCCGAGTCTTCATTCATCATATCTGATCTTTTGGGTCTTTAACTGTAAAATTCCTCTTTGGAGTGACTTTGTAACTTTGCAGACCTTTTTTATGCTCAAACAACAACATTACACACTAAAGAAAGATGAAAATGTAAAAAAGCATAATGGGTCCTTTTTAAACATTTAAAATGTTTATATATATTAAAGAAAAAGTCACCCACAAATAAAACTATACTAAAATTATAGTATTATGTTTACAATTAAAACTTTCATTTGAAATAATCTGAATTTAATATTTTATGTCTGCATGTTTTTATTTATAAAATCTAATCAAAATATTAATGACTACTATAAGCAAGGATGCTTAGTTTAAATGATCAAAAGTGACAGTAAAGACACGTATAATATTATAAAAATATTATGAACAAATATGTCACAGTTAAAATATTTTAAAAAATATTGAAGACACTGAAGACTGGAGTAATGACTGCTAAAAAATACAGCTTTGCCATCACAGGATTACATTTTAAAATAGAAAACAGTTCTTTTAAATTGTAATATTTCACATATAATTTCCGGATTTTTTAATCAAAGAAACATATAGCTGACAGTATAAATATGGATGATGTTTTCTTCACTCTACCTGATGCTAAGACTCTGAGGGGCTTCACAGCGCCACCCCAAGGTGCTCCCAGAGAGATGAAGCCCTTAATGTAATGGTCTTTCCAGTCCTGAGTCTGCTGGTTGAGGAAGTACAGGATGTAGTTGTTGCCCATGCTATGGCCCAGGAGGTAGACTGGTTGCTTGTACTCATCATACATCTCTTCCACCAAGTTTTTCAGACGTGAAAAATACTCCTCCTGCTCATCTATGTGGCATCAAACATAAATAGAGATAGTTGTTAGTGGGACACATAATGAAAGTAGACTTTCTGAAACGTTGCCAGGGTGTTGCTATGGCGTTGCCAGAGTGTTCGGGGTGTTTTCTAAGTAGTTGCTATGTGTTTGAGCCTGATTCCTTCAAAATGTGTAACATTATCAATGCCCTTTCATAATAATTATTAATGTCATTATTTTATTGAATGTGCGAGTGCACAAATAAGTACGTTATATAAAACTTACTTATTTGTTTATATGTTACTGTAGTGTATAGAATGTCAACAATTATGTAAAATAGGATTATTCAGCACCAATCCAGGAGAGTCACTGTCAAATCAAATGGACCCGCCTGTCATTTCAGGTATATTTGATTTGAGTTGGAGCTCTATAGTTGAATAGTCCAAATGTAGAGGCTACAGTCAACTATTTGTTTTGTGCTATGGTGTAATGACTGTTGTTGCCTTTCACTGTGATTTAACTTACTTGGAGCGATTCTCCAGTCATACGGAGCACCGCGGACAGTCTCATTTCGCACATATCCAATGCTGACTAAATGTTGAACCATGGTATGAAGGTAACCTAGAAGAAGAAATGTACATCAGGATGAAAATGCAGATGTTGTGATGTAAGAAGTCCAATTACTTGAGATGTTATTCTCACCCGTCAGCTTATTTAAATCAAGAAACTCTATAGGGTGCGTCTGCCCGAATCCAGGGACCCTCACCTCCACCCCGGGTGCATTCGATATCTTGCGAGTTGTCCTGTTGTATACAATTCTGCGCAAAAAGTTGCAACTGTTACATTGATATCAAGTTCGAGCCAAAGAAAAATAAGAAATTGTGCTTTAAATGTAAGGTTACAAAGGCTTTAGTTCACAGCTTCTGATAATAAACATAGTAAGGACAGTAGATTGATACTAATGTTATGATACATTGGCCTGTCCTTATGACATCAGCCTTTGAGAACCCTCCAAAAGCAATAGACAAAAGGTCAATGACCTGAAATACAGAACTGAAGATGATTAGGAAAGAATTGTCAATAAATCAGAAATACCTAAAAAAGGGCCACACTGTTCATTTGCGCACATAAGCGTAAATACATACATATACTGTATATAAATACACACACATTTTATATTATATATATATATATATATATATATATATATATATATATATACACACACACACACATATATATATATATATATATATATATATATATACACACACACACATATATATATATATATATACACACACACACACATACATTATATATATGCATTTTTGGGGAGTAACGAAATACAAGTAACTTAGTTACGTATTTAAAATACAAAATTTGAGTAACTGTATTTCATTACAGTTACATTTTAAATGGTGGTAATCAGATTACAGTTACATCTGAAAAGTGTTTTAGATTACCAGAGTGATTACTTTGAATTTTAACTTAACTGTCCTGTCATGACCTGATGTTCCACGACTGTTTTCATGTTTTGTGAGAGTTGTTTGTGAGTCATTTTATAATTCACTCGTCACTGCAACTTTTTCTCACAATTTGTTTTTTTTCCCTCACAATTGTGAGTTTGCATTTCACAATTCTGACTTCTTTTTCTCAGAATTGCGAGATTTAAACTCACAATTGCAAGTTATAAAGTCAGAATTGGGAGATATAAACTTGCAATACTGACTTTTTTTCTAGCAATTGTGAATTTAGTATGTGAGTTTATATCTCATAATTTTGACTTTTCTCAATATTGCGAGTTTATATCTCATAATTCTGACTTTTCTCAATATTGTGAGTTTATATCTCATAATTCTGAGTTTTCTCAATATTGTGAGTTTATATCTCATAATTCTGACTTTTCTCAATATTGTGAGTTTATATCTCATAATTCTGACTTTTCTCAATATTGTGAGTTTATATCTCATAATTCTGACTTTATAACTCACAATTGCAACTTCATATCACGCAATTCTGAGGGAAAAAGTCAGAATTGTGGCATAAAAACTTGCAATTACCTTTTTTGTGTTTGTTCCACACTTATTAGTATTCCAAAGTATTCTAAAGTATTTAGATTAAGTTACTAAACTTGAGTAATGCAACGAAATACGTTACAAATGACTTTTTAAAGCATGTATTTTGTAATCTGTAGTGAAATACATTTTAAAAGTAACCTACCCAGTATATATACGTGTAATATATATATATATATATATATATATATATTCGTTTTTATCAATATAAAAGTTTTCAAAAGTGACAGTAAATTATAATGTTACAAAAGATTTCTTGTTAAAGTTTGTTTCCATAGTCGGTTTACCTCATATTATCAATCCAGCAGTCAACTCCAATGGGCATGAACATGTTTAAGTCAATCCAGAGAGTAAACCAGTCCTCAGTTTTCCTGTAACACATCCAGTGCACCAGTGTGGGCTTGTCTATTTTGGCCTCCAGGCGATTACCCAAATTTCCAGGTACTGGAAGGGGTCAAAAATTAGTTGTTGTTTTTTTAATCCATATTTTGTGAGCAAAAATGGACCTTACAACAAAATGCACAAAATTGAACTGAGTGAGGTCAAACTGCTGTCTTGTCTAGGTTGCCTTATGTAGGCTAATTGTACACTTTTTTACTTAATTAATGAACCAAATCCTATTGAAAACAAAACCTCTAAACTGAAATATCCAAACTATGAATGTAAGATTGCTTACCTATGATAAGAGGAGGAGTGCTATTATTTATGACGCGAGGTTTGGCTGTTGGAGGGAAGATAACGTTAAATAACCAGAATCCAGAAGTGTGGTGCAGTGCAATCAGAAGAAATGCAATGCATCTGAAGGAACGCGAACATCCCATAGTGCTTGTGTCTGGGTTTGTCTGTCTGCCTCTGACTCCAGCGCTTTCTATTAATGCGCTCGCGTCGCGAGGGGGCGGTGAGCGTATCACCGGACCGTAAACACTGTGAACTCCTACTGTGTGTGATGATTACATTATAAGGATATATTTCAACCACAATAGGATTAGGTGCAAACATACAAAACCATTTTAGCGTGTTGAAAAGATAACCACACATGATTTCCACGAAAACCAATTTTGATGTTTTTAATCTGATAGTACAAGGACCTCAAAAAGAAACAACAAAAAGTAAAAATTAGTAAATTGTTTTATTGGCTGTTTTAAAGATTATCAATAATTTTATAATTCGTGTTTATTATCATTTATACTTATAAATATAACGTTTTTTAAAAAAATAATTAAAAATAAGTTATTTTATATAAGGCAAGATGTAAAATATGCGTATCGACTCCGCCCTCGCGCTGTTACTTACGCGAACCATCGCCATGGAAACCAAACTGCGCAACGTAAACAAGTAACAGGTTTTTACCTCATTGCTACTGGTGTTAATCTTCGCTTTTGAAATTTAACTTAAGGACAAACGGGGAATAAATTCACCTTATTGAACTGTAAGTAAATTCACCTTAACTGTAAAATAAAATGTAAATACGTTAATGTGTCAGCTGCTTCTTTCGTGTTTGTATAGCTATTAATATGACTTGTTTTAGATGGAGGTGTTACCGGAAGTGGATTGTGAGGAGGACGCAACTATAACAGATGAAGAAGAGAATCAGGAGGGTGTTCGAGAGTTGGAGAGCAGGCTATCTAACATAAGAATAACCCCCACGCTTACACACATGTGAGGTTACTAAAGTTCACAAACATGTGGTAAACTCATGAAACATTTTGTTAAAGCAATAGGAGTTTCTCTCACATGAACACTCTGGATGTTTACAACGTCCTTAATCATTAGCCACAAACATGGGTGGGTGTTGAATCAGGTCACGCATGTGGGGTAGTATATCAAGGTCAAACACCTCCAACTTTTTACCTTGACATGAATATAGGGTACATTAGTGCACAGGTTGTTGTTAAAACCCACCCACCATGGCCTCAATATATAGTGGACTATATATTAATATATTATAAGCAGGGCTGGGTAGGTTACTTTTAAAATATATTTCACTACAGATTACAAAATACATGGCTTAAAAAGTCATTTGTAACGTATTTCGTTACATTACTCAAGTTTAGTAACTTAATCTAAATACTTTAGAATACTAATAAGTGTGGAACAAACACAAAAAAGGTTATTGCAAGTTTTTATCCCACAATTCTGACTTTTTCCCCTCAGAATTGCGTGATATAAAGTTGCAATTGTGAGTTATAAAGTCAGAATTATGAGATATAAACTCACAATTTTGAGAAAAGTCAGAATTGTGAGATATAAACTCACATACTAAATTCACAATTGCAAGAAAAAAAGTCAGTATTGCAAGTTTATATCTCTCAATTCTGACTTTATAACTTGCAATTGAGAGTTTAAATCTCGCAATTCTGAGAAAAAGAAGTCAGAATTGTGAAATGAAAACTCACAATTGTGAGGGAAATGAAAACAAATTGTGAGAAAAAGTTGCAGTGACGAGTGAATTATAAAATGACTCACAAACAACTACAAAACATGAAAACAGTCGTGGATCATCAGGTCATGACAGGACAGTTAAGTTGACAGTTGGGCAATTTCTTTATAAATTCAGTCATTTTGTCTTGTTCAGGACAGTACTAAATAAAAATAACAACATTTTTATGATCCCTCTTAAAAGTATTAAAATGTTGATGAAACTTAACTCCGCTTTTTCAGACTGTCAGAGTCAGAGAATCACCAATTGCTGTTTAAATGACATTAAAATTCAAAGTAATCACTTTGGTAATCTAAAATACATTTCAGATGTAACAGATTTTCTGATGTAATCGGATTACCACCCATTTAAAATGTAACTGTAATGAAATACAGTTACTCAAATTTTGTATTTTATATACATAACTAAGTTACTTGTATTATGTTACTCCCCAATCCTGATTATAAGGATGAATATCATGAAGCTGGTCAAGAACATGTAAATGTCTAAATCTAAAACCATAAAAACATTTTAGTTACTTAAAATAAAATTAACATTAACTCAAAAAAAATATTAAAAAATTTATTTCAGCTATCTATAGACGTAAATTTTTGTAATTTACGTCTATAGATAGCTGAAATAAATTTTTTAATATTTTATTTTTGTTAACGTTAATTTTATTTTAAGTAACTAAAATGTTTTCAGCTATCTATAGACGTAAATTACAAACAAAATGAATAAAACCGTAACTAAAATGATATTAAACATCTCTCTATTCATTGGTCTTTATTTTCTACTGTTTCAGAGCAAAACCTCAAGTGGACCTTTCCAAATGTCCATCCTCATACAAGGAGAACTCCTCACAGGAGAAGCTCATGCTTGCGATGGCTGAAAACTTTCGTCAGCAGTATGCGCTTTTATATCCTGACAACAAACCGCTTCTTCTGTGCCCTGTAAATGAGTGCGGTGTTCAGGTACATACAGCGAATTACGCTTTCCAGACATGGCAACATTACCACAAATGACTTGTATACTCTTTTGTTTTCATGATGGTTTCTTCTTTCACTGTATATCAACAGAAATTTGTAAGCACCACATTGCGAAGCACTTTGCTGCCGTATCCTGAGCTGTACGACTGGGAGGGATGTGCCAGTTTTGTGTCTGATTATCTCTCGTTGGAGCTCTTGGATCCACCATTTGAATTTGTGAGAATTTATCGCTATTAACTGGGTTTAACTAGATCTAACTTGACTTATGAGGGTTGTTTTTGCCTCTTGGACTCGAAAACATGTTTTTTATTTCATTTCTGTTTTATTTAGCCCAAGCAGCTGTCATCGCCCACCTGGGTTCTGCAGACTCAGAGAGGCACATGTTTTGATTTCTCCAGTGTGCTGTGTAGCCTGCTGTTGGGCGCAGGATACAACGCCTACTGCGTCAGTGGGTACGCTTCAAAAGAGATGTGTCTTCTCGATCAGTCACGGCAAGAATGTCCCTTACTGCAGCCTCAAATCCAAGTAAGTATAGAGTTAAAACCATACACTAGATCACACATTGCATGTAAAACATGTTTTATGGAATGTAAATTTAAACATATGAACTCAGAAAAGAGGTTTTCAACCTCTTTCGGGCCCCTTGGCCGATAGATATACAGAGCAGGGTTAATATAGTTAACTAAAACTGAAACTAATAGTATCTCAACTATACTAAAATAAATAACACTGATACAGAGCAGGAAATTAAATAATTTCAAGTTAACAATTGACCCTTTTGATTGACAGGCGATCTGACCAATCATAACCCCGAATCTTCCATTTTGTCCGACAAAGCAGTCAGGGGAGTTAGTAGATTAACGTTGGTGAACTTGAGCTTCAAAAATTGTGTGTACTCGCATCTTTCCGCGCTTGAAACAACATTCCTTCTGATGTTCATTCATGTTTATTTGATGCTATAAATGAACTAGTATGAAGAGATGATCGGTTCACGAGCCGCTTGAAGGAGCTACAGCGATCTGTCACTACACATTAAAGAGACACTATACGCTATTTATTGTTTAAACTTCTTTAAAAAATTACGATATATTAAAAAAGAAACTGTTTCATATGTCCGTCGAAGCGTTGTCAGTGTCCTCTTTGCTCCGCGATGTATTTTTCACTGTGAGAACATGATGTGTGGCGTGAGAGTGCATGGCTTGTTGGACATAGCAACAGTAACTAAAGGGGGCGGGTCTTTGCAAAGGGTCAATTGCGAGTTATAAAGTCCATTTCTGAGGAAAAAAAGATTTATTTTTTTCTAGTTTATATCTCACAATTCTGACTTTCTAATATGCAATTGCTACTTTATAACTCACAATTACGAGTTTATTTCTTGCAATTCTGACTTCTTTTCTCAGAATTATGAAATATAAACTCGCAATTGCGAGTTATCAAGTCGAATTCTGAGGGGAAAAAAGACTGACTTTTTGTCTCAGAATTGCGAGTTTATATCACGCAATTCTGTGGGCAAAAAAAGTCAGAATTGTTATATAAACTCGCAATTGCAAGAAAAAAAACGGCAGAATTGCGAGATGAAAAAATGACCTTTTACCTACCATTATTTTTTATTCAGCAGTGGAAACAAGCGTCCATTCAATGCGTTCTTTAGCTTTTTTAAATTTAGTGGTTGAAGTTAATTTTGTATTTTTGTAATTTTTATATATTTTCACAAAAATTACACTGCAATTTTTGTTAGTTTTGAATTTTTTTTCAATTTTCCTACTAAAAAAACATTTACTTTTCTCAGCTCCTTTGTTTTACCTGCAGTTACTTTACTTTTTAATTTTTTAAAAAAATTACCAATAATTTCTTGGCAAAAATTGTTTGAAAGTAAAAAAGTGTACAGTGTAGTTTGAGATCAATTTATTACTGACAGGCTCTCTGAAGCGTGTCCACAGATACCTTGTAGACCATCTGTTGAAAAACACAGCTTTAACACCAATTTTCTTGAGAGTGGCTGTATTGAAATCAGTAACTTCTGAAAACCTCATTTGGATGTATTCATGTTATGGATTATTTTGTATGATCTGCTCAGGGTAAGACAGAGGAACAGAAGAAGACAATGCAGAAATACTCTGTGAAACCCCCACGCGACTTGCACAGCACCTTTGAAAAGTGTCAAGAGGAGAAACGGCACACAGAAGCTAAAGCAGCTGCACTTAAGGAACAACTGGAAGCAGAGAGACTTCAGAAGGTTAGATACAGAATGTTTCAGTGAAATTCAGATTTTTCAGCATTTTCACCGGTTCCTTTTAAACAGGAGAAAGAACGTCCACCACCTGACCCTCTTCTGGGCTTGAGAGTTCACAGCTGGGTTCTGGTGCTCTCAGGGAACCGGGAGGTACCCGAGAACTTCTTCATTGACCCTCTGACAGGCAAGAGCTACTCCACCACCAATGAGAACTTCCTGGGCATAGAGAGCATCTGGAACCATAAAAACTACTGGGTCAACAAGCAAGATTGCACTTTTGGTTGTGAGGTCAGTATCTCTTAGTGTGGTTGTGATATTAATGTGAAGATGACAAGCATTGGAAAGTTCATCGGGTCTGTTTGTGTCTACAGGAGATGACCTTTGACATGGGCGATCTGTCGAAGTGGGAGTATATGCTTTGTGGTCTTACTAGCCAATCTATGTCCATCATTTCAGAGCCAAAAACACACCAAGAGTCAGAAGATGAGGAAGAAGTATAGAAAAACTGTTCTTTATTTCCAATTTTCCATTTAATTTTAATACCATTATTGATTTAAATGTTGATGGGTCCATTCCACACTGAACCTGATACCTATCCATATTTATGCTAAGAATCTGTTACATCACATATAGCCACCTAATTTTATTTTCTTCTGAAGGAGGAAATGGATGAGCTGAAGTTGTTTGAAATGCCTCCATCTTGGGTGACTAAAATAGATATTTCACCACCAGGTCAAGTCCTCACTCTCACACATAGCCTTTCATCCATTATCTCTTGAGGTTAATTAATCATTTCTGCTTTTATTTTGCATCTTTATAGATATGGAAATGCGTTATCCAGGTGGTATGAAGGTTGTTCAGTACAGGAAAGCCAAGCTGGAGAAGTTTGCCCCTTACCTTCTGAAAGACGGTCTGGTGACCAAACTCACCATCTATAAAGACCTTGAGTGTAAGATATTTATTTACTTACATTACATTTATTCATTGTGCAGACGCTTTTATCTAAAGCGACTTACAAGTGAGGAATACAGCAAGCGATTCATCATGAAGAGGCAAATAGACACAAGAAGTGTTCAGAGCACGTCAACATTTTACACACCATATCATGTTGATCATTTATATTAGGGATGCATCGATATAAAAATTGGCCGATACGATAATTATTTATATTTGAAAGCCGATAATCAATATATTGGCCTGATTACAAAAACAAAAGTGTGACCATTAAAAGCCATGTCCCGAGCACACAATTATAATGTTCTCATTATAATTTTAGGTAGCCTATATTATTGTACATATTGCACTTAACTGTATTTTCCTTTTTGAAGTGATTTTCAATCATATTTCAAGCAATTCAAAACCATCTGAAGTGTCTCAGCTGAAGGAAATAATCCATTACATATCGGCTTTAATATATCGGCCAAATTTTCTTATTAGGGCGATGACGATAACATTAAAAATGAACATATACGATATGGTGGCCGATAAATAGCGCATCCCTAATTTATATTAACAAAAAAAATCATGTTAAAGGCATAGTTCTCCCTAAACAAAAATATTTCCTAAATAAATAACATTTATTAATAAAACTTTATTATTATTAACTTTAATTATGATTGTTGTTTAAATATAATAATGAATAATAATTAAAAATAAAGTATTATTATTAAATATTTATTTATAAGAATTATGAATAAACATTATTTATTTATATATAAGCAAGTTCATTTAGCGTTTATCCTGTGTGTCGACACGTTGCGTACAAATTCTCACTTTGTTGCTTTCATAAATAAATAAATACATATTACAATATTATAAATATTCTGAATAAATTGTACTTATTTATTTGCATGATATTTTAGCATTTAGCTTGTGTATTGAAACTAAGTACAAACTCTCAGTTTGTCTCTTTTTTTTTTTTTTTTTCAGGCACACAATCCAGCACTGTTAAGGAATGGTTCAAACACCGAAGTGACTGTCTTGACGAGAGAGAACTACACACAGACAGCAATGTGACATCTGAGCATTTCAGGCCTGGAAGAAGTGATGCTCTGAAATGTAATCTAACACACATTTTCTATATACTAGCGATGCCAGTAAGCGTGACTCGTCATATTACTGACGACTCATTAACTTTAATAATACCAGTTTTGCTCAAATTGTGTCCTTATTGCTCCTTATTGCATATTGTATATCAAGTAAATGCTTCATTAATACGGAATACTGCTCAACAAAAATTAGAAAAAATTATTTTATTATTTAACAGATTATTTTCAATATAAATTAAATTGTTTTTTTTTCCTGTGTGGGTTTGGTAACTAAATCAGTTCACAAAAAACAAGCCTGGCTTGCATTTTAAAAGTTTCATTTTGTTTAGACCACAGGTACATCACTTTAGTTCCTGAGACGGAGCGTCAGATGGACTTTTATAGTCATGTTCGCACCGACGGTCTAGCCAGAAGAATCGAGAAGCCTTTCGAAACGACAGAAACCTTTGAAGATCGGACTGACTTTCTCTTTTATCGACATGTTGTTTATGGAAAGCAAATCAAAGTGATTCGGGCTGGAGAGGCTTTTGAACAACGGCCTATAAGGGTAATGCTCTCCCAACAAACAGGCTTGACCTTTAACCTTTAAGCAGTTTAACCCAATATTATCTTGCAGGTATAACATTAACCAACAATATACTAAAAGTTACATATTTTGCATCTAGTGGCCTTGCTAACAATGTCATGGACATTTTGTTTGGGATCTCCAACAGAGGGTGGAGGAGCGGTTCCACAGAGATCCCTCTAAGCCGGCAAGTAAAGATGTGGCTGAACGGATCTTTATAATGTCTGACAGACGGATCCAGGTGACCTATCATCTAGAGGACGACAGGATCATCCCAGCCTGGCTCAACTTCATCAAACCCAAAGAGGCGGCAGACTCACAGAAAGCAGAAGCTTTTACTCCACAGATGGTTTCTGGCTTTCAGGTCTCATGTCACACATAAATAATTACTTTGGTCAAAATAATACATCAGTGTTTTACTGCCACCTAAAAAATGAATAAATTAAAAGACTTCGAGAAGAAATATAACAGGAACATATGAAGCATACAAATAAAAAGACTCAATAGACCTTTTAATGGTAAAGTCAAAGTTTTGAGAATAAAATTAAAACGTTACACGATTAAAGCGGTAATATTTTATTAGAATAAAGTCAAAATTGCGAAAGCGATATGAGACTAAAATAGCAAAGAGAAATGAATAGAAAACAATTATATAGAAAAGGGAAAAGCAACGAGACATTTCTATTTCTGTCAAGCCATGATGCATAGCTCCACCCACAGGAAAATCTGATTGGTCCAAATCTGACTCCATATTTGATAGATTCCAAAATGAATATTCTGTCTAGTGAAGAAAAAATTAAAAACGAGTAAATGATAGAATTGGTCATTTTTTGGGTGAACTGTTCAACACTGTCCCATGACAGTTCAAGCTATTTTACGCTTTGACAAGCTGGTGGCGAATTGGTATGATGTCATTAATACAATCTTGTTTATTCGTTTTCATATGAGCTGCTAATTCATCTCAGAGGGTTAGGTGTAGGGATGTGGTTTATTACAAATTGTACGCTTTTCTACAAATCCAATAATATGAATTTCTATGAACTTGCAACTTTGTAAAATACTTAGGTTTTCTTGTGTAATTCGGTTGGAACGGTCTTGTTAAGCATCAGATTTGCTATGATTTTGTCACGTCACAGCTTTTTCGCTGCAGATGGAAAGATAGTCAAGAGAAATTAAATCAATATTATGATTTATATTTTGTTGCGTTTGTGTTTACGGCTTGTTTCATCTTCAGGTGGATCGTTCTGCGAAACCCTACAGCAACTTGCAGTTGTATGAAATGCTTGTGGAATTGATGAAAGATGAGGAGAATATTGAACTTCGAATCAGAGATTTAGAAAAAGAGGTATTACAGTTCACAAGGACCTCAACAAATGTTTTTGTCTAGGAGATCATATTGACTAGCATGTGTGTTTCAGGTTAAGTACATCCTTTCTTTGAGAGAAAAGGAGGAAAGTAATACTGATCTGCTGATCTCGATATACAACACTATGAGGAACAAGATGGCCCATCGGTACATGGAAGAAAAGGTGAATCAGGGGTTTAAACACTTTCAGCGCACAGATCCAAACTACCACCTACCTCTGGTTCCTTTCATTCCTCAGGAACGTATGGCTAAAGAAAAGCAGCAGCGGCAGATAGAGAAAGAGCTGGACCCGTTGGCTCCTTTCCAGGCCCGACTGGGACAACCAGAAGCCCTCACGTTCCAGGAAGCACTCCAGCTGAAAACAGACTGTCTGACTGAGTTTAAACAGCAGCTTAATAACAAAATCAGCCTCATCCAGAGCAGAATCGAAAAGGCAAGCTAATTCAGTCAAGAAAATTTAACACGTTCTTTAAATACTGCATAAATTAATTCATGAATTGACCCTTCGCAAACAGTTTGATTGACAGGCGATCTGACCAATCATAACCCCGAATCCACCATTTTGTCTGACAAAGCAGTCAGAGGAGTTAGTAGATTAACGTTGGTGAACTTGAACTTGAAAAATTGTGTGTACTCACGTCTTTCCGCGCTTGAAACAACATTCCTTCTGATGTTCATTCATGTTTATTTGATGCTATAAATGAACTAGTATGAAGAGATGATCGGTTCACGAGCCGCTTGAAGGAGCTACAGCGATCTGTCACGACACATTAAAGAGACACTATACGCTATTTGTTTAAACGTCTTTAAAAAATTACGATATATTAAATATGAAACTGTGTCATATGTCAGTCGAAGCGTTGTCAGTGTCCTCTTTGCTCCGGGATGTATTTTCACTTCGCGTGAACATGATATGTGGCATGAGAGCGCATGGATTGTCGGACATAGCAACAGTAACTGGATAGGCTTTTTTAAGAAATTGCTCCTTAAAGGGCCAGAATAAGCTTCTAGTGGATTGAGATCATCTCAAACTTCTTTGTTCAGGAGACAGAGGAGTTGCAGAAGAAGCAGCAGTGGTTCCAGACGAACCAGCTCACCTTGACCGTTGAGGACGAGGATGATTACCTCACCTACTGCTCAGACGCCATGTTCAGGATCCACATCCTCAAACTGAGACTTAGTCGGTACGCATCTCAAATCATTTGCTGAATACTGTTATGACAACATGGTCTGACCTTTTTGTAGTATCTCATCTAGTTTTTTAAGACAGTACAACTGTAGCTAATTAACTTTGGAGGCATATGGGCAGATCTTCACCTTGTTGATTGGTTTGCAAACAAGCACATTCGTACATTTTGCTTTAAAACAGTAAATGTGTATGTTGTTTTTGTAGACACAAGGAGAGAGCACCTCAGAAGTATCTGGCACTGGATGAGACATTAAAAAGACATCCAAGGTTGGCCAGTCTCTTGTGACACAAGATAAGTGCATTCAAGCGGTCTGCCACACGATCTTCTTATATGATGATCTGGGACACTCCATATCTCAAACCGTCACATGTGATCTCAATAAAATTTTCTGTTGCTTCATTTGTAGGATTATTTCCCGTTTGTTTTGAGAAAGACACAACTGTTAAAAAGTTGAGAAAAAGTTAAAAAGTTAAGTGGCTAAGTCACAATTATGCTCTACTGGCAGACCCTCTGGGCCTCTTAGATCAAAAATAAGGTTTTGGAATTAAATTTTTTTTTGCTTCATTGGAATGGAATGAAACTTGTTGCATTAGCTATGTAAACACACAAAAAATGATGGATATGATTTGGATATTTTATATAGTCGTAAAAAAAAAAATCAAAGTTGGCTCCTTCGTAGTCAAAAATGACCGACAGGAATTCTTTTTTTTTTAACATTCTGCTTTAATTGAAAAATAGTTAATTGTCAATGGGAAAAATAGCTAATAAATTTGTATAAATAATGTAGAGTATCATAAAATACCCTCATAATTCTCTAGTTACAGTTTTTGACAGTGAAACGTGTGATCCCTAAATGAAGAGGGTTAAAAGTTTGGGGCAAGATTTCTTTTAAATGCTTTTGAAATAAATCTCATGGCCACCAAAGATGCATTTATTTGATCAAAAATACAGTAAAAACTAATGAGATATTTAAGAATAATGTCAATTTTCTGCGTTATTACTCATCCTTCAGTGTCAGTCATTCTAATATGCTAACTTGCTACTCAAACATTAAATGTTTAACGCAGTTGTGCTGCTTAATATTTTTGCAGAAACCATGATAAACTAAAGAATCCTTGGAGAAATTTGGAAGTTGATCAATTTAATGCACCCTTGCTGAATGAAACTTGATTTCTTTCCATTTTTTAGGGCTGCAATAAATAATAAAAAAAACATAGATTGCTTTACATAAATCTATAATGTAATAGTACTGTGCATTGCATAGCCCTACAGACTAATTCCCTTGAAGTAAAAATTCAGAAGAACATTGTATAGTTTGTTAAATTATATAAAAAAAATCTTTATTGCCATTTTCACTATAGATTATACACTTAACTTAATAGCAACACTTCAACACTAATCCGAGTTGGATAATACAAAACAATGCATCAATAACCAACACTCTACAGAGTGCAAAATGTTGGGAAATATTATTTAAAGAAAAACTGAATTAACAGCATTTAGTAATGCAAACTTTATTTACATAAAAAGAAAGATCCAGTACTTCATGCCATGCTCCTTAAAAGAAAGGAATCAATCCTTCAAAAGTTATGAGATTCAGAGATGCTTGTAAGAGAGAGAGAAGGCAGAAAGAAAACAGCAAAAATGTCAAACAGTGTTGAACGGATAGGAGTTGAGACCGAGTGAAAGCGACATTAATTTAGATTTCTCTAAAATGTCTATTTGAAAAAACAAAACAAGCTTCAGTTACACATATTACAGCATTCTGCACAAGGAAAACTGTACACGGATAACCCTAAATGACACATAAAAGCCTGGTGTGGTTAGCCACCGTATGTACAAAAACAACTGTGCACAATACTAACATACAGAAAATGTTTACTTAATATTATACAATGTAGACAGACCGGGTTATTTATTTATTTTTTCATCCTATTTCGCATAACCGTAATCTATGCACGCGTTTACCCTGAAAGACGATGGGATGGTTGAGTTTAGGGGGGAGTCAGCTGACTATCTAGTGCGTTAGCGAAGCGAGGCGTCGATCTACTGCCGGTTACTCTTTATCCTCTCCAGCCTCTTTTTGAGGTCGTCGAGGTTGGAGGCGGGGGAGGAGGAGCGGGTGGGGCTGTGGGAGTGAGACTGCTCCTGATGGAAGTGCTCACGAGACTCCTTCAGCTGGGACAGTTTGCTGTGGAGCATGTCTGTGGAGGAGGCCACCGATGGTCTCAGGGAGCTGAGAGGAGGTCGGTCTTCCTCCGGCTGCAGGAGAACACACACACACAAAATTTGACAACCATTGTTTTTCATGTAAATAAAACTATTCTTAAATCTTTGTTAAAGTAGTAATACATCAAATATCAAAAAAATATTGTAACTAAAAAAAAAAGAAAATATTAATTCATTAAAAGATCAAAAGGAATATTTCTGATTTACTGTAATTGTTTAACAACGGACGGCTTATGAATAACATCAGATTTTTTTTTTTAAATATTGATATTCAATTAATACCTTACCAAATTGTAGGGCTTAATAATAATAAATTAATATATCAAGTAATTGATGAAGTCCATTGTTAAAATTAAAGAAAATCTAAATTTTATACTCATTTAATGTATTAATAATTCCTTGCCAAATTTTAGGACTATGATTATTTTTATTATTATTATTAGTAATAGATATGCAACAACTAAGTAATATTTATCAATAAAAGTAAATCTAAAAAGTTTTGTTCTTATTGATATACTAAGGATGATGCTTTAACAACTATATAATAATTCAATAGCTAAGAAAAAAAAAAGTGTTTTAACCAATTTATTTTTAATTTAAACTAAGTGTTTTAACCAATCTTAAATTAAATTAATTTGTTAATGTAAAATGGTTCTCAATATAGATAAACTAATATTTACTACGATTTACTTTGAATTGTAAGTTATTAAAAATACTGTTATCATAAATCCTAAAATTCAGTTTAAAAGAATGTTAATACATAAATCAATATATTGTAATAAATTAAAGTAATTATATTATAAAGAATATATATATATATATATATATATATATATATATATAATTTTTTATATTATATACAATATTAATACAATTTATTCAATTAAATGTATTACTGTAATACGCTTTAATAATTATAAATTAGAAAGACTGTATTACTGAAAAAAAAAAGCAGCTTTCAAAATACATAAAGCTGGGTGCCACAAGGCAAAACATGCAACTTTGTATTGGATTTGCATTAAACAGCTTGTTTGTATATCACATTAGCTTCATTACCAAAGATTACGTAGCAATATGAACGTGAAATGAGTCAATAACTGTAGTTAACTGTCTTTTGTGTGTCAAGTTTTAATAAAAGACAAACCGTCGAGTTCTCAAGGCCGCGCCGTTGCCGTAAGATCTTCAGTCTCTCGTAGTAGGCGGCAGCGTTCAGATCTTCTCCGTTGGGCACAGTGCTGGAGCTCGGTGGAAAAGAGTCTGTGCTGTGCTGAGGGATTACTGAAAGAAAACACAGACCTCAGTGTGCTAGAAAAAAAAAAATGAAGGCAGTGTCTATGACAAGAAAACTAGATTTCATAAAGGTTGGTGTAATTCACCTGTGGAGGTCTGGATTCGGCCCTTTCCTTCACGCTCAGACTCAATCATGCGAAGTCCTCGCTCCACGTAGCTCTGGAAGAACTGGGATGTGTTCCTCAAGAAGGGCTCGAGGTCTGCGTCAGAGTACTTCTGCTTATATTCATACAGCTCCGTCAGACCCTGACGTATTGAGTGGATAAGAGCAAATGATTCTGGTTGTTCTCTATTTCACGATTACTTTTGATTTCAATTCACAAGCTGGATATACATCAGGTACAGTACATGCCAAGATTTCTCAAGGATGTTACGTGACATTTACAGGCTGTTTTATTGACATCTTTCCCTGGTTGAAACACTAATTGAACGATTACACAAGACATGTGGACACTGTATCTTTTAAAATACATGAGATTATCAGTTCACGTGCGCTTCGGACTGCCACCGCGTGACAGACTACAGCGATCGGTCACGCAACATTAAAAAGCAGCAAAATTGACAATTTGAAAGCAGAGACATTTCACATTAAAAAAAAAGTAGTAAAACAAAGCTTGTGATTATTAGATGGGAGGGCCACTAAAAATGGGTTTAGTGAAGTTTTGTTGAAGCATGGACGAAAAACAGCAGACCAAAAGAAAAAAAGAAAATTGATTCTTGGGATTCATGAATTGATATGGGTTCATCAAAATGAGAATCAGTTAAAAATCAAGAAAATCAATATTTTCAGCCCAGCCCTATTAATTTCCAAACATTAGACAACTCTTTCCCAAGCTGCAGTGTTACCTCTTTAGTGTTTTCCTTGGAGCCAATCTTTTTAAAGATCTCAGACAGGATGTCACTCACTTTGGCCTTGATCACCTTGTCATCCTATTCAAATTGAAATACAAATTTGAAGAAACCATATAAACCACTGCAATTTTCATGAGATGAATGTTTCAGTTCAGACCCAGCAGAACATACCGATCTGAGGGCGCCCTTCTCTGTGCACTTGTCGGACTTCAGTCCCGACAGGTTTGCCGAATGTTTGACCACCCGCCTCAGGTGCACCTCCAGTTCGGACTCGTTGCGGTTCTCAATCATGGACATGTGATCTAATATCTACAGACAAACATTAACAGATCACTTTCAGCAAAATCAAAGTTTCATGGAGAACTTTCAGGCTCCGTTAGGGACTCGTGTACCTTGGCGCCCGTGAGTCTGCAGAGCGTGTGCAGCAGTGTCTTCAGTGTCCGGTGGGGAACGTCACTCTTGAGCTGCTTGAGCTTCTCTTTGGGAAAAACCTTCATGAAGTTGTGCACATCCAGCAGGATGCGGTCCAGATTAATACTGTTAATGGTCTGAGGCAGGAAACGGATCATTCTCCATAGACACTGCATGGTACAGAGAAAGGTGGTGTTTGAAGAGAACAAGAAAGCAATTTATTTTTTTGTATATACCAAAAATGTTAGTATTATAATAATTATTATTTATTTATATATATATATATAAAAAAAAATACTAAGTGCGTAATACTAATATTTTTGGTATATACAAAAAAATAATATATATAGAGAGAGAGAAGATAGAGAGCAAGTTTTATTTCATTTCAAATTTAGTACTTTTTGTAAAATTGTTATTTAGATTTTCTTACAGATTCTTTCAATTATTGAAAATGATTAAGTGTTATTTGTTTAAAATATATTATTTTATAGTTTACATTATACATTATAGTGCATGATTCATCATTGCCAAATGTTATTTTCTCTACCTCTGAAATGACCTTTCTGGGTGTTTCAGTAGAATTGAGCATATTTGACCAAGTTCTTATATGTTAAAAAAAATTTTTTTTTAAATTCCACCTAAATATCTCCCACTTAACTGACATGACTTCTGGGTGTGTAATAAAATTCAATAAAAGTAATAGCTAATTAAATCATTTTATCCACCATGATTTGTCTGGAGTGTGGAAAGTGAAGTATTTACGGGGAAAAAAGCCAAAGAGTTCTGCCTACAATATGACGCAGTTGAAATGTCAACATACATGTATCGCCAAACAAAGTACGCCAGTTTTACCTTCATGACAAGTTCAGAGAACATGGGGGAGCCGGCGGTGCTGATAAGACTGTCCTGCAGCAGCACCAGCAAAGCACTGTAAAGAAAACAATGACCTTTAATCTACAACCATCGATTACACAGTTTTGTGTACTATGCTGTAAAAATTTGGCCAACACAGCAAAAGTTCCTGGAGGCGACCTATACCCAAGCACAGCTGCGCCGCTAACCTTAGGATGTTGGTCTGGTCGGATTTCTCCAGCACTCGAACCACAAGCAGGTTGACGGAGCGAATGAGCTGCTGTCCGTCCTCGATGTCCTCCACTCTGGAGTCCAACATCAGCGTGATCAGACCATGCATCAGGTCCTTCAGGACGCCCATGGAGGCCTCCCGTGCCAGACTCTCCATCGAGAACAGCTGGAAACAGACACACGGTGACTCAGCACACCAATGAACAGTGACTTCTGTTTGCTTCGCAGAAACTCAATGCATTTTAATGCGCAAATGATTTTCTGCAAACAAAAGCTGCTTGTTTCTGGCAACACAATACCAGATGTGTTCAGAAAGTCAAGAAGTTCTCTTCCCAAACTAAAAGTAAAACAGCACTCACAGAGAGCATGTTTCCGATGATGCAGCTGTAGAGTTTGAAGATGTCCTTCTTGTCCAGCCGATCGTCGGCCATGTGCGTGTTGTAAATGAGCCGCAGCTGCATGAAGGTGGCGATGAGGAACTGGTCGATGTGTCCAGACATGGCTTCCGCTTTGTCCGCCTGCCTCAAGACCTCATCAATCTGTGGATGTCACAGGCAAATGGCTTAAGCATTTTCAGTTTTGGGCAAAATTATTTTGTTGCCTTGTCAGAAATGGCTATAACCAACTAAAAACATAAATTCTATGAACATGAAGGTGGGATATCCAAACAATAGAAGCAGGACACCCACCTGTGCCAAGGCCTGGATACTAGTGTTGATGTCCCCACTGGCCACCTGTGAGATGACGAAGTTGATGGTGGACGCAGTGCTATTGTGAATGTCGTCAAAATGAGGAGAGACCGAACGAATCCTGAAAACACCAAAACAGGATTTAAACCATTTAGCAAGATACGCCATAGCATTTCAGAAGCATGTAATGCATTTAACTGACTCAAAACAAGAGCTCCATTGTGCTAAACTCTTACTTGCGCTCAGGAATCATGACCGGCTCCAGAACTTCATCCAGTTTGTGCTGCACCAGGTCAGGGATATCGCTAGCGCATGTGTGGTTGTTCTCGAACACGTCCAGATCCAGCTGAAACTCTTTAGGGATGGACGGAGTCGACTGCTCCAAGTGTGCGTTCTGTGCCCGAGCTTGACTGTTGAAAATGGAGGAAAATGTCACTTTGCTGCATTTTATTTATTCAGAAATCAGCAAATCAGGATATTAGAATATTAATGGTTGCTAAAAATTCTACTCTAATCGACTGTTAGTCGCTAATTTAGGCAATAAATCAGCTAAATCACATTTATTAATTTACTTCTATATTGAGGAGACCACTAAACCACAATGAGTGTATATACATATATGGGCGTAATATAGCCTATTCCACACTCAAGTGGACACATAAACCTTTCCGCAAAGCACTGGCCAAAGTAATGATTATGAATGTGTTGGGGGAAAAAATTAGCCATATTTGAAGGCGATGGATGATAGGCGAACATTTGGATTTCCTGCCCGAGACACTAATTACCACAAGGACCCGCCGTTAATGATCTGTCCCTCACGGACTGCTTGACTTCGCCACAAGGTTTTTCATCTGCGACTAAACTACTAATAAAATTTTTGGTTGACTAAGCCTCTTCAAGTCGACTTTAGTCGAAAATTAGCGGGCAAAACCATAAAAAATAAAAAAAATAAAAAAAATAAAAAAAATCCGCTTCGCCATCACAGGAATAAATTAAATTTTAAAATGGAACACAGAGAAAATTGTAATATTGTGAAATATTACAATTTAAAGTGTTTTTTTTTAATTTAAACGCAGCCTTGCGAGCATAAGATTTTCAAAAAAAAATTTTTTTTTAAACCAAACTACCAAAGTGAATATATAATAATGCATAACATTTGGTATCAAGTATATTGGTGCATAAACATATTTCATTGTTCATTTTGTGAATCACTGAAAACATGCTTTGCTTTAAAACTATAATTTATATTGTATTTTACTCCTTACAATCAAATGAGGCTTAAATATTTTGCTATATCAAATCAACTGTATAATCCAATAGTTTCCCTTATATTTCAGTCCAGTTTTTTGTGATTTCTAGACCTCCAGGATGTCAGATGCCTTGTGAGCAGTGGCTACAGCAGTACGGCAGTACTTACATCCTGTAAGTGCGATACATTATTCTGTCCATGGAGGGCAGCGAAGAAAAGAGAGGAATAGCAAGAGGAGAAAAGAAAGGCTCAGGATTAAGTAACTACATGCAATGACACAAGAGGATAGAACGAGACTGAGACAGAATTAGACTATGGCCGCATAGAAAGCATTACATATGGGTCAAGAACTCCCATTTTGGCCAACTTGCCATATAATACCTTTGGAATTCAAATGATCATTTAAGAATGCATGACTTAAAGTTTAAAATCTTAGGTGGTACATACTTGAGCTTGTTGGGCACTTCCTCTTGAGCAGGCTTGCGGAGGAAGGTTGCATTGGGATTGGCGGGTTGCTCCCTCTGGGGTCGCTCCTGTTTGGTTGAGGCCACAGGGGTCTTCTTGGCCGAACGTTTGATTCTCTCCTCAAGCATGCTCATTTCTTTCTCAGAGAGCTTGACAATTGTAAAAGAATTAAAGTTGAGTTTAGCACACAATCATATCCAACAAGAACCTTTCACTTTTATTAGAAGTTGCCAAGGCGATGTATCAGCAGATACTTGACACTTTTTCCATTATTGTAGTGCAGAGAAAGCTACTGCCCTAGTGTCAGAGCTCTCATTCTCAGTCTTCATTAGTTTACCATCTTGGAAGCACAATCGACAAACTTTAAATTCCTGAACATACATAGCGGCCAATAAAATATCCATATTTAAAAGTTTAACAACTATAATAACTAGCTTCTGACAGATGGCCAAATGCATCAATTTATGGTGAAAGTGAACTCTGACCCGACGCATTGATGAAAGGAACAGGAAGTGCAGAGGACAGAGCAAAATAAAGGTCACGAATTAGAAGTCTAAAACGAGAAATTTTAAAGAAAAATGTTGGAGGATTTCGATATAAGAGCAGCTTTTTTTTGGGCTTCAAAATCTGGCACCCCTTCACTGCCATTATAAAGCTTGGAAGAGCCAAGATATTTTTTAAATAGATCTCAGATTGTTCGTCTGAAAGACAGTCATTTATACCTAGGATGGCTTGAGGGTGAGTAATTCATATGGGATAATTTTCATTTTTGAGTGAACTATACCTTTAATGTTATTTTCTTATAAATAATTTTCAAATGATTTATTTCTAGTTTATGTAAAATAAATATATATTTCAGCAATTGTTATGCATGTTTCTTTAAATTTAATTTCAATCACACATATATTGCCTTTATATCAGCCACCCAGCTCCAAGACTTTGCATTAGCCATATATTAAAAGAAAAATTTCAACAATCGGTTGACCACTATTCATTACTGTCCGACATGTTCGAAGGTAACTGGTGTCTTACATTGCCGATGAGTTTGAAGACGTGGTCTCCACAGGTGTTGTAGGCAGCCACGACTGTATTGAGAGCAGCATTGCGGACCGTAGTGTCACGGTCTCCGATGTGAATGGCTATTTCTTTAAGAGCCTTGGGTGGAGTCGGCTGGCACACATTCATACCGAAGTTCTCAATCAGGCATCCGAGCTCCTCAAGACATTCTGAAGAACAAATAAGATCAAAACGTCATGAAAAAGACACTTTCTACTGTAAAATGACTGTGTATATTTGAGAAATCAAATTCACGTGTCATTTACCAGATCTCTGCTTGGAGTTCTTTGATTTGGTTCCGTCCATAAGGAAGGGGAAGACTTTACTGGCTGCATAGACTTTACACAGCATTGTCAGAATAGCACGGACGTCTTTGCGTACCACATCTTTTGATTCTCCAACCTGCATAGAGGGCAAGAAAACAAAAAGAACTACGTTAGGGTGCGTTTCAACAAATTAGATGTCTTTGGTGTCCAAAGAAAATGATAGATCAAGACCCACCTTGAGGATCAGGTAGGGGATGAAGGAAGAGGCCTCGTAGTCGCTGAGCTGGTAGTTCTTCCTGCTCAGCATGGTGAAGAGCAGCTTGAGGAACTCCAGGGCTTTCATCAGCACACTTGTGTTGGTGTCAAAGAACCGCAAGGTGAACCACTTCAACACCAGGTCCAGACAGCTAATCACAGCATCATACTCTGGCTCCATGTGCTGGAAAATAGTTATGTTTAGGTCTAGTATAATTTGATATGATTGCAAACTAACCAATTGCTTTGACGTGACTAACCTCGATCATGGCTCCAATAGCTTTTACATGGCGCTGAAAGTCAAAGTGGAAGAGTTCGTCTTGGAGCCACTTGGCCAGACATGTCGACATTTGAGTTTTCAGCTGCTCCACATACTCGTCACGAGGAGTCATGAAGTTCCACTTCAGAATCTAGAAGAGTGTTGGGATTTGGTAACCAAACACAGACGAGCCTAACGGTGCTACTCAATAGTGCAGACAAATGTTGTTCACGAGGACAAAAGCTGCTCACCTTTAATGCCCTCTCTTCCTTGATCCTCTGCTCTTTGCCATTGGGAACAAGGATGAAGATGGGACCAGATCTGTCCTCCTCATCCTTTGCCCCAGCCTTAACTGGAGGTTTCTTACCCACAACACCCTAAAGTATCAGGAAACAGTAGTGTTATCCTCGCTCTACAACAAATCCTTTAAATTTAATGGTATTCAGAAGAGAAAAAGAATGAAAAATGAAAGTAGCTATATAAATAAGCCCCCCCAAAAAAGCAAAAATTTAAAGCAAAACAAACAGGCATTGGGCTCACATAGCCTACCTCTCTCATTCGGCACAAATCCAAAGGTTTCCATATTTGCGATGTATTTGGATGCTAAACTTACTAGGCTGTGTACTGCAACATCCATGTAAAACATCCTTCACATGTGGAAATGTGCTTGGCATAACCACAGAGGGCCACACTGAACAGCACAGATTGTACTACGGACTAATTAAATTGAGCAGTGCATTTATGTTTGGTTGACTTATTTTGATAATGAACCACTGCGATGTCAAGTTGACCTTCAAAGACCACATTACAAAGACAGCTCGGTCATGCAGATTTGCACTACACAACATCAGGAAAATGAGGCCTTTTCTAACTGGCCACGCAACAACTTCTTGTCTAGGCCCTGGTCATCTCTAGGCTTGATTACTGCAATGCTCTTCTGGTTGGACTACCGTCATGTGCAATCAAACCTCTACAAATGATCCAGAACATTGTCTTCAACGAGCCTAAGAGAGCCCACGTCACGCCTCTCTTTGTCTCTGCACTGGCTACCACTTGCTGCTCGCATCAAGTTCAAGGCATTGACGCTTGCTTACAGCACAATCCTACCTCCACTCACTTTAACGAGTCTACGTCCCTACCAGAAGCCTGCGGTCACTAAAGGAGCGCCCCTGCGTGATCACTTGAATTGTTTCCTTATAACAGCTGAAAACTAAATTCTCCATTTATGTTCATACAGATAAGGAATGATGCAAAACTTTAAAGGGTTTCCTTGTGAACACAATAATGGAAAAAAAAAAAAAATGCTTTTGTTAAAAAAAAAAAAAAAAAAAAAAAAAAGTATTTATTTTCAGCCTTAATTTTCCACTGACGACCACAATTGGACCAGACTATTGTGGCTGTATAATAAAGAAGGTGGGAAGGAAGATTGTGAATCAGTTTACAACATTACATGTAGAGCTTCCCCACCAAACTGTGCCACCTCACACCAGCTCCACTGGTGCTCTGTAGGAGATACTAATACCTTCTCACTGTTAGGCATCCCTCTTGAGGACCTGTTTTGTTTAGCATTATCTTTCTCTGCCTTCACCTTGAGCTCCATGCTCTCGCTCTAGTGCACAAAATGACACTTTAGAGAGCAACACATTTAAAATGCTAAAATACAGAACCCAATTGATCTTAACACGTTTGATTTTTATAGGAAAATAGGCATACACCTAAATTCACTTTCATTCGAGGCTTCTTAGGAAATGTAAAAGATAACACGGTTTTTGTCTTCTCATGAACATTCGCTTGTGTATTATGGACCTTGTGTTTCAGATCACAGATTTTAAATTGTCTGCTTTTGTAGGGAGTTGCTGCTCATGAACAAAGCAGAAACGCTGAAATGTGCCACACCTTTTTAGCTGCAGGACCGGCTGGTTTAGCTTTCTTAGTGTCTGGCTTGGGTTCTGGTTCACTGAAGTCTTCACTGGGACTGTGGTTCCTGGCTGGAGCTGTAAAATAAAGACATTAAAAGCTGAGTCCAGCATCTTTAACAGATCTGCCATCATTTTCAGAACACTTGATTTTACATCACAAATATGATTCAAAAACAGGGCTGGGGAAATCTGGCCCTTGAGATCCAATGTCTGTTGGACAGGAAAATGGATCTTAAGATCCAGAGTTGCCCATGCCTGTTCAAAATAGCTCAAACCAGCCAGGCAGTGACGATGATGTTAGCTGTGGTTAAAGGGAACGCAAGTGAACCTGAACCTGGTTTGGCAGCAGTAGCGCTGGAGACGGGTTTGGAAGCTCCAGCTTTGACAGGACCTGCAGGCTTGGCTGGCATCACGGCCCTGGCCTTCTCCAGCATGCCAACCACCTGGTCCTTTGAAGCCGGCTGTAGAAAGACGAGAGGGCAAGAGTGACGTTACGCAACTGCTTTTCTCTGGTCGAAAGTTGATCCATGTACATTACAATTTTTAAGTTTGGGGTCACTAAGATCTTTTATTTAAAACTTCTATTCAAGGACACATTATCATCTTTACTGTCACTTTTGATCAATTTAAAGTTATAAAAAAAAAAAAATAATTCAAATAAATATCTTCTGAACATTCTATTCAAAGAATCCAAAATATTTAGCAGCAAAAATTTTTACCATGTTTCTTGAGCACAAAATCAGCATATTAGAATGATTTCTGAAGGATCATGCAACAAGCCCAGCTGCAAGTTTAGGGCATCTCCCACTTGCCTTCAGTTTGCCAGTAGCCTTGACCATCTTCTCGTAGCTCAGGTGCATCATGAAGGTGGGGAGGGCATCCTGAGCTTTCTTGCGCACGTCGCCACTGCGGTCCTCCAGGCAGGCGTACAGGTGAGGCACACACAGCATGAGGTCCGAGGGCACCGTACGCAGGGTGGGCAGCTTCTCAGCCAGCCAGCCCAGCAACTATAGAATTTAAGCAGCATTTTAGCTTGTGATCATTGACCAAATAAAACAGGACAGAAATGACCCTTCAAAGACTGTTTCGTGTGGAGTTGTGTGGCTTTTAGACCACATCTCTTTGCTTTAAGGCCATTTATGCATTTGAACAAAAACATGTAGTACTGTACCAGTACAACAAATACTGCCCAGATCTGAAGTAAGCCCTATAAAGCCTATTGTATCATATCTTATACAGAAAAAAGGCCTCTAATTTAACATGACCAAAGCTTTGCTGAAAATAAAATAAACAATACAATCTACAACATTTTATAAAGTATATACAAGAATAATTTTTATATTGTATATTTAATTTGAACATCCTCGATCATTATATTGCATTGTTTAGCTCCCTTACGTTAAAAACTACAGAACTTGGATATTTAAATGTTTAGGTTTATGATCAAAGACATTATTGGGAGATAGAGTGAGAACTGATATTTATATGCATTTTATGCAAGTAGTTTGTAATAAGATCTCTCCGATTTACATTACAAGCTATCAGAATGTCATCTTTTTGGCCATTTAAATATACCACAAAAACCTGATGTATGATTTTTTTTTTTTTTTTTACATAATTTAAAAAACAAGTGATTTTGTGTGAAAAAAGGTTGATTATTTTATGTCAGGCTTGACAGGGTTAAACTCGAGTGTTTTTACCTCCTGTCTGAGGAAGGGGTTTTCCTTCTTGAGCTCCTCTGATAGGTCCTCTCCTTCAAGCCACTCCTTCATTCCAGTCTGCTCAACCCAAGAGTTCAGGGTAGTCATGGCAGCAGCACGGACATTAGCCTGAAAGAGTCAAATTTCAAGCAAATTAGAAACCAGGCAATGCTCTAGCTGGAGGTTATCTGAACAGCCAGACGAGTAGCACAAGCTTGAGTGATTTCACACCTCAAGTGTAACAAACAGACCCCCAAACAGTGTATACTTGAGGGTTTCATACCTTGCTGTCACCGAGAACAGTGATGACCGGAATTCCCAGGTTCTTGACGTGCTGTTTGAGAGACGGACCCATGGCAGTGGCTATCTGCTGCAGAATATTGAGAGTCTGCTGGACCTAAAGACACATCATATGCAATTACAGCCATGTCTTTAATAGACTGCTACAACTGAAATGCCTGTGACATTAGACAACAAAAATAAATAAATGGGATGAACTACACAAGATTCAAATATTTAATTTCTGATATTAGATTAATAAGAATTTGCATTACCAGTAGTTTGTTGGAGTCATTGAGACGGCCCTTCAGTGCCATCGGTAGCTCGCCGATGCTGGCCTGGATGAATTTGGCCTCGGAAATAATGGCCGCCACCTCATCAAGACCCTCCTTTCTGACCTTCCAGTTCTTGTCACTGATCTTTGACACCATGTCATATGTGATTTTATCACTGTGAATGAGAAATCAAATTTCTTAACCTGAACATTTTTTTTTTAACCAGCATCCAAAAGCTGCATGATGGATCCATTATTTGAAAGCACTGGCACTCTCTCTGACCTGATATCAGTTCTGGGCAGCAAGTCCATGATGTCTCCGGTTCCACCGTCCACCTCCTCTTCTTCAGCCGCATCTCCCTCCTCCTCAGCTCCTGCTTTTTTGGCGCCACGGATTGGGGCAGGAGGAGACTGACCTTGCATCTATGAAAGATAGCATGACAAGGTGAAAAATCAGATTTAACAGGAATTAAAACACTAACACCAGTGGTCAACATGAATCCAAAATTGAGGTCTTAAATTGAAAGACAGCAGCAGAAAAAAAAATCTAAATATAAAACCAACTACAACAGATTTTTTTCTTCTTTCTCTTACCCATTTTTATTTTTGTTGATTTACAATTTAATAAATCAAAGACTGTCAACTATGAAACCATGCTTTGATAAACACAGTGTTACTGTAATGGACAAACATGGGCATTACAAACAATGAAGCAATAAAAATACACAAAAGCACACCCTTATAAATATACATGGCATAAGCTAGATAGGGAGGGACTGGCATTATCAAATTAAAACAATGAATAAACAGGCGTGGTTCACTTGATTATGTACATAAAGCACGTTTTAATGTGAGCTAAAAACCCACTGATGGTCCAGTGAACTCTATGAAAGGGTCACTTTGAATTACCGGATTTCAAAAGGCCATATTTACCTTCTCAAACTCAGCATCTATTTGTGAAAGGAGGGCTGGTTTTTCATCTTCAAAGAACATGCGCAAGGGAGCGCCCATGTACAGGTACATGACTCCCAGCAGAGCGATCGCTGACGTCCTCACAGCCTGAATTTAACATGAACAGCTCATTATACACAATTACATCTGACAAATGGAATTGAAGTTAATTTTGAACAAAGGTCATTATAACACTAACATTCCAGTCAAATGATGTTCATTAAGCGCTACCATTATCAAGTGTTGCACATAAAAGTATCATTAAACATGTCATTCTACTTGCAAGGCCCAATACAAGTATGGTTATGTATACTGAAACCATGACTCATAAAAACACTCACAGGATTTGTGGCACCCAGAGCAGTTTTGACATTGTTGATGAACGCCTTGACATTTATTCTGGATTATGGGGAATAAAGTTCAGTTAGAAATGAGGAAAAGATTAACTGCATGAAGGAAAAAAAAAAAAATAACGCCCAGGTATGCAGTGCTCACCCTGCAAATCCAAACTCCTTCATGGCATTGGCCAACCAGTTCAATGTCTCTGCTTGGTTTTTAGGATTCTTCTGAGCGAAAGCCATCGAGACAACCTGAGAATTGAGAAACAAGGGCAATTTTTACCTCCTCAGTTCAAGTTTAAATAAGTTATTTTTATTATATAAAAAACACTTTATATTATTATAGGTGTCAAAATCTTTAATTAAATGGTTGTGAAATTTAACAATAACACCACCAGCTACTACCATTAAACATGTCTTAAATTATTAAATACTATATACACACACACTTTAAATTAAATCGTATAATAATAATAAATTTATTATTATATTATTCTTTAAAAAAAAAAAAAAAAAACTCCAAATAGTGGTAAAATAGAAAAATTTGTTAATTTCTGCTAACTGAAAATGAAGAAACTTTTCCACATTAAACACCAACCTGTTCAGCAGTCCAGGGCAGAGAACAGGCCTCCCCGATTGCAGTGAGTCCCTCTTTAGCGTTACTTCCACACTTCACGTCACCAACCTTATCAACTAGGCCATCCAGAACCACCAGCGCGGACGTCTTTGAGAACAATCCCTTTTGTGCAATTAGCCCCACAATGTGGAGCTTCATTTGCATCACCTACAGAAACAAAACTGGAAACTAGCATCTGATCAAATGCCAAACCTTGAGAACTATTAAGAGCCTTACATGTTAAAGAGGACTACCTGAAAGTTGGTTTCTTTCCATCCAGGTTTCTTAGCCAGCATCCGGACTAAAGCCTGGCATGGCATTTCAGATTTGTCCATCTGCTCCACAGCCTGAGCAGAAAACAATCAAGCTAAGTTTAGAGCATGTTCCTTAAGTTGAAATCATTACAAAAGATCTTAAAATGGCATAAAACGTAGGCACAAAATCCACAAGTCACCTTCTGAAACTCCTCCATGCTTGCAAGTCTCTCCTTCCAGTTGCCACTGTCCAGCAGCTGCATACAGGAGGCTGGGAGCACAGCAGCCGCCCTCTCCTCACACACTTCCAGCTGATGAATGCGCACACAAAAAAATAAATCAATAACATGACCGTTTTACAAGACAATTATTTTTTTTGGTCAAGCCGTCAGTTCCACAAAAATATTAAAAGACATACCGATAACTCAGTCTCGACAACTTCTTTAGTGTCTGGAGCTTTCTTGGACTTCGCACTTGGGGCAGAGGCAGGTTTGCCCTTCTTGGGAGGTCCTGCAGCCTGGTCATGAAGAACATAAGCAAATCCATTAAATCTTTTGTCTCAAAAAAACAAAACAAAAACAAAATTAGAACTGATGATACCTTTGCAGGAGGAGCTTTCTTTGGAGGCCCAGATGATTTGGCAGGTCCTTCAACGGGTGGAGGTGCTTTTGCAGCAGGTTTCTCTTTCTTCTCTCCTCCACCACCTCCTTTCTTGCCAACAAGCTGCACTTTATCAGCACATTCTTTTATCT
The DNA here is from genome assembly GCA_038088235.1 of Zacco platypus. Taxonomy (NCBI): domain Eukaryota; kingdom Metazoa; phylum Chordata; class Actinopteri; order Cypriniformes; family Xenocyprididae; genus Zacco; species Zacco platypus. The sequence goes on from CM076063.1 coordinate 8,158,404, forward strand.
ATTTATGCATGAAACATGAAAGGAAGAGCCATGAACTTCTGCACTAGCTCCACCCATAATCCATATACCAACTCTCTGGTGCACATTGTTCCCCCAGTTTTTCGTGCAAAGTTATTCTTATTTGACTGTCTGGTTTTATATTTACATGGTACCAGGTTGATACAAAGACATGGTTAAAAAAAAAAATAATAAAAAAATAAAAAATAAAACTCATTTTAATAAGCCAAGATTTGATGTGTATGTTTATTTCCCAGATTTTACATATTGTATATACCTAATCTTTAAAAAGTCATTAGCAATTTTCAAAATTAATATCCATTTTTTCATACTCCAAGTGACGTATCATTCAAGATTATTCATTTTTAATATCAGACAAAAATAGTATAGAAATTTTACACATTTCAGTCAATTATCAGTTATTGTTATCCACCCGAAAATTAACATTGGGGTACCACCAAGAACTCAACCTAAATGCAAAACTAAACACGTTTTTACCTTGTCTAACTTGAGTTTGTCAACATCAGTCAGGAAGGGATTGACTGCCTTCTCCCCCACCACCTTCATGGCCGTCCCCAAAGCCTCAAAAGCAGCATCTCTGACCTCCGGAGCAGAATCATTCACTTGCTGCACCAACAGAAGACAGACACCTTACTAAACAAGACCCCAAGACACCAGTACTGGCATTCAGAAAGACTTTCGGCACACCGTACCTTGAGGAATGCTGCACAGAAGGGCTTCAGAACGCTTTTTGGCAATGTGCTCGGGGTGCAGCGACAGAAGCTTCTGGCGAGGAACAGTGAAGCCTGTTGCTTGATGGAGGGGTTCTTGTTGTCCATCACTGACAGAACATCCTCACTGATATTCTGCAAGGTTGTCTGCAATACATTTAATGCCAAGAATTAACAATTGATCAAATTTCAAATAATCCTCATGCCATTTGCCACCATTCATTTTTAATACTCACAGTAAGGAAGACTGCATCAATGGCCTCCTGCAAGGCCTGGACCACCTGAGGTTTCTTCTCCTTGAATTTCTCCAAGATGGTTGGCACCACCTTCAAAAGATTAAGAGGAACAAATCATCCAAAGAAACCACTGTCTGTTTACTCTAAACACCTCAGGAAAAAAAGACCAAATGAATCTTGAAAGGGTTTGTGACAATTTAAGTCATGGAGAGCACTTACAAGACCTGCATATGTCCCAAACTTCTTCCTCAGTCCTGCTGCCAGTGCAGCCAAGCACTTGGCTGCCATGGCCACTAACATCACATTGGCATCTTTCCCAATAACCTACAAAAAAACACAAAACAAAAGGAAGTGGTAATAGCCTTGCTCAGGGAGAAGATTCCATTTCCCAGAATTCCACTAGAGCCTTTACCTTTTTTAATGCTCGGACCAGGTCCCCATAATCTCCATTCTCGAGTTTTGGGTTCTTAGTCAGAGCCTCCACTGCCTCCAATGCTTCCTTCCTCTCCTGCCATTTTTTCGCTTCCTGCGACAAGGTGAAATGAAGCAGAAGTTAAATGGACACAAAACCCAATAACGATAAATACATTTACACTGTTGTTGTGACTTACGATTTTTTCATAGAAGTCTTTAGGAAGTTTTGAAAGGATCTCAACGGCTTCCAAGAGCTCATAAGGATCCACCTGAGGAACTTCAGTCTCCTCATCATTGTCTCCTAGGGTCAGAAATTAAAATGAATAAGACATGACAAAACTAAAATTAATTAAATAAATAAATAATATATTATATAACATATAATATAAAATACATATTATGGGCATTAGATTATATTATAACCAGTCAATTTTCAGTACTTCATCTTTTCTACACTGACAGCTCTCAGTTGTAAAAGAAAATCTCTTGGCTTTGTGCTAGCAGCTAATTCATTCACTATGGCAACCGATGTAGATATACCAGTCAGATATCGACTGAACAAACAGATCTGATTTCATTACAAGCAAAATGGTAGTGCAGACAGTCAATTATAAAGACTGGATTTGTAAAAAATCTGAAGAATTATAAAAACAATACGAATATTGTCTTGATAGTGTTTAGATTTAATGCTTAATTTTCACTACTGCCTCGTCTCTGGATACAACACTGTCTACTTTGCCATTTTCTCACCGTCCGCCTCATCTCCTCCTGCAGCTTGCTGCTGCTCAAACTTGGCCTTCAGGTCCTGCTGAGAGCGCAAGAACCTGGTCTGCTTAGGAGCTGTAGTTGGGAGCTTCACCCATTCTTCCTCCAAATCTTTCAACTGAAAGAAAAGGGTCAAATAAGTAATATTACAACCTGTATTAACCATTGACGCATGTCGCAAAACTCAAGAGCTGATCTACACCAATATTTCAAGAGCTACGAAAGCTCAAGTACATTAGCTGCTACAGATGCACATTTTAAAATTCATGAAGAATAGCGGTCTCACCTGTACAGAATTAATATTCTGGAGGGGAGCTCGCAGAGCATCGCGGATCCACCTATAGATCTCCACTGCCAGCAATTTGGCTTCATCTCGAACGGCCTTTTCTCGAGACTCAAACAGTTTTGGCAACACTTTGACAACAGGCTTGAGTGTTATAATCTTTGATCCAAATTCACTGAAAAAGCACAATTAACAAGTACTTTATGCTGAATAAGTGACAGTAAGTAAGTGACAATTTGACAACCACATTTCCTACAGTGATGGTTCGGTTTAAAAATTGCCTACTCACCAAAGTGCCTTCCTTAGCGTCTCAATACAAGCAACAACAATCTTGGGGTTCTTGTTATCCAGTCCTTTGATCAGCTCATCCTGGACCACTTCTGCCTTCTCAATCTCTATGTACATGAGGCAGATATCAGACCCCAGCTCCTTGGCTCGAGCTTTGGGCTGGTTGAAGACTTTGCCGACTACTCCAGAAACCACTTCCCCTGTTGTCCTGCAGGTTAGACTCATTTCCATTAGATCCCATTAACACATAACTGATACTAGGCCAAACAAATGAATTGTGCCAAGTATGTTCCTGTTTATTGCACCAACTTGAACCATTCTGGTGGCACAAATGGCTAAAAACAACACCTGAAAACAAAAATATTGTCATCTGACGATTACAGACTGTATCCCTACAGCACACTGAGGAAATCACACCAAAACACAAACATTAAGGAAGTGAAGTTATTTCTTTTCACATCACTCCTTTATCCAAACTCAATTAAAACAATTGATACTAGAGGTCAACCAATTCATCGGTTTTGCAGACTCTTGTGCGAACACTTCAGATGCTCATTTAATAAACAGTGAAACGATATGAACATAGAACATGTCATATCATTATAAATTAATTCATTTGCTGACTAGATGCTGCATTAGCAGAGAAAAAACAACAGTAGCCTATGTCTGCCGTTAAGTCTGAAGCTAACATTAGTAGTACCGCAAAGGGTTAAAACAATGTGGAAAAACTCAAATGTTTAATGTCACAATTGTTTCCATCCATTTGCATTAGTTTATATTCAGCTGCTTATGATTTCACTGGCCGCCGATGTTGCATATTTAAAGCTAGGGATGTGAGAAAGCAAATAGTTCATATAGCCGACAGAAACAAATGGGACACTTCCAATTTTGTTTTTTTTAAATCAACACTTTGATACATATTTAGTTATTTTGATTAGATAATCATCAAATGTACTAAAACAGAAGCAAATAAAGTGAGAGACTATACATGTAATATACATTTATGTAACTTCAGAGCTCTGGCCTTTGAGTAGGAATTTAAAGATGGCCATCTTTAAGCATGACTGTTTGGATTTATATGCAATGGTAGAACTTTACAATAAGATTTGTGTTTGTAACATTAAGGTTAATGCTGTAGAATTATTGTTCATTGTTAGTTTGTTAATTTCAACATTTTTAAAGTGTTACTTTGTGTTCCAGTTTGAATGCATGTCTTTTATTTACTTCAATATTTATAAATATAATATATTCATATGTATACATTTATTTCATTTAACATTTTCATTGTTCAGCACTGTTTTACTTTGAGTGTTATGCTTTTTTTATCCACTTTAAAAACTACTAGTTTGATTAATTGGGTATTGGCAAGTATGGTCCAACCTAGTTATCGGTAAAATCAGTCAACCTCTAATTGATTCTCTGCGAAAGAGTTTATTGTACCATTAACAATGACTAACAGATTCCATCTGCCTATATTTAGACAGAGTCATAAAGACACCAACTCAATGATGAAAAGCAGTAGAGGGAGCAGAACAAATGTAGGCCTTTTACTTAGATGCTTGTTTAAAGATAAGGAATTGCTGTCATCCTCATGAAAACCTGAACATAGCTCAACTGAGGAAAAGCTACATCTCTATGGTTTCCTGAAAAGGTTAAAGACTATAGCTACTACTGCGTTCCAACAAACAAGACACCTACTTTGCCTGATGGCTCTCGCTCGATCCAGAAATAGACCTTCACCAGGTATCACATTTCTGCTTTGTTCCAAAACTCAGTTGTAAACAAAGTTCTTACAAAATATTATACCATATAAAACATTTCAAAGGAACAAAGAGCTGCTCAGGGATAGTGGGAAACGCAAACATTGCCATTAACCCTCCAAGGACAAAATCAGCGGTTGACGAAACTCATTTAAAGCTTAGCCACTGGCACTATATTCAAAGACTTCTGTTGAGACTACTTATATGATTTTTGGACAAAAAAACAAAACAAAAGCTACTTACTTGCCAGCCACGTGTGCATTCTCAATATAAGCAAGTGCTGCCTCAAGTCCTTTGAGTTGGGCTACGGCATTAGAATCTGTTACGAATTTCTTGACAAGTCCAAGGTATTTGCCCCATTCTGGGCTCTTCTCATCTTCTATCCTCTGGAAGAGCTTCAACGCTTCCTCGTATCCATTTAATCTCGCTTTCCAAATCTAAGGGAAAAAAGAAGATCAATCATGACAAGAAACAACCAAGTAAATGAGCTCGTGACTTGAGGAAACTGTCCCATTTTTCCTTAGAGGCTGACATACGTTTAAAAGCCATTATTTATAATACACAAACTCTTCAACTACACATGAAATGCACTGTCACAATGTGCAGTACATGCAATAAAACTCAGGTTGATAAAGTACCAACTACTAAACTGGATTTGAATCAAAACTCTTTAATGTGATGTGACCAATCAATGTATCCATTTACTAATCGGTCAAAAACTAGGGCCTGGTTTCACAGACTTAACCCAGGATTAGGCCTTAGTTCAATTAGAACATTTAAGTACCTTTAATAAACATGCCCTAGAAAAAAACCATTACTGATGTGCATCTTGAGACAAGACAACGGCACTGACATATTTTAAGATATGACGGTGCAAATCGCTTTCAGTTAAAACAGCTCAAACATGCATTTTATTCTGGGACTTGGCTTTAACCTCGTCTATGAGACCGGGGGAATGAGTTTCAAAAAAAAAAAAAAAAAAAAAAAAGCACTGCACCACTGATCGTCCCGCCCCTTCACTACAAGTATCAGCAAGAAAAAAAAATGAATGAACATTAAAAAGGCAATCGTCCAATCAGTTTAAACTGCGGGACGACGTCATATGTAAACAACTTGTCACCTAAGGCGGGACGATGTCATATGTAAACAACTTGTCACCTAAGATTGCGTTCACCTTAGGAAAGTTATCCAAGGTCCATAGTTAGAAAACTGAATTTCATATAATGCAGCCTTGGTGAGACTTTTCACATTATCAACATTACAAACCCCAAACTTTTGAATAATTTAAGCATGCCTGTTGAATAAGGGTTTATACTATAGTAGTAATTTATTTTTATTGCAGGCTCTCTTTATGGCAAAAATTGAGCTGCAAGAGTTACATAAACAATACAAACCAAGCCAGAAACATACAGCCAACAAGAGTTTACAACATCCAAAATTTAAATGGGTCTAAGCAGTGGTTTAAAGTACAAATCGCTGAAACTTGACCATTTCCTTTTATAAAAAAAATCAAAATGAAAAAAAAAAAACTCATTTTGTTTTTGGGTCCAAGTACAGCAAACAACTAACATTTCACTCATGGACATGATCAAGTATAAAGTAGTTTTTTATACCTAAATGTAAATGAGATTCATTACATCAGTGAGTTAGATTTCCATAAAGAATGTTCATTTATTTCACTGCTTTGCATAAATTCATCTCTAAAGGCAACAATTAGTGCGAGCGAACTGCTGACAGTTCGGTTCTTAACCACAAGCTGGTCTCCCAACACCGTCAGGGGATTTTGTGTATAATAATATATATATATATATATATATATATATATATATGTATATATATTAAAAAAAGTAGCCCGAATCACTCACCTTGTGTTCACATTTCTGGTCGATGGGTAACTTTATCCATTCACTGTCATCCCCCATAGCTGTTTTCGGTCAGTCTTATCTATTCAACTAAACAAAAGGGGAAACTTTGGTTGCTCACACTCAATACAAAGCAGAACAAAAAGACCATTACAACCAAAGAAATTTTAACGCATTAAAAATATGTACTAAATAAGTAAAGGTTACCATTAAAGAAAATTCAGAACTTCAGGTAAAACCTTAACTAGACATGTTTGAGATCATCTGATGCATGCAACAAACATCTCAACCATCTAGTTATCAAGAATAACCATCAAGTATTAAGAACAAAATTACATAATTACACATGGCATGGGAAACTATAAAGTTCTGTGCACTTTGCAACACCATCCACATGCATTTCAACAACAATCTCCTGCCAGACAGAAGAAATGCCTCGATTCACTTCACAGCAAATGCACACATCATCCAGATATGCAGCCAGAGCAGAGCAACATCCACTAATGCATCTCACAGAAGAGCCTAGTTTCATATTACACATCGATCCGAGCCTAAAAGTAAATCCTTAAACACAAAAGCCCAGGCTTTAAGTGAGGAAAATGCCATTTAAAAGCTTATATGCCAAAGAAATGTATATGAAAAATAAGTGCCGCCAATTCAGCCCGCCTAAAACAAACATATAAGCAAACAAGGAGTGTTATGAGCAATAGCAACCGTCTATATGACTTATTAGCTAAAAATAAAATGTTAAATAAAGCAGTATGAGGCTTTTATAAACGTTATAGTGGTTTGAGGCGCATCACATGTGAAAACACTATCGGGGTGCAGCAGAGCCGTTAGTGACCCGCAGCTACTGTCGCGCGAGCCGAAGCTTTTTGCAGATTAAGACATTCAAATATGGCCTTAATTCAAACAAGACGTTGCAAATCTAATCCTCACGACTTTCCAAAACAATTCCCGTGGATGGTTGGTTTAGTTTCAGGGTGTAAATATAGCTAAATTTAAATATACCGGTTAGCCGTTAGCACATACGCGGCCCTGACAGACTGTCTGTTAGTCCTGCAACGGCTTAAACCATCACGAGATTCAAACAAATATCGCCATTTTCATAGCTTTCCACGACAAACACAACGGTTGAAATGTCAGCATTTATACTTAACATCCCATTTAACCTGACATGTAACAATAAAATGAAAACCCCGACTCACACTATTGTTTGTCACAGATATAAAAGAGGCTTGATATTATTCAGTCCGTCACTAAAACTGAGGCCCTCAAATAAAACGCAGCAACGTATAACGAAGCAGAAAACGCTTAAAACGGCTTTCATGTAATAATCTCCGACCACAATTACATACATCAGTTTTATTTACCTGCTTTTAGAGAGGGAAGACAGGGCTATCTTCTTCAGCTGGGACCGATATTTGGTCATTACTCTGTAGGCTTTGAAACGCCTCCGAGGGCGGGGAGACGGAGGGAGGAGACGCCTAGTTTTCATTCAAACCTCCACTTCGTTTGTTATAGGCTATTTTCTGCTGTTTATACATGTTTTATTGGATATTATGTTTGTGCAGCATGCAATTACAGATGTTAGAGTTTAACATTTCTATTGTCTTATCGCGTTTTCAGTAACGAATACACTTTTGGTTTTGGAACCAAACTTTGGGACGTTGACAAAGAAAATAAAAGCTATATACACTCAAGTTGTGTTACCCATTAATAATTAATAATAATAAAAAAATCTATCATACACTGTCGTAATACAGTTAACGTCAGTTGTTAACATTTTGTAATATATATATATATCGATACATATCTATTATAAATAATATCTAGGTATTTTATGACAAAAAAAACTCCTTGCGTGCAGTATTTACGCATATTTAAGTAGTTTAGTGGCAGATCTAAATAGGAAAATGTCTATAAAGATCCTTAATTCTTAAGTGGATTTCAGTGCTTTTTGTAATTAATACGTGGCAGCACAAAAATACAGATCCTCGTGGATTAGTATTTAAATGGAAAGCCATATGGGCGCAGTAAAACAGCTGCGCTGCGCATGCGCGGGTTTCCATAGCCGCGGCTGCATCAACAAAAACTGACGAAACACAAGCCAAGCATTTTTCAAAAAAGAGGGCGAGACTCCACCCAGCGCTCACTTCCGTGTTGTGTCACGTGCTGCTCGACCGCGTCGCCTATTGGTTTGTTTTATATCCCTAGATGAATTTGAGGCAAATTCAGAATAAATGTTCTTGGGGAAACACGCAAATATCGACTTCCAGTGACCCTATATTTATAAATAGTAGAATTAAGCGTATTAAATAGCTTTATATAAAGTTTTACCTTATTTTTAGCTCTGAGCCCTAAGAAACTGTATGCGTGAATACTATGCAGCAGAGTCGTCAGTGCAGAGTGGGCACACTGACCGCTAAAGCATCTTTAAGGACACCATTCTGAATGGGTTACCAGCAGAGTCATGAACCGCATCTGCATCCCAGCAAAACATTTAAAACCCTAAAACATCATGAAAATGAATACGGATCGTTTCAGCCTCACTGTTGACGAGTATTTAGGTATGTATTATTGATTGGGTAGTTGTTTTTATGGCTAAGCTGCAGTGGGGTCCAAGATGCCTGCTTGCAGAATGATTGACAGTTGCATTAAAAAGTATAAACACACAACAACAGTCATAACATTGCCTTTCCTTTTTATTTTACAGCTGAAACGAATGTCGTCTTCTATCTCAATGATGCAGTCACACAGCTACTTGAACATAAAGAGGAATACAGTCAATTTGGTGTGGTCCGATATTTTGCAGAATAGTAAGTTGTTGTTATTATATATTATTTGAAGACACATAACCGTGGTGCTCCATGATACTAAAAATAATACATGTATATTAATAATAATTTTGCAGTTTTACTAGTGTGAAGAATGGGAATCATGTGCTCTTCAGGGAGTTCAGTTACATCAAAGCAACACCTCATAACAGGGAGTCCTTCATCCATATCTTCTGGAAATGCTTCAGACAGATTGGAAAGAATGGGGGTAAGCAGTGCCATTTGTTCATTTTTAATCGTGCCAAAACAGTTGTTAGCGTGTGTACAGTGAACAAATACAGCTGTTTCTTTTTGCAGATCTGTTGGCGATGTCAGAATACAGTTCACTTTTACAGCTGTTATGTCCTGACTTTCCCACTGAGATGGTCCAAAGCACAGCCAGGTAATTTCATATTTGCTGTTTGATGACGTTTCCCTCCTTTCAAATTGATATTTAACTTATTAATTTTAATATTTTCTTTCTGGCGTAGGATTGTCCTGACAGACGATGCCACTGACTGTCTAATGTCATTCTCGGATTTTATTTATTCATTCCAAATCCAGTTCTATTATGAAGGTATTTAACTAATAATATAAACTAGACTATAATACATTACACTATAATATTAAGCTGTAATTTGCTTATGATATCTTAAAATGTCTGTATGTGACATAAACTATTCATATACCAATTAAAAGTGATTAAAATGTCTAATTGTAACCAATTATAGCACTTAAAAAATATACAATTTTACTTATACATTCATATAAAATGAAAGGTAAAATCTTGATGTTAAAAGAAAAGTAGATTCGAGTGTTATTTCTTAGCCACACAATCGCAAAAGCACTGGTGATACTTAAAGGTCTTGCTTACACAAAAGCTGCACTGACCTTGAGAGTTTAACAGCGGTGTAACAAAAGGCCAGTGACATCATCACCGTGTGTAATCGTTTCTATGGTTACTCACCTTTCATCAGAATGATCTATTCCTCATCCACTTTCACAGAGTTTGTGGAGAGTGTGTCTGTGATTTACCAAGACTTGCTGTCGGGGAAGAACCCAAACACCGTCATAGTCCCGACCTCCACCTCGGTGGAGCAGTTATCCAGCGCAGCCAATGAGGAGCCGGACGCTCAAGAAGGCGTAGACTCCTCCATCTTTTGTGAATGTATAGAGGGGCTTTGTGAGAGGTTCAAACACAAGTAAGACATGAAGAGTTTTGCAGAATTGAGTCATTCATTAATTCATTATTTATATAATATTATAGTATTTATTCATATTTTTAGTTAGCTTTTATTTTTATATTTTCAGTTAATTTCAAGTAATTTTGTTATGTGCTTTTGACATTTGTATTTTTTATATATTTAAATTATAAGTAACAAGAACAAATTTAATATTAAATGATTTAATTAACTGCTTATTTTTATTATATTATTACATCTGTATTTAAATAAAGATAGAAAATAATATTAGGCGTATATAGTAAGTTACACTACACAATGACATCCACTATAACCATCTGCACTAGTGTTTGGGAAAGTTACTTTTAAAAGTAATGCATTACAGTATTGCATTACTGCTTTAAAAAGGAGCTAATTGTGTTACTTAGTTACTTTTGCGTTACTTTTTCTCAGCTGGGCTGGGCATGCTTGTTTGTTTTTAATAACAAAAAAAATCCAAAAGTTAAAAGGCCCTTTTACTCCGAAAGTTAAACGAATAAGCCTCAAGCTGAAGGAAATGCAAATTCATCCTGTTTACACAACGCCTCTACTCTTATGATTTCTCTCAACATGAGGACAAGAGAGGTGTCAGTCAATAAATCGGAAAACGTTACTTGTTTGAAAAAGTGACTCAGATATTTTGTTGTAAATTTAAAAGTAATGCATTACTTGTTACTTGAAAAAAGTAATCAGATTACATAATTCGCTTTACTTGTAATTTGTTAACCCCTAACTCTAGAACATGATATTGATCCATCTTTTCCCAGGTTTCCCTCCATTGTTGCCATTAAGGAGATATTAGAGAGCAGTCAACGAGTGTCTTTCTATGGCTTCCTGACGGCTTTGGCCAAACATGAGGGAGTAAATCAAGACATCAGTGAGTATTAGCTAATGTAAAATGCTTTTATTACATGTTTTTCTGAATACATGTAACTTTTGATAGTTAGAAATGTGTACTGAATGCTTTATCTTCTGTCATATATTTATCAGGTGCTCTTCCAAATAAATCGGACCTGCTTATTGATCCAGAGATGGACCAGGAGCTGGAGAGACTGTGAGAGAGACGGACTTGCTTCAAAGAGTATATTACAGTCACTTGCTGGTTAACTATAAAACGTCTTTTATTAAAAGACGGAGAGCTTGCTAACAATGTTTTTATATTTAGCACATTTTATTGAAAGCTATTATGCTAGAGGGGAGATTTGAGATGTAATGCATTTGACACCGTTTCTGTTCCAGCATAGCTCAAGTCGCCATTAGCCCGACGTCCAACAACAGCAGCAGCAGTGCTGCGGGACAGAAGGAGACGTCCAAGAAGGCCTCGCCACGCAAGTCCCTGCATCAACGCAAGAGGATCGAAATGGAGAGCGACGGTTCCACGGAGGAGACAGACTCCTCTGAGAATTAGCATGCACAGATCTGCTTGCTAGCATCCTTGATCTTTTAGACAGCAGTTATGCCGGTTCACTAATTTGACTAGACAAGTGGTGTTCCAACAGTGCTGATGCATCTCTCTGCTTATCTGTGTTTGCTATTTAGATTTCTAGTCACTGTAACCCACTTACTTCCATTTCTGAAGCCAAAAAATAAATAAATTAGCCATCCATATTGTGTCTGAAACGTCGATTACTTAAAGATTTATATATTGTTGAATATGTCAATGTTAATGTAGTTGGTCTTGGTGGACTACATCTGCTACGCTGCTGCTGCTGCAGAGCAAGTATGGACTAGATACTGCTAATAGATGCACACACACGATGTTATGAGTACGTAAAATATGCTGCTGCTGCATTAATAGTCATACATAGATTCCGTAGCCGATCTAGGCAGGTGGAGCTGGGGGAGGTGGAGGGTTTCAGAGGAACTCTGATAACGCGCTGAGCGACTAGCTTACAGAAAACAATGAACCAGACTATTTAAATATTAAGAAGCAGTCTCATAGGTGGAGAGATCAGCAGAGGCCAATCAGGTTATGGCATAAAGTAATGATGTGATCAGGGCTGCTGTGTAACAAAAATAGCCCAGTGCGAATTCTCCACTGAAGTTGGATATATATATATATATATACGGATAGCAATAACACACCAGGACAATCCATTTACAAATAGGATTTAATTTTATGGGTTCCACAGAACAGTTATGATCATTCAAAAAAACAAAAACAAAACAATGTACAGTGATAACAGATGAAATAGGCACAACTTGTGATTTTGCAGGATCGGTTCGCAGATATTTTTTGCCGACACAGATGGTCCTAATAACTGAATACCACCTTTCAAAATGGCCGTACCAAGCAAAATATCTTCACACACAGTGAAACAAACTGTTCTACAGAACACCATTTGGTCTGCAGATTATTCAATTAAGACTGCTCCATTTTGTGAATATTGCATATTAGGTAAGCGCATGCTGTGAGGATGTGCCATTTTGAAAGGACTGGTGAAGATGGGTCCATTTTAGGCCTTGGCTTTAAAACCTGTATCAGGAGAAAAAAGAGCAAGCACAATCTTTTCACTACCAGGCAGCAGTATTCCTCAAGCACCATTTATACAGGCCTTTATGTCAGTATGACAGTGTTGCATCCTCTCCTCATATATATTTCTGGTGCCAGAATAATATATTCTTTAAGATCTTTCCATTTCGTTATAATTATAAATAAGCTATCTCATATAATATGTAAAAAGAAAATAAAATTATTTGGTTTTCACAGCTACATACGTCAGGGATTCTGAGATTGAACCAGAATGCAAATAGGCCCAGACTACGCTCTGTTTAACAGAGCAACATATGGGAATCTAAGCACACATAAACACCGAAAAGAAAAAGCATTCACTGAAATAAGCATGGATGCTATATTGTATTTATGATACTTTGAAGTGTGCAGATAAACGGCAGCAAGTACTAGATTTAACATAGAACACTTGAAATTGTGGCAATGGGGCCATTACACACAGGAAAACAATGTAAAAGTAGCGCAGTGGAATAGAAAATAGAATAAAAACCGTGTTCTATGTAAACGCGCTAGGGCTCGTTCACACGGAATGCTTTTTTCCATTCCACTGTGCTACTTTACCATTGGTTTTCATTGTAAACACACGCTAGATGGACGTCTTTAACCATTGCTCTTGCATCTTGCATATGACATCGTGTCTACACCGGATGCGACCAGTCAGCTAGAAGCTGTCCACAGTGTTCGCGACAAAGCGACCGTTGCAAATCCATTCATCTGTCATATCAGAAGTAGCGAGAGCGCTTGGAGTACCTCAGAAATGGGACAGGGCTTCAGTCTACTGTCGAGAATTTTCCGTGACGCATCACGCTGCATCCAGTGTAGACAGCATCACTGATTATAATGGGTTCTATTTGCTTTATTCGCATCACATGTGCCAGTCACGTCTGGTGTAGGCATGGCATCCTAAAAACATGCTGCTCAAGTTAAAGCTTTTTAAAAATGCATCACCAGACCTTGCACTTTTTTTGTTCCACTAACCTGCATCTTGTGTTTTTATCAGCAAATACACATTTCTGTGTGAACCATCCCCTTTGATCGTTACGCTCGAATCTCACGTCTCTAAAAACGCGTCTCTAGACCTTGCATTTTTCATTCCACTGGCCGGTGTTTTTTTGCATTCACCCGCTCTGTGTGAATGGAAATCAAGTAGCTTTTTAAAGGATGCCTATTGAAATGGCAGGATTTCAACTATGAAAATTCGCTAAACAACGATAAACGTGACTTCACTTTAACGTTATGGATCAGGGATTCGTAACCTTGTGTTTAGATCGTTGCTAACCACCCTTTCGAAATGATGTAGGAAATGTTGGTGGCTTTAACCTGTGGTGCAAAGAAGGTCACGGACACCAGATGGACAAACTGGGCTGAATTCAATTACATGCTTCACATCCATTCTGAGTGAAGAAGGACGTGCCCCAGTAAAGCTTTGGTTTCTGATAAGACTCTGATTTTGGATCCAGTTTAGCTTTAAGATCTCTTTTCTGTCTTGTGTTGTTTCATCCACCGTTAATGCATCAAACATTGTGCTTCGAATGAATTCAAATGAAACCAAACTTTGCACAGAAATGATTTTTACAAGTTACATCGAACATTTTTTTTTAGTTTTTAAACTTCGTAAGGCTTTACACCAGTCAGTAATACTCAAGTTGTACGAGGTGAAAGTAGTTGCGCTGTGGCCGATATCTGTTTCGATTTTAACATTTGTCTAAAATAGACATCAACATTATATCATCAACAGGACACGTTACAAAGAGGATCAAAACCACCATCATGCGACACCTCATATAGTATGTGATAATGCAAAAATACAAATAGACTGAAGGTCATTCGAGGAAGATGTCTTCTGTCGGACAGGAATATTCCATGTGATCTTTGTAGAATTGCTGAAAAGCTTTCCTGTTAAAACAAGGAAAAACTCTTTATTACATACATATCTATATTATATGCCCCAAAAAGTTCTATTTTAACTGAATTTTAGCAAGGTCTAGATGTGATTTTAGATCTATAAACTTATCAACAGTGAGTTTTGTTTTTATTTATGCTTTTAAAAAATTACTCAGGAACAGAAGCTAACTGTAAAATCTAAAGTAAAGATTTTAAGATCCTTAAGTAAAATCCCACCCATTTTCTCCATTGGAGAATTAACTTATAAACCATTAAAGACATGTTATGTATGTTGTAAGCTGCATGTTATGTTGGTGTAAGCTTTCATCAAAGCCATCAACCTGCATTTTTTCAACTTGAGAAAGTGAACTGTGTCAATGAGGTGTTGAAGTGACAGGAGAACTCACCCTACAGATTCAGCCAGTTTTGTAGTTGTATCATCTGAGAAGAACACGTGACAGGCGAATCTCTGGTATGCTGGGTGTTTCGTTATTAGTCCAAAATACCTGAAAGAAAAACACAGAGTATTTACTGTCAAAAATGTGTCACTATTGTCGTTGTATGTTCTCTTGTATTCCTGTAGGGGGCGGTGTAGCTAGGTTAAAATGGGGTTATTGTATTTACAGCTTTATATAAGTGACCACAAGCTCTCAGTTCCAGATTAAGAATCTCAGTCTCTGCATCTAAACTACCATTCAAATTTTGATAGAAATGAATACTTTTAAGAAGGCATTAAATTGATCAATAGTGACAGCAAAATTTCAAATAAATGAACAGTTGAAGTTTCTGTCCACAAAAATATGAAGCAGCAGTTTTCAACAGTGATAATATTAATAAATGTATCTTGAGCAACAAATCAGCATATTAATGATTTCTGGAGGATAATGTGACACTGAAGACTGGAGTAATGATGCTGAAAATTCAGCTTTGTATATTTTATATTTTAAACTATATTAAAATAGAAAATAGTTGTTTTAAATTGTAGTAATATTTCAGAATATTACTGTTTTTACTGTATTTTTGATCCAACAAATTCTTTGCCTTAGTGAATTTGAAAGGTAGAGCATGTAAAAAAAAAATCAATTAATTCTCTATCAATCTATTAATTTATTTAAATTATTTTATTAATTTATTTAAGCCCTAATTCACCCTTATTTTCACTTCATATCTAATCATACTGGACAGAAAGGACCTAATAAAAGCATGATGAGAAAAACCATGCATTTGTTCAAACTCACTTGTTACTCTTTGGATGGCATCCACAGAAGGAGATGTTTTTCAATTGGAAAAAGTGAAAGCACTTCTCACCCTGTAAAATATGGAAAGAGAGACTGAGTGATCTAATCAGCAGCAGGGATTGGACCACATTAGTGTAAGCAGCAAGCACATTTGTGCGCTTAACTCCTGAACCCTGCGATTAACATTGAGCGCGCTTGCAAATTTACTGAGAGGGGCTTAGATGGCGAGACCCCCCTGCATTCTTAAGACGCTTCATTGCGTAACTCTGGAGCCATAAATGTTGCGTCACAAAGTGCAGTTGAGTGGAAGAGCCTATTGGTGGCAACATCTAGTTACACTAAGAAGACGCCTCCATGGCAGGAACACTCATTTGGTCTTGAGGTAAAATCTTCATTTCCAAATCAGAAGTTTCCAAACAAAAATCTACAACAGGTAATATTGAAACTGCTTCAAACTGTGGGATGTGGTTCATGCCTACTAATTAAAAAATAATTAAAATATTTAAATTAAACTTATAATATTTCCTGAAAAGTATGTTACTTTTTATAAATAATTTTAATTCAATATCAAGGTATTTCTTCTAATGCAATACTTCAAAACGTTTTCTTGAGATAATTTTTTCTTAATAATTATTTCACAGGTTTATTAAGTTAATGTCACTTTTACTAACTTAATGACATCATCTTCCAGGAAGTGACATCATTTTGCTAGGACGACGATAGAATTAACATAAGCAAGTATTTGCAAAAGATTTTAAGAGGTTTTGTACAATTAGTCGATGTCGTTCAGTTTAAAATATTCCATCCACTGATAAAATGATACAAATTAGTATCATAATATTTCAAGATTTTTAAATATATAAAATATGAGTTACTTCCATAAATAATGACGCAGCATAGTTGCCATTGCAAGGATGCCATGGAAGGGATGAGCGTATGCTTGGCGAGTAATTTTTAGGAAAAATATTATAGTTATTTTGAGGTATACAAACCCTTCCAGATGTCCGACAGTCATCCTGAACAATGATTTTCACTCCTCTTGTGTCGATTTCCAGAATGCAAGGCGAAGGGGGGCTGAACTGCATTGTTGTTCTTCTGTTTGACGCTATCTGTTGACATAATCAGATTTCGTATGAACATCAGATTACATATGAACAACAAAATGTCCTTGTAATTATTATGTAAATATATGGAAATCCAGGGAAGAATTGTAATTCAGAAATGAAATAGTATACCTTGTGCATGGCGGCACAAAGCACATCGTTCCCTTTGTGATACGGCACTTGAACAGAACCAAGGAATTTCACCCAGAATTTGTCCATCCAGTCACCTTTGACCTCTGAATAAATTGCAGTAAACAGAGAACGACATTATAGCACAATATACAAAAGCTCAAATACTTAAAATGCCATAGAAAAGCCAAGGTTTACCTTTAACAAGTTCATCCTTTGTCAATTTGACAGCGTAGAATGCAGGAAAGATGCCTCTGGATCCGGTGCGCATGTTGTAGCCCTCGCACCACAGATCCTCAGCCTGCACCTCGACCAGTAAGGGGTCATCCGCCTCCATCTCCAACTCATCATCGTGGCGAGGAATAAACCTGAAAACGAGCCAAAATTAGGAATGCTCAAGGTCAAATGTGGTATGTGATCTCAAAAAAAGTAGTTTAGGGTACCACCCATGACATGAGTAGAGTGTGACTTTGAATAACATATATATTTGCATTAATATGTCCCATTACTAATGTTATGTTTTTTTTAATGCTTTGGTGTAGTTGTGTTGTTGTAGTTTGTTGGTGAAAATTAATGGCCTTCAAAATAGGGTTCATATATGGTTAGAATAAGTCATTAAAATTATGGTCAGTTTATGTTTCAATATCCCTTTCATTTTAGTGCTTTTTAAATAAATGCATCAAGGCTTGGATTGAATCTTTACCTGAACACTGCTCTGTGGCTCTGTTCTCTTTCCTCTCCATTAATAACACAGGAGAAGAATCCAAACTCAGCCCCTACGTGGGAGAACAAATGTTCATTGTCACAACTAGAACAATAAGAGAAAGAGACATTTCTGCAGGTAGTGTTTGCTCAATTTCATCGCCTTGATCTCGGCTGGTGAAAGGCGGGTCTGATATTAGCACACCCGTTAATGAGGAAAATCTTTGAAGTTCTTGTGAGGTCTTGGCGGATACATAGGGAGTATTACAGAAGGGGTGCAACAAGGTTCAACCCTTGGACCTTTTCCATTCTTTCTGGGTTTTTCACACCACACTCGCGTTTGTTTGGTGAAACCACTGCATGTAGACTGTTAATGGATGTTTAGCTTCACATGAAGAGCTAATTTTTATAAATGTAGGAGCCATTTATTCTCTCTGAATTATAGCATGTTCAACCTTTCTACAGGACAGGTTATGACATAAAGCCGTCATCTACTGGAGGCACATGTTCTTTAGAGCTTTTGCTACACAACTTTTAATTGATTTTAGATACTTTCTGTTGGTAACTTTTCCACCCAATTTATTGTAACATCCACTAAGCCAAAGCCAAAAATAAACTCATAAACTTGGCATTGTGGACAATGAATTCTATGTTAAATGAATTCTAAATTAATTAAAGTGGACCTACAATGCCCCTTTTACCAGATGTAATATAAGTCTCTGGTGTCCCTAGCATGTGTCTCTGATTTTCAGAGTTTCAGCCCAAAATACCCAACAGATCATTTATTATAGCTTGTCAAATTTGCCCCTTTTTGGGTGTGAGCAAAAACACACCATTTTTGTGTATGTCCCTTTAAATGCAAATGAGTTGCTGCTCCCAGCCCGCTTTTCAAAAGAGGGTAGAGCTTTAACAGCTCGCGCTTCGGTTGCTCGACAACAACAAAGCTGAAGAATCTAACGCAGCCAAAATGATGATTGTCTGAATTTTTCCTAACTACTTTCTAAGCCCATACTACTCACCAGAGAAACGTGACCGTCCATTCACAAAGACATTCATGAACTTGCGGGAACGGGGCACGTCTGAGGTTGTGTCTGTGGTGGAGTCCGCAGACAAACAGGAAGTGTCTCTCCTCATGCCCGTGGCTCCGGACTCTTCCTCCTCTTCGTCCACGTCCTGATCCTCGTCATCATCGTCGATGGCAGACTCGTAGACTGTATTGTCACTGTCACTTTCGTAACCTTTGTAGCAATCCTTGATGCTCACTAGCTCGAGCTTAGCATGCTCATCCACCACCAGGGTGTACTTAACAGAGTCATACGTCAGTCCCGAAGCATCCGTGCTGACTGCCACCGTCTTTAAGGTACCCGTGTCTTCCTTCGCCACTTTGGGCTTGCGGGTTTCTGCCCACTGACTAGTATTCCCCGGGTCGCTGAGGCTGACAGTCCGGCATGGGGGTGTGGGTGGGTACACCTCATCCTCCTCGCTAATGGAGGGGTTCGGACATCCCGCCGATGGATAGTAGTGAAGGGGAGGAAGCTCTGTGTCTGAACTAATGGACATGCGATTGCTGTCGCTGCTCTGGGACAGAAACGGTCGCTCCTGCTCACCGTTAACAGGCGTGAGGTGGATCTCCTCTGTGGCGTTTCCTTCCGAAATGCAATAGTCCTTGTTTTTGTCGACTGACTGGTCACATGTACCTCCATTCTCCACAGGATACTGCACTTGTTCCCGATAGCCATTGACGGTGTGATACCGGGCTTTTTCCTTGCAAATAATTGGGATGTCAAGGACACCCTCTATGAGGGTCACTTCCGTGGATTTTTCCCTCATGACTGCCTTTGTGCGGGGTTCCAACACTTTGGGGTTGTTCAAAGACTCTGACAACTTGTCCTGCTGCTTGCTCCGAAAGACTGAGGATTTATTCGTCGAGGAGGCAGGGCCTCGTGGTTTGGTGTCAGCCCTGGCTTGAACTTTGTCCCCATCGGTCAGGCTAACCTGCTCAGGTTTGGCTGCGGGATCTCCTGTTTCACACACACAGAGGATTATACATTAGGCAATAAGCCTAATGGAGGAAAATATTTGGATTATGTAAAAATGTCAGTTAATGCTCATGAACACAAAATGCTGCATTTCACTCAGCACAGGAAGTAATGAATCCTGATGGTTTTTCAACTAGTATAGAAAGCAAAGTAGGACTTCTTTTTCCATGTAGTGTAGTTTTTACAATTGCAATGCCATTGAAATTATATTTGAAGGTGAAGCATGTAATATTGTCAACTGAATAAATGCAACATGAAGTATGATGTCACAATTTGTAAATGTACGAGATGTAAAGAAACGATGAGACGAAAGTAGCAACAGAACTTTTCCTCCATATTGTGACATACATTTGAGTGAAGCGGATCATCAAAAAGAAGAAAATGTAAAGCGGGTCTTTAATCCACTGGTTGTTGAATGAACGGAGGCAGATCTGAATGCGAGCTTGCAGGTGATTGTTAAAAAAGAGCGGGGTTTATGCAGACTATGGCCCTGTTTCCACCTGCTATTAAGATGCGTTTTGGTTGATCGGAACACATACCTGTTTCCTCCTGGTATTTTAATCTGTCCCTTTTGTCCACTTTCAACCACTTCTGTCCTGATTTCTTCAAGGGGAGGGTTTATGGGCGGGTAAATGTAAAGGTTTTTTCCAGATCTTTCGATCTAATGGACAAAATAAGCTTGCGCAATTTACATATGAACGCGTCCGGAGATGACAGAAAAAACATAGGGAGAACATCAGCTTTCATGTCTGTTTTGATAGTTCCAAGACCAGCCGAACGCTGTGAGTGTGTGTTAGAAATCAGGAATGGTGAGAGAACATTGTGCTTGGTAAGTTTTTCATCCTCAAACCTAACATGGGTCTTCAGCTGAGAAAGTTTAAATCCCGTCTGGCCAGCTCACTTCCCATAATGTTTGGGTAAATAGGCAGAGAGCAGGTTTTCTTTAGTGGCTGATCGAACACGTTCGACCACATATGCGTTTCTACTATGAAAGTAACCGGGTCGAATGCGTTTTCGACTACCTCTGGAAGTGGTCGAAAGTGGACAAGCACAAAATGTTTTAGACACCATTTAAACCTTTATTTAGCGCCGTCCACTTGTGATCTAATCGACCAAAACACATCTTACCAGGTGGAAACAGGGCCTAGAGAAGTCCATCATACATCATCAGAGAGAAGTTTGTTGTTTCACTAAAAGACCTATTTATGGTCTTCCAGAGAGAAAAAAAAAAAGATACAAGATACTACAAGATAATTTAACATGCATTTAGAAAACCATGAATTTTCATTTGATGGCTGCTAACTTTAAGTAGGTGCTAATGCTTACACATACCAAATCATCAGCAAAGTATACAATTTTACTACATAGTAAAAGCACATCATTTGGGATTTCACAGTATTTATACTCCTTGATGGATTACGCTGGGACAGGTAGAAGTATTTTATCATAAACACATCAGCTTTACAGTGATCAAACCTTTATTTTCATACTTCTGGTTAGTAGAGTCAGAAACAAGTGACATCTGATGAACTCTCTGGGTAAGTAGATTGACGAAAATCCCATTAAGTTAATTGCAGCACGTAAACACATTTACATTCCGTGGAAGCGAATACTACAAATACACTCACAATTACAATACATATATTGTAGTTCTTTCATTTATCTCATGGTAATTCCTATAATGCATAAGAAATGAGTTTGAAAAATGACTTGTTTGGAAAATGTAAGTCTCAGCAATTCAGACGTGTTATTTTGTGTGGCACGCGTGGCCATTACTCACCTTTAATGTGTGGTGATGAAGAATGGGTTTTCTTTTCTTTCCTCCGTTCTTTCTCACCAAAGGAATTGTTATTTATTGTGTCCTGCAATTAAAGTGGAGAAAAAGAATGAGGGATAGATTTTTTTTCAATATACAATGTGCTGACAGGGTCAGATCAATATTGACGAGATTAACTCTCTCAAAAAATATACCAAAATAAACAATAAATATGATAACATTTTTTGGACACTACCATGAAGATAAAATTCTCTACAGAACCTTAAAATGAACAAATAAATAAGTAATTCAATTTATTATTAGGATATTAAAATGTAATCATTTAAAAATATATATTAGAATGTTATTGCATTAGATAACAAAATATCAAAACAAGTGGAAATTGGCAGCAATTTTTATTATTTTATTATTTTAAAAACATGTAAAATGTAAATGTAAAACATGACACCACAAATCAAGAGAGTTACAGGAAGAGCAGCCCGACAGATAGATTTACTGCTCTTTCCTATCGCTGACTCATCAATTGACCACGCTGCTATAATGCACCTTTAACACTGACACTCCTATGTTGCCATAGCAACGCGCCCATCGATGATGCTGGAATTGGCATGCGTGAGAGCGTGTCAGTGTGTGCGTAAGTGTGGGGGTAGAACACAGTAGTGTTCATGACGGAGGAGGAAGACACAGATGGCTAAAATGATGCTCTCATCCAGTGACTCTAAAACGGTATCAGGAAAGAAACCAGATGGGAGAAACTCTATCTCGACAGTTCATTGCTTTCTAGTTTAATAATCAAAGCCTGTCTTAATCTATTACTGTGAGTCTACTAATATCAGACTAGAATTAAGCTGTACAGGAAATAAAGTATGTGACATTAAAATCTGAGAAAGATGTCTCTCAAAAAACTGATATGGATAGATAGATAGATATATATATACATACATACATACGATATTTATATAGTAAATATAGATTTTATACACACTATATATACAGTAGTGGCAACTCTACAAGCTCTATTAATATTAAACCATCAAAATATAAGGGAAATATTTCATATTTTGTAAGTATTTTAAATGTGAGGGAAGAACAAAACACTAAACTTGGTTAAGGCAAACTACAACTAAAGGTTTTTTTTTTTACTATGCAAGAAAAACAAAAAGCATACATTGACTATAACATAGTCAGTTATTAATATTTCATTGATCCTCTCTTGTTTTTGCATGCGTTTATAATTTCTTTGTATGACAGCCTGGCCAAATTATATCTGCCAAATTTGGTATGTTTCATTGCGTTATCACAAATAAAACAATTGACTATGCAATATGCTTACAATATATATATATATATATATATATATATATATATACATATATACATACACAATCTTCTTTAGCAATATTTTCATTTACATTGGATAGTCTTGGAGCTGAAATATTGATGACTCATCCTGCACTACATTGTGTCGTCCAATCAAATGCTTTCTAGTGTAAGAATGTATCTCCACCTAAAACCATATGCAAATAGCAAATCATGTTTTACAGCTGCGACAAACTAAAGGCTATTGGCTATTTTTTTTTTAAAAAGGGACCACTTTGATATGTCCCATCCAAACATCCTGTTTCAATAGGAAATACGTCAACAAAAGAAAAAAAAATGCACATCAATTGATTTTGAAGTCTTTAAATAGTCAAAAGACAGTATGTTTTAATACCTTTCAACAAAATGAATTAAAATAAAACATACTGTTCCTTTGTGTTAATAACATTAATTAAAGTAAAAAAAAAAAACGTTTAGTCTATCATCACAATCTAGTAATTTTCCTCTAAAACAACTTTTTGGCGGACATCACAAAGCCCCTCCAATTTAATTTAGGAATGCCTTAACCACTGTTGACAACTCAATTATTTCCTGATAAAACCGAGTCTTGTCCAACATTTTTAATTGTTAAATATCCCATTTTGCTCTGAAATGTGTCAGATTACAGAAGTGATAGGTTGTCAATAGCGCTTCACATCTATTCTAAGGGTTTCAGTCAACATCCAGGCCTCTGGCTTGCTAGCTGAAATATTTCCATCACAATGTAGATATTTTTAGAGCAGACTTTTTCACAGTTTTACTTGTATTACCCAATAACTCTATGCACTTTCTGCGGAAAAGCTCTTTGCTAATTCCTCAAATGCCCTTTGAGCCCAGCGGCTGTGCCAATGCTGCAGACGTGGAGAGATTCGACAAGCCAAGATTACGAGATTAAAGACAGGGAAGCACATTTACAGTCACCCACCATCTTCTCTAGTCGTAAAACAATCTGCTGACCTGGATATGAATTAGTGTGCGCAAACATTCAAACAAAATGCTGTTTTATTACACTAGCAACACTTTCTTGTGAACCAATAACAATAAACCTTAAAATATCATACAAGTGGGTTATTGCATTTCCTAATAATAAATATCAGAAATATATATATATATATATATATATATATATATATATATCAGGTGATTTAGATATTCAGGACATTGGACTAGCCAGCACTAATGCTCTAAGATGGTAAATATTCTTATGCAATTACAGCAGACTAAACTGATTATACTGCATTATGTTTAATGTGTATTTTGAACTCAGTGCAGGTTTAGTTTACAAAAAAATGAACATTGTAATCATTTTCTCACCCACATGTCATTCCAAGCCTGTATTACTGACCTATATTAAATCAAGAATGAGACATGAGGTTTTTCTATGACTTCAGAAGATCTCGAATAAAGTATTTTCAATGTATGTAAAAGAGCAGCAGGAACGTTCAGCAAAATATCTCCTTTTGTGTTCTATGAAGTTTGGGGTGAGTAAATGATGACAGAACGTTCATTTATATTTATCTAGAATCTTCATGTCTTTTTATAATACTCTGGACAGTGTCAGAAATTACAGGAAGCAACATAAACAAACACTATTTGGTAACAGAGAAAACTGAAAAGGTCAATCTGAGTTCAGTACAATCTGGGTTGGAAGTCTTTTCAGGAGATAGCAGTGTTGGGCCATTACTTAAATCATTTAGTTATCTATGCCTCATTACCCACAATGCACTTCAAGAATGAGAGAGAGAGAGAAAGGATAGCAGCTGATGATTTACCTTAAAAACTGAGGTTAGATCAGTGTTATTTTAGTATTACATCTATACTATGCATGTTTTTCACATCTCTGATGTGCTCAGAAGCAGAAGTCATCATAGTTGGGTGAACTTCTAAAGTGGTGGACAGCAAAAGAGATATAAGTGTGTAGATTCAATTAATTTAAAAAATGAAAATATGCAAAACTTCACTTGATCTGCGAAATTGATAACTGTGGAAACGTGTCAAAATAGGTCCATTATAGTATTTATTAACATTTTACATTTATTTTTATTTTAATTCATTTATATATTATACTTTTACTTTTATATTTTCAGTTTCCTTTTTAAATATTTCTATTTAGCTTAATTTTTTTGGTCACATTGGGTTTAGTAATTGTGGTACTTTTTAAATTTTATTTCAGCTTTATTTCCATTACCAAAAACAATAGTTTTACTTTTAGCAACAACACAGGGTAAGATTATGCGCAATAGAAAGAAAGAAATAACACTGTATTTATAATGTCTGTGATATGACGGGGTGATGTTGAAAAGTGTGATTATGCTATATATAATAAATCAGGGTATTTAATGTTAAAGAGATAGTTTACCCAAAAATAAAGTTGTTCCAAACCTATATGAATTTCTTTTTTCTTTCTACAAAAGAAGATATTTTGAAGAATATGGGTAACAAACAGTTAAAAAAAAATATATGGAAGTCAATGGAATGTCAGTAAAACTTTGGTTACTGACATTCATCCATCATTTTGTGTTCAGCTGAAGAAAGAAATTCATACAGGTTTTGGTGAGTAATGGTGACAGAATTCATTTTTGGGTGAACTATCCCTTTAAGGGCAATCAAATTGTAAGGCAAATTGTGCTTAATTAATGACCCTTCATTTATTCTTCACTTCATTTTAGTGCTTGAGAAATGTAATGGAGATGGAAGGCTAGTTCTCACAACTAAAATTCTGATATCATCATATTTCTGCTAAAGTTCCCAAGCGAACATAATAAAACCAACTAGATTTTCACAAAAAAAAAAAAAAAAAAAAAGATCACAGTATATTCCATTTCTATTGGGGCTCGTTGTCACATAAAATTCCTGGACAATTACGGTGGAAATGTTCACTATCTTTATGAAGCCAAGAAATACTGGAGTAAAAAAGTGAGACAACTTGCCCCGGATCTATAGATCAACAAGTTCTACAATAGCTAACCCTAAAATGTCAATCTATTCCAAATACATGACACAGAACACAAGACTTTCAAAAACATATGACATCCAAAAAACAGGGTTTTTACTCCCACCAAATCGGCCCATTAAAGTGCCGCCCCCTGCTGTTTGACCCTCACAGGTCAACAGTAATGATCCACTCACGCTCTTTCTTGTCAGATTACATTACACATGGAGGGCGGACAGCAGTGATTCATAGCAGGTGGGCCGAGCGGGAGCTCACAAACAGGAAACGTCATCAGCATCAGCGGCCGGGAATATCAAAGAAAACCGAACGCTACATGCGTTTACGCTGAAAATACACCCCATCCCTCCAGGGGAATGGCTCGAGATGCCATTATCGCCCGAGATCCTGTTTGTGCGGTATGGAAATCATCATTTTTACAGTAAAACAATTTCTAATCCCCGCCTTACATCTGCCTTGGATGTAAA
Organism: Zacco platypus; assembly: GCA_038088235.1. Taxonomy (NCBI): domain Eukaryota; kingdom Metazoa; phylum Chordata; class Actinopteri; order Cypriniformes; family Xenocyprididae; genus Zacco; species Zacco platypus. Next base: position 8,184,936 of record CM076063.1, read on the forward strand.
TCACAAGCCTCTTACAGACCAAAGGCCGCTGCCAAAACAGTCCATCTCACCTGAGTCCTTGGCACTTGAGGGAAAAGATTCAGGGTGGTGGGTCTCTTGGGCCGGTAGGTATCCATGGCGACTGGAGGGATGAAATCCTTTAGCTGACGCTGAGTGACAGGCGGCCCTGCGCCCTGCTCTTCCTTGTGGTTGTCATCGACGGCATCAACCGGCCGCCTCTCGTCCTCCTCTTCCTCCTCTTCTTCCTGGATTCCTCCCTCTGCATCAATCAGGTCCAAGTGAAGCATCTCCGTCTGCAGCTCCACCACCCCCCTCCTCCGGCCGCTCCTCGGCGTACCATTGGTCGGCTGAGTCATGTGATCCTGGGAAGAGCAGGCAGCAGAGCTTTAGAGGCAAGAGCAAAGGAGCTGCAGTCAGACACAGCCGGCCAATCAGAGTGCGGTGATGACATCAGCCTGTGGCTCCCTTCCTGGCTGCTGTAAGGAAAGCTAATTCAATCCCAGAGAACAATGAGGCGTGTCACACGACATAAGCAAAATAAACACACCCAGAGAGAATGAGTAACATTCATTTACACTAAACTGCATTATCGCCTTCAAACGCAGCAAAAACACTTATGTTATGATGCTAATTATTGCATTAAAAAAGGTTGTGAAATCATAAAGGAGGGATTTTTGTTTAAGTTTGAGGGATTAGATGATGATATCCATGGTCAGATGTGAATGGCTATGACAGAGAGAACTTATAATATGTTATAATAATACGCTAAACTACCGTGTCGTTTTTATTTATGACATGTTATGATGCTAATTATCACATAGAAAAGGTTGTGAAATCATAAATGAGGGACTTTTGTTTAAATTAAAGTGGTTATATGATGATATCCATGATAAACAGTCAAATGTGATTGGCTTTGACAAAGAGAATTTATAACATGTAAATTACGCTAAACTGCCTTGTTTTCTTTAAACACAGCTAATCTTAGCACAAACACTAATGTTTTATTGCTAATTGTCACATAAAATAGGTAGTGAAACCATAAATGAGGGACTTTTGTGTAAGTTTAAGTGGTTAGATGATGATATCCATGATAAACCGACAGATGTGATTAGTTTTGACATGTCCCCCTCAGTGTTAATGTCTAATGCTAATTGACTGCTATGCTAATTGGCTCTAAACGCAACAGCCTCTTGTGACTTTATACACACTCATACTCACATGAATACTGAAACACATTCGGACTGCAATGCATGGAAACTAATGCTGTGCCGATGACCTAGAAATCTATTTTTGCTGTGGGGTAAACTGTGCGCCAAGCTCTGCACATCAAATGATTCCTCATTCAGCTCAAGACCGTATGACTGTGTCTCATGGAAAGATAAGTGACTATTTGGTTTTAGGGTGGAGAGATATAAACCACAAATACACGTTTTACTTTGTGGTGGGGACTGCCTGTTGACGTCTACTGTTTTTGAATTAAGATAACTGTGATTACTATTGTCTAACACTAATCATACTCTTTAGTTACAGACAATCTTTGACATTTTAATTGAGTTTAATTCATGGGGATCACAAGAAACGTCAGAAAGTAAAGGGGTAGATCATGCAAAAGGGAATTTTGGTCATCATTTACTCATCCTCATGTCTTTTCAAATCTGTTTTTTTTTTTTTTATTAAACATAAAAGGAGATATTCAGATGAATGTCCATACTGCTCTTTTCAATACACTGAAAGCTAATGCTAACTAATGCAATATCTGTAATCTGGATCATATAAAACATGGAATGTTTATCTTTTAAATGTAAAATACTTAATTGTTTTAAAGAATTTAATAAATAAAGTTATAAATAACTTTAATTAAAGTTATAATAACTTTTAATTTATTAAATAAAATTTAATAAATTAAGGCTACATCAGCTAGCCTAATTAAAACAGTGGATATCTGTTATCTATTGACAAATTTCATTATTGGATTCGATATCTATTCACAAGCTTGCGATTAAATTCAGTTCTGATTTTGATTTGATTCAATATCGATTAATTAGGGTTGCGTATCAGTTACAGCAAATGAAAAATATTCTCAAGGGGAAAAAAAACAGGAAAATTTTTTACCTCAGTTGGTTGGCCTACATTACTGATTTGTATGGGCTATTTGCATTTAAATTACAAGTAAGTTTTTATAATAATAACGTTATAATAATAACATTTTAATGACAATAGGCTACATTTCTACTCGTTTGTTTATACAAACATAAACATTTAAAAGATGGCTGCCATAAAAACATGAAAGACTTTTTCAGACATAGGCCTAGATTAAATACTGAAAAACAGGTTAAAATAAATGTGCAATATTGTGCATATAGCCTATTTATCAAAATTGAGTTCATTTTTTTAGCTGACTAACGAGATATGGACACTGAATGCTTTTTCTGAGGTAAATGTGACATCACGTGACATTTTGTTTAAGCTGTTTTATTGACGTCTTTCCGCGGATAAAACACCGATTGAGCAATTACAGGAGAACATTACACATTTGGTAAATTGTAATGTATCGTTCAACAAACCTTCTGTTGTCTATCCATGTTTATTTCGTACTGTAAACTAGTAGTGAATCGGAAGAGATGATCAGTTCACCCGCGGAGCTCGAGCTCACTATAAAAGAGCGCCAAAACGGTATTGTTTGAATATCGTAATAAAATGGATAGAATTTGAAAGCTAAGACTTTGTTTCATATCATAAGCAACAAAGCAGAAAGATTATTGCGATTTATTGGGTGGCAACAAAGTTTTGTTCATTCATCAACTGAAAACAGATGAGATTCTTGGGATTTAATAATCGATATCGGTTAATCAAAATGAAAAACGATCAACCCTTCCCTAGTAAATATTGTTAAATTAAGTTTTGAACAGTTACATTTAATTTACAGGGATAGGTCTACACATATTTTATTCTTAATACAATCCAAAAAAACTTTAACAATCTTAAAGTGCCATTTTTGATTCCTGAACTAGTTTTGTAGTAATACCTGGATTATCCCAATGGAGATTAGCTACAGACTCAGAGCAGATGTACAGGTGGTGCTTTGGCACTCCTCCAAAAACCAGAGTAAACCTGACACTACAAACTACAGGTACTATATAAGATAGATATAAATACCTACAATATTAAACCTTACTTTGACGTGAATTAGAATGAAAATAAATGACAAAAAACGAATTTAAAATGTAAATTGTGAAAATTACATATAAATATCTTACCAAAAAAAAATGTGGGGGGTTTCCCCCTAAAATGCCAGCTTATATGCAAACAGACCGTTTGTATTTGTGGGTACAGACTTACTTTAGGGTCGAGGTCGAGGTGGCTGAGAGTGATTCCGTTCTCATCTGTGATTTCTGTTACTTCTGACAGGTCATCATCCTCATATTCATTCAGACTGATGTCATGGGTTAACCTGAAAAGTGCCAGCACACCCACATACACAGTGACACACGCGACGTCATTCCTCCACGAGACAATCACAGAGAGGGCACGGCTCACCGGGTGATCTGATAACTTCAGGAATACTGCAATGCTATACACTCACACACACACTCACACACAGGTTTTCATGTTTTATGGGGACTTTCCATAGACGTAATGATTTTTATACAGTTCAAACTGTATGTTATATCCCCCTACACTAAACCAACCCATCACAGAAAACTCTGCATTCTTAGATTTTCAAAACCTTTCATTTAGTGTGATTTATAAGCCATTTTCCTCATCCAGACCAAAAAATTTGTTATAAGGTCACAATTTACTATCCATTTATTCCCCATAACATAGGGAATACCAGGCACACACACACACACACACACACACACACACACACGTCACAAAGTTATATTGAGAATCATGAAAGTTAAGCATGTACGGAAATAACACAGTTCTGCTATATTTTCCTTTTAACACATTGTATGGTCTTCCTTAAGCAAATGACAATTACATTTTTATTTAGCGTAATGTTTAGAAAGCAGCTGTTAGATGTTCTTACCTCTGTCTGCAAGCTTGCAAAATCTTTTAGCCATTAACTGATAAATTAAAATAATGAATAAACGAACATACGAACTTCTCAGCACTTCCTTATTATACACCTGCAATTTGTGCAGCCGCACACATTTCTTGATAGATAACAAATTGAACAAGATAACTGAACATGATAACAAATTCAGTAAAGCGGAAAAAACCTACTCTAGACCTATAAATGTCGTTTTGCACACCACAGTCCAGCTATTTTATCTTTTTTTGACTTTGTACAATGCAAAACACCCAATGTAAGCCTAAATTTAGAATAGAAATACTATACACACATATTTAAACCTTCATGTCTCCTTCATTTGCATCCATAACCTATTTATTTTCCTGCATGCACACCAAACTAACGTTCTGGCCCATTTCAGAGCACATAGGCGGATCCAAGGTCAGTTAAGTGCAGCTCAAAAGGCCGCGTCACTACTGTACCATTTCTCCCACTGTTCCTCCATCCAGCTGTCCCCATCCTCTCTGGAGTCCATGGCCAGGCTGAGCACCATCTGCGGTGCAGGGCGGGGTGCCACTAGACCCTTCTTGGGGGGAAATCGATGGAGACGACAATTATGCCACTTTCTTTCTTAACCATCCGTCCGGCACTCCACACAGAAACGTCCTCCACGAGGGTCCTGGGGGGGGGGGGGGTTACATCAGCCACGGGAAGCTGTAGTGCCTGTGGATGTCCTCACTTCCCCTGGAAAACATCCTATTGCACACCCCTGACACTCCTTGCTCTGCTCTGCGTGTGTCCTTCAATGGAGCCATTAAAGTCAGTGGCGGATAACTGAGGGAGAGAGAGAGAGAGAGAGAGAGAGAGAGAGGCGTAGTCTCCTCTAAAAGGGTCTGCCACCCCAGTGATTGATGGTCCAGATCAATGCGGCTCAAGTTGCCACCTCCACACAAGTGCAGGCCGGCAGATGCCTGCTGGGAATCGATGGCATTGATAACAGATGAAAATATCTGGAGGCCACTTGTGATATATATTGTATCATTAAAGTTCATTAGCAACTCCTCCTTAACCCTGTTAATTAGATCCAGATCTTCATGTTTCATTAACAGAAACGCAAGCACGTTATTGAAGGACCAAACATGCGTCATCTTATTTTACATTGTGCAGTGGGGCGAACGAAGATAACGTGTTATTGACTTGCAGGAGATCGGTTTCATTGCGGGACTTGGCAGAAGATGGAGGACGAAGAAAGAGAAACAGGCAGAGGCAGCGATAAGAGTCTCTGTATGGCCATTATGCTCTATAAGAGCAGACATTAGCTGACCTGGACTGGAGCTGAGAGCTCTTCCCTCATTAGCGCAGCTCCCAGAGGACGCCGTTCACATCAGCTCTGTGTACAGCAGCTCGATTGCATTACTACAACGCCGGTCTGAGATAAACACTAGCACACTGCTGGATGCTGTTCCGTTCACGCAGATGACCACTGATGGTGCATGTCAGAGAAAACAATGTTTTTGAATTAATCCCCTAGTTAGAAATAGAATAAAAAAACAATTATAATACAGATTAAGTATCTGTGACTTTAGTTGAATGTAAAGGTTGGGTGGTGACCTTTTGAAACAAACAAAAAGAGAACAAAACGACAAAAAAGAACAATAAACAAAATATCCAAAACAAATACACAAAAAAAAGAGAAAAACAAACAAACACAGAACTACAACAAAAAGAACATAAGACAAATAAAAACAGGACAAAACTAAGAAACGAAATAAAACCAAAAAAGGAGGACAACAAACAAAATATTCTAAAATAAAAAAGAAAAGAAAGCAAAAATAAAAAGAAACTGAAATGAAATGCTAAACATATATATAAATATATATTGTTGGAGTGAAAGATTTGAACTGGGCAGTCAAGAGACATCTGAACATTTATAAATGAACAGTTTTATGACTATGACCATAAATATGATCAGTTTCAATCACTTAATGCAAATGAGCAAGCCTTTGCAATTCAGCATATTATACATATAAAACGTCCATATAACGCCCTCTGGTGGTGATTGAAGTTAGTGTTCTCAAAACTGTGCTGAAGTTTCCATCACCATGCCAGGGGGTGTTGTGGTTGGTTGACAGAGCATTGTTAAATAGTTGCTTGGGTGTTCAGGGTGTTTTTAAGTATGTTGCTGTGGTGTTAACGTGTTCTTGGTGGTTACTTACTGACCCAAATCAAAAGAGCTCACACACAAATTTCATTCATGTTTGCAGATTTCATTCATGTTTGTAATACAATGGCTGTTGGATGAGTAACGTGATAAAGACTCCAGGCAGAAGAAAAAAAGTCAAATGAGTTTCAAATAGATTCAAGAAATTTATTATATATATTGTAGTCTACAGTGAAACATCGTAGATACAATATAATCGCTGAAACATTGCCGCTGACAGAAGCATGCAGTGAAAAGGCTTAAATAAATTACTGCCTACAAACAGAACAGCTTAACAATCCAGTCAGCCTTTTAATGAAAATAAACTCTTTTATACAATACAAAAAAGAAAAAAAGGGAGGTAAAATAAATAAAGCTGTTCCACATTGCAAGAGAGAACATCTTAAATTGTTAAATTGTTGTGAATGAACACATTTAGTGGAATGTACAATTAATCGTTGTTAACTGTTAGAAAACCTGTGAACGTTATAGACTAGGTAAATAAAATCAAGCCTATTGAATTAATGAGGATTGGATGCTGTTAAATTCAGAAAACTTTAGTCAGTGGCAATGAAATGTTTGCATTCGGAGTTGCATACACAAAGCGTATATTTATAGGGAGAAATTACTGAAACAGAAACTTCTTCATTGCTTGTGCGAACTAGTTGCTTGTAGCTTGCAAACAATTATAGAGTTCAACTATCAGACTTCATACAAAAATTACAATTCTCAATTCATGTGGTCAGAACACAAATCTCCAAATGTTCCCTCATCATTTCTATTACATACCATTAACCCAGGTTGCATAAAATTTGGCTAGATTTCATGAATACTTATTTCTGCGAATCGCTCATTACCCAATCTGTCAATGGCGACGCCAATATCCATTACATTTCTGTCAGATCACAATGCACTAAACATCTGAAACAGATCTGTATCTTCATACAATCATGTTTAGTTTAGCAGGTCAAAAGCAGCCGTTTATGAAGGATGTTTGGGAAAGAAGCCTTGGATCTACAGTATAACACGCCTTGACAGAACTGCAGCGTTTTTGTTTTTTATTAGTGCAGTTTCTGTTCTTCTGCAAAGGGTGGCGCCATTTGTCTGTCCGACTACCTTGGATATGGGACTGCAAATGCAGTTTCGACCTGAAGAGGGCAGAAAAATAAATCATGATCATCATCACTGTCAACTGGTTCATTTTAATAGCCAAAAAAATAAATAAATAGTTCACACATTATATATATATATATATATATATATATATATATATATATATATATATATATATATATGCTGTCAAATTGATTTTTTTTTTTCTGTAATTAATCGAGTTTAATCGCACCTAAAATTAAAGTTTTTTATTATTTATTTGTTTTTTGTATTGTAATGCCTTCACATTGAATCTTTAAAATGTTTAATGGCATCTTTTTAGTAAGCACTACGAATGAAGGCCAGTATCACTGACACCAGTATTGATGCTGCTCTATTACAGTGATTTCTTTCTCGATTTTAGCCATTAATGATAGCTTTTCAGCATTACGGTATAACTGAAAGCTATCATTTTTAATATTTAATAGGCTTTAAAAAATATATAACTAATTTAAGTGAACTTAAAACAATCTTCACATAAACCCATTATAACAGATGTCACATTTAGCTGTGCCTTTCAAGGCACAATATGCAAATTATGCTACTAGATGTCGCTTATTCAAAACAAAGGCGTAGCCTGATGACGCCGTGAATGAGTATGAGATCACGGGAGTTGTTGTCTTCGCCTCCACTGATGGAGAGCAATCTGATGGACTCGGGCAGAAAACATGTTCATAGATGGACAAATGACGGTGGTATGAAGCTGAATGCGCCGAGAGACGCGGTGTGGCCTGTGTCAGCGAATGCTAATGAGAGGCACCTCAAGAACAGCAGAGCTTTTATTAGGCTGCAGTCGGCCGCTTCTGCTCTTTTTAAATTACATTTTAAAATGTATGACGGAGAAAGCGCTCTCTGATTATGCCATGTTAACCACTTGACAAAACAGTCTTGTCTCTGAGGCATGGTAAAATGTAGCACTCGTAATAAATCAAGAAAACAATTCAAACAATAAGACTCATGGTTTCGGTTGTTTGTTCACAGGAAACCGCAACCCAGATGCGCACCGGTACAGATTTGAGTTTTGTTTTTTTGTGTCTAATCACACTTGAACGATAGTATCATCATATAATGTACCGCAAGCCAAAGGATGCCAGGAAAAAAACGGATGCTGCGTTAATTGTGATTCATATTTTTAATTTTGCAATTAAAATGTTAATTTTGACAGCCCTATTATATATGCACAAACACACAAATATACATATGTTTTATAACACTGGCCTGTACCTGTGGTCACTGCTTGTCGTCAATCTTCAGCTCGACTCCTTTGGCTTGGTTGGTGTGCTGGACTTTTGACTTCTGTTTGCTTATGAGATCAGAGGGTCGACCCCTCTTCCTCTGGATGTGGGTGCCAGGGGCAGCTGCTGTCGGGCTGGAGGGCTCTGAGCTGGGCGGTGTTGATGGTGCAGGGGTGGGCATGGAGGCTTGACCTGTAGAAAACATGACACCGCTTCAGTAAAAGTACTGTCCTGACGATAGGAATTGTTTGTCTGGTCATAGTAGCAATGGTATGACTAGTTATTATTCTTTGGCTTTGTAAACATTTATATGAGAGATCAGCGAGTGTAGAGTCACATTTTGCTTCCCAGAGAAAAACAAAGCCTAGCTGAGAGAAAAGAAAGCTGCATAAATGAATTCTGTTCATTTATGTGTCTCACCGCCAGTGCTGCTGCTGGCCTGAGAGTCATCTGACATGGGAGGCTCTGCCTCTTCCTGGATCGTAGGGACTGAGGCAAGCAAACCTGTCACAAAAAGAGATAAAAAAAAAAAAGGATATGTTAGAAATTTTTGTAATAAAGTCGTTATCCACAACTGCACAACAAATATCATACAGGAATAATAACTATTCATCACTTTGATGGACTGGGTTACAAAATTTACTGACATGCTCCATTTTATCCTTTAGTAAAATGCTGTAACAATCTCTATTTTTTTATGATGCATTGAAATCACAAGGACTTGGCAAGAGCTCTTTTAAGCTCAAGTCTAAAGTCTTTTAGCCTTAACTGAAAATGCACTTCAGCCTTGTGAATTATTGAGTCATTTGCATACATTTATGTATGCAGTAAATGCTGTTGTGAGCTAATGCAACCTCTGCAAATGTACTATTTCCCATATTGTGTGGGCTAAGCATGGTCAGATCTCAAGGTTTTAGGAATTTTACCTTAAGTTTCTGTGACCACCCAGGGTCAAAAACCGCAAAATTACTGGACCATTATATGCACAGAAATTTGGTTGCTCAATTGCTTAATTTTCACTTTTTAGGTGATCCTGACCTTAACCTGTAGTTATGGAGGATTTCAATAATTTGAAATGTCACTCCAAGCTCCTAACATGCATTCGGTTTTAAAGACTTGTTCACCTCCACTGCAAGGACAAAATTATCTATAAACTGCGAAAAGTCAAAAGCTGCTTTGAGCTACTGGGTCAAAGAAATTTAGAAAATTACAGTAAAATTACTGTAAAAAGAAATGACAGTAAATTACTGTACTGAAGTTACAGCTTAAATAACCTCTTATAGCTCTCAATATCATCAGAACAATCTTTTAGCTGGTGACAAAATGGTGTAATTTCCAATTTCCCCCATTAGAGGGTTGTACTAAACCTTACGTTGTGTTTGATAAGAGTCGGTGTGTTACTCACTAAGGCCTCTGTAGTGCGACAGCTGCTGGTAAACTTGTTTCATTCGTTCGATGTTAAGCCGGCTGCTCTCTGCATGATTGATCATAGGTTTAGGATAGTCCACACCCACAATGCAGTTGGCCGCTTTCTGCACCGATTCTGGAGCGTTCCATGGCTCGTAGATGTAGCGGTTAGGATAGTCTTTTAACTTCGGGATGTACCTCCTGTATGTGACAATGTATAAGATGGTTTTATAGCAGATGCAAATAATGGCAAAAGATCTATATATATATATTTTAAATTACATACATTTTTATTACAAATTACATTATTAGTATAAAAAAAACATTCATAATTTCTTAGTATTTGTTGTGGCATCTTATGTGCCACAAAAATATGATGCAGTTTGTTATTTTCCAAGGTATTCTTGCAATATTCTTTATTTAGAAGGCTCCACATGTCACAGCAGCTCCTTTGAATATGCGCAGTGGAGAGATCTGAACCTGTGGCAGTTTATATAAGCCTTTATGCAACACTAATCTAAGAAACTCAAAATATATAACACCTGGCAGTCATGCAAGACATGCAAGACACAGTGGTTTAGGTGTGGTTCAGGGTTGGTTTGTGTACCTGATGTACTCTCCGCTGGGATCCGTCCTACGGCCAAAGCCCACGGGACAATAACAGTGAAAGAACTGCTGGAAGAACGCACTGCAGGAAAGCCACATCCAGCTGCCCGCGTTAACGCTCCAATCTGCGTCCAACAACAACTCCTCAAACACCTGAGAGAAAGAAAAAGAGCAATTAAGAGAGAAAAGCATTAAATAGGAAGAAAAGAGAAGTTGCACCATATTATTTACCTTCATTCCGCTTTCCCAGCTGATCCACAGGTCTCCTCGAGTGAGGAAACAGGCTACGGCATGCCGGGCCAAGTGGTGGATCCAGCCCTCCTGTCTGAGCTGGGTCATGATGGCATCGATCCAAGGGAATCCTGTCCGACCTTCAGCCCATTTCGCCAGTGCCTCGGGGTTGTGATCCCAGGGAATCTGCACGCAGATGGGGTTTCCCTCCATACGGTCAAAGTTGGGGTTGTTCGTGGCCGCCGTGTAGAAAAACTCTCGCCACAGGAGCTGGCCGAAGAGCGAGAGGGGTGGACTAGAGCGTCTACGCAGCTGGACAAGAGCAAAAGGTCATGAAAATTGTTGCGAAATATGCTATAGCAGTTTTAAAGTATGTCCTTTATAACCATACATACATATACAACGGAACACACCAATAATTAATTATCTTATTTGATTATTACTGTCACATTTTAAATAAATATTACAAAATTCACTTCAAGAGGTATCAACCTAGGATACTTTTTATGAGTAATGCTGGGCACTTGATGCCTGCTTTTAAAATTTAGACAATTTATATTCATCTCTAAAATTTAACTTGAACATTTCAACATCAGCCTTTAGATATAAATGGATTTTTAAGATTATGAGAAATATAAATTCAGTCAAGGGTGCCCAAAACTTCAGCTGGTAGTGTATAATACAATATCTTCTTGTGGTGTCCCCCAAGGCTTGATTCTGGGACCCTCTACTATTTAAGTTAAATGCATCTATTAGCAAGTGTAATTATTCAAATTGAACTTCCACTTTCATAATTTACCTACCACTCAATATTAAACTACTAAACTTACATTTCTCAAGATGACTATCAAAAATGCCATAAAAATAACAATTACTTACCTTTATATAAAGTTCACGCAGATTGTAGTAAAAAACACGACATGACAGACAGCCGAACCGTAGGTAAGGACTAAGTCCAGCTGGGCTTGCGAACAGTGATTGAGCAGTTATTCTAGGCCTCTCAAAATTCGCTACCCAGGCCTGCATCAAAACAAAAAGATAATATCAAAATAAAACAAATCAAAGACTATAAAAACTTAAATGACACATTTAAAAAATATCCATTTTCAACTGTTATAAATAACCATTCATTAATTAATACTTTCTATAAATACACTAGAGTTTAAAAAAACTCCATTTTATTTTTAAAAACTGCATTTCTTGTTAATAATTAATTAGTCATCAGTCATTATTAAAATGTATAATTTCATGAAATATCTCCATGTCTCACCTTTCTGTCTAAGTGTTTATTTAACCTTTCCATGGCTTCTGTCTCACCACCCTTCCATACATGTGAGCTGTCACCCTGAGTCTTAAATCCCAGCTCCTCGAGAGAGGGCACACCGTAGCGTTCATCATGATTGTCCGAGATCTGCGTCCGACACTTGGCCATCTGCTCTTGAGTGATCGTCGGCAATGGTTTCCTGGGAAGTTCAAGTCGGTTCACAATGGCTTGAAATCTCTTGAAAGTGAGAGGGGGGCTGTGGTTGTTCATTTCTATGATCCTGAGGGAAAAGAAAAAACATGTCTCTGAATTCACTGTCTAAAAGTAGCTATTTTCTCTCCAAGGTTGAATATTAATAGAACCTAGAAAGGGAAATGTCTTTGTTTTGAACTAGTTTGATTTGCTCTTGTTGACTGATTGTCAAGGGTTTTGGAGTGGAAATAAGTCATTTTCAAAGGAATCATGAGTTCATTTTCAAGGCTCAACAATAAATATGAAAAAGTGTTTTGAGTCAGTTGATGGTACTGTCACAGGCTCAATATGTTTTACATTCATGGATCAAAAATAAACAATTTCTTCAAGTACATAAACACATGTATCAAATTACACTACCATTTGAAAGTTTGGGGTTAGTATGTTTTTTTTTTTGGTTAATTTTTTGTAAAAAAAAAAAAAAAATACATTCTTAACGTTACAGATGTTGTTCTTTTGAGTTTTCTATTAAAACAAAGAATCCGGGAAAAAAAATTGGCTTCCACCAAAAACTCCATCATCATCATCATATTAGAATGATTTCAGAAGGATCATGTGATGCTGAAGATTTGAGTAATGATGCTGAAAACTCACAGGAATAAATTACATTTTACAATACATTAAAAATAAAACTATTATAAATTGCAAAAAAACAATATATAATAAATTAATAAATAGAAATGTGTTTTTACTGTATTTCTGATCAAATAAAAGACTTCAAAAACTTCAAAACGTTACCTACCTCAAACTTTTGAACAGTATTATACATTATATACAAATCATTAAATTCAGTTATTTGAAATAAAATATTAAATAAAAATACTTGATGGTGTGGGGGAGCTTTATTGCTCTGATTGACACAACCTTACTTGTTTGTAGGACATTTCACTTCTAGCTCATTCTACTACATTTCAAACAACCTGAGGTGGTACTGCAACAAGCCTAGTTTTATTCTTTAGGTAACAAGGTCACTAAAGTAAAGTCATGTTCGATCAACTAGGAGAGATTGCCTGGAAGCGTGTCCAAAGGAAACACACTTCCCCACATTCTCCAAATGCAAGCACACATGTCCCGGACTGGTTCAGAAAGGAGCTAATAGTCTCAGTGTCTCTTCTAAGACAGAAACAACAGTCTTAACACATTAACATCCTGTCTCTTATTTATACTCCTGATCTTATACAACTGCCTATATGCGTCAGGGGTGGAGCCCATGCCATTGGCCGGTTCTCTCGGTACAGTGCAGAATCAGGGGGCACCCGCGTGCTTGTTAGGAAAAGCCTGGCGCTCAGCTCGCACATGTTTGCAGTGGTGACTTGCATGCTGAGCTATTTCACCCTCCCACTCACAGCACATGTTTCTCAGTGTGACCGTCAGGACCGCTTTCAGGCAATAGATGGCAGCAGCGAGTCTCATTTACTCTGCTTGTACTAGAGAAATGGCACATGCATTCACACGCTTGCATGAAAGCTCATTCTCTTTCCCTTTGAATGAGAGAGAGTCTGGATATATAACAAACCTTATCCCATTTATGTAACGAAAGGCCTCTTGTTTTACATTACACATTAAGAATAGTAGTATCAGCACGATAATCTGAGAAGGGGAGAGTCTTATGTTTGGTAATACTCTCAGGAAAAGCTTGAGAGATAGAATGAGAGTTGCACACAAACACAATTGCAGCCCCGAGTCACGGTACAACAAAGTTCATCGTTATGTCACATTATGCTAAAAGTGATGGCAAAGTTTACTGAGTAATCTAGTCAATGATTAGGGAATGTTGTCCCAGGACGTGCACTAAAAAGGAGGTTATCCCCTCTGGTCCAGTAGTTCAGATAGCGGTCATACTGCCATTTTCACTGTTCCTAATGCATTAATTTAAACATGAAATTTAACAGTAAATTGTATTCATTTTTTTATCAGTGTAATTTTTCCACAAATATTATATAAAAGCATATATTACTATAATATATATTAGGAGTGTAACGGTACATCTACTTATCCAGAACCATACGTTATGAACGTCAAGGTTTGGTCATGCAGTTAGACAACAAATACAGTCAGTCACAGGCGATCCACACTCCAATCTAGAAGGGATCGCAGGCGGTAATGCAACACTGTTTGCTAACCGCCACAACAGGAAAAAGCACAGAGATCTAGAGGTGTGCAATCTCTCAACCAGCGTTTCAGCCGCAGAAAGACATCAATAAAACAGCTTGAAAATAATCTCACATAGCATTATATTTACCTCAGGCAAGTCATTTACTGTCCACAGCATTTTAGTTCACTAGAGAAATGAATTCTAAAGGGGAGTATTTCATTAAATATGCACTGTATTTATTATCTTATATAATCATTATATTTACTTTACCTGATAGTAATGTCTTATTTAATATGTTTAAATAAATTTTTCTTGAAAACAAGTTATAATAGTAACTGTGTAAATTATTGTATTTCAAAAATGAATTGGGAGTAATAATCTTATAATTAGATTTAGAAGTTAATACAGAACATGCCTTATGTGCAATTTACATGTTTTTTAAATTTTTTATTTGAGTGTTGATTATTATATCTAAAAATAAATGGCAAGTGAATTTAATAGTTAGGGCTCTTGTTAATTGTATCCTTTAATATTATAGTAATGTTTAAGTAAGGACTCCCAGTATATACTTTATAGCATTAGCGGAGATAGATTTTTTTATTCTTAAGAAAATGTCAATTAGAATTGATATTTAAAGAGAGACAATTATATAATTATATAATACACTACAAATAATGTTTGGTGTAGGGAAAAACCACGGAGCTTGGCTTGAACTACAGGTGATTAATAGGGTCAAATAGAACCTGCTTTAACATCGCTTTTTTAACTGTTAATGCTACTGTCAGTTTCACTCCAACAGATCTAAATTCAACAAGAGAGATTTTCTTCACACACAGTACTAGTTGCAGTCTTAATGTTTTTCCATCCTCTTTTTATTGATAGAATCGGCACTGATTATCAGCCGTTTTTAAAACAATCAGACGATGAGCTATAGTGAAAATAATTGCTTTTATCGGCCGATACATTGGTCCATCCCAAATGCAAACCGAACCAATCACCGCATCACATTCATGATTGTTTTTCACTCATAATAATGTAAAAAAAAGATGAAATTCTGAAATTATATAATATCAAAAAATAACTGCACTAATAGGAAGTCGTAATGAAATTTAGACTAGTTTCTCCAATAACTCTTATATAACGGCTGATCATTAACAGGATAAAATGGCATGTGAATGTTCGAGAAGATGAGAAATGTAGGTGTCGTGTCAAACAAGTTGCCACATTTACAAAACAACATAAAACAGATTCTCTGATGGCAATTGAGACCTGAGTGAGTTTGAAGCACTGTGTCATATAATAATGAATCTCTTAATGCTGTTTGATTAGATCAATTATTTCGCTATACTTGTGAGGGCCACATTTCTGAGAATGTGATATTAGGGGTGGTGCTGCTAATGAATAAACCCTTAGCATTCCTAGTCTCTTTTGAATGATATTTTTACCACGGGTGGTACAGTGGAATGCTAACAGGATAAACTGGTATTTCAAAATATTGCAGTATTTTACCTCATAATACCATACTCTCGCTTATTGTCTGTGAGGGCAATATGAACATGCATCATTTTTATTTGCCTGAACTCAGAATGCTTTAAAATGTCAAAAACTGATGAAAGAGACATAAAATAAACGCATATAATACTTTTGATTTTGAAAAACTACACACCAAAACAGATTTGTAAAATGATTATATATGTATTGTGACATTAATTACATCGATGTAATAATGTCATTAATGTCATTTTTTAAAAAAAGAGATTAACTCTTTTACTCAAGCAAGGACATGTTAAATTGATCAAAAGTGACAGCAAAATAAATTTATATTTCAAATAAATGCTGTTCTTTTCAACTTTCTATTAATCAAAGAATCCGGAAAAAATTCATCATTATTTCCACAAAGATAATAAAAGAAGAAACTATTTTTAGCATTGAGAACATTACGAAAAGTTTCTTGAGCAGCAAATCAGCATATTAGAATAATTTCTGACTGATCATGTGACACTGAAGAGTGGAGTAATGATGCTGAAAATTCAGCTTCACCATCATAGGAATAAATTACATTTAGAAATGTATTATAACATAAACTTCATTAACTCCGTGAGGGAATAAAAATACATGTGCGAGTTTTCACTAAGAAATGTGTGATTGCAGTTCATCACCCACCTGTCTGGACTGTAGAGCGTGTGAGTGTTTCGTACCACGGTTTCCACACCGTATTCATTCGCCATTTTAATGATGGCTGCATCTCTTTCTTTCCCATAAGGCTCCGAGTCATATTCAAACGTGAGACGTGTGACATTCCACTCCTGAAAGAGACGAGATCAGATTTAAAGGTTAAAGAATGACATAAACTAACTACATCAACCTGTAGTATCTTTACACCTCATTTGTAGCCATGTAAAAAAAAAACAGTATAAAAAAATAATGTAACATAACAGGGAGGTCAATATGTTTTATAACCAAATAAGCCTGAAAGAGGTGAGTCATTACTAGTAATGTGAATTTGATCTTCACACAAGGACACGGTGCTCTTCAGTCGCTCTGAAGAAGAGAACTGCAGCGCATTCTGTGACATCTTAGTTATACAAGCTCACTTTGAAGAGCTGATGTGCTGGTGCCTTCAACCCCTTGCATAAACAGCATTATTAAGCTGCCAAAGGGATCGTACAACCCACTTGCCATTGTCTGAATGATGCACTGCCATGCTTGAGAGAGAGAAGACTGCTCCGACTGCATGAAAATGAGATCTTTCATAACAAACTACCTTAAGATGCTGGTGTAAATCAGTTACAAGACATGGATGTTTAGCTGAATAGGGGATCACTGGAGTGTCTAAATGAGAAATGTAGGAGCTGTGTTGTCACCTTCCTTTAATACTTAAGGTTATGGATTTGAATAGACCCATCAAACCAAGTATGCACAATAGTAAAGTGATGATTGCCTTAGCATTTAAATTACTCATTGTTCCCTCAGCTTTTGAGCAATGAATTTCATGAGTACTGGATAAGGAAAATAATGATTTTATAGCGATTCTCCATTTAATTGGATTTTAACACCAACTGCTTCGATTATATTGGTTGAAATCCGGCCCACAAAAAAATAATAAAAATTAAACCAACTTAGGGACCACCTAAAATGAATACACATAAGAAATAACTCATGACAAAATCAACGCAAAGTCTGTCTCAAACTTAAATTGTGATTTCCATCCAACAACGTCCTCATCATAATCCATCCTTCCATTATGCGCTGTACCAAATAGGCAACACTAATATGAACATAATTTTGATGAATCCATTACCTGGAGGATGTTCGGTACAGGAGCAGCGGTCACAACAACTACTGCTTCCTCAACGCTCTACCTAGTAGAGTAAGTGCACTGTGTGTATTACAGAGCCATAGCAACTAGACAAGAGCTAATGTTTACTGAACTAATCAACCAGAGGTTGATATTTGGCAATGTTTTTAAATCAGCATTCAAGCTAGTTATTGGTGTTTAAAACATGTCTGCTGGCAAAAAAAAGGAAAGCATTTTAACAAGTTTACCCATACAAATAAAACGATGACCTTGGACTAAACACTAACAAAACTATTGTATATATTCTGAAACAAGGCACTACTTACAAAAGACCCTATGAATACATTAAAAATGAGTTTGTTAAAATATGCAACATCAAATCCACTATCCATTTATGAAAAACAACCTGGACATACCGAAAAACTCAGGATTGAATTATGCACCAATATGTAAGTTATCAAACATAAATGTTTAGATATTAAAAGCCAAAGTGAGACAAAAAATGATGAGACAAATGACTTGAGACAAACACAGACCTTGAAGACTCTTGGAAAGACGTCCGTTGGCTGTCCCCGCACCACAAAAAGCCTTGAATTCAGTTTCCTCAAACTCGTGTCCAAATCCTCTAAAGATTCCAGTAAAAATCTGCAGGAGAAAACATGAAATATTTAAATATTTATAAAACTATGTATTAAGCATTGCTAGATTCAAGTCATTAGATGTTACTTTTTGAAGTAACATATTCTTGTTGTCACACCAAAGACACAAAAGAAATAATTTGCGTAGATTTTTTCAGTCAACAACTGAGACGAACTAAAATGAATAATTTTAAGGACAAATGCAAACGATTTACTTCAAATTGCAATATGATCACGAAAATCTTCATTTAATTTCATTTGATGATTGTACTTGACACCAAAACGCTATTAAATGGAAAGGTCACCCAAAAATGAATATTCTGTCATCATTTACTCACCCTCAAGTTGTTCCAAACCTGTATGGAAGTATATGGAGACCAGAAACTGTTTTCTGACATTCTTCAAAACATCTTGTTTTGTGTTCAGCACAACAAAGAAATTCAAACAGGTTTGGAACAACTTGAGGGTGACATTTACTTTCATTTTTAGGTAAACTATCCCTTTAATCTCCTGTATTTTACAGGAGCTGTAAGCTGTACGCCTAACGTACGATTTATAAGGCCTAGTCTGCTTTAAAATAGGTATCGGAATGGATTCAAAAGAGTCATTGTGATGAAAAAAAAAATACTACCAATAACAATCTTAACTAAAACATCTTATGAACCCTTTCCGTCCGATTCCATGTTTCAGACACCATGTTTATTATTATTCTTACATAAGCAAAAGCGGATTTTTGCACACTCAAACGCTCTTTAATAAAATAATTCAAAGGTTTGACACATTTCACAACGATTATTACACATACATTAAAATATTTATACAGCTGGGCTATTCATTCACACAACACATCTCTCGGCATGTGTGGCATCACAGAACACGTGAAAATCACATGACTCGCACAATTGGAATGTTTTTTTTACACGCAAAGCACGTTCTAAATTCTGTCTCCAAAATTGGAGCGTGTGACTTCACAGACAGACACATTCAATGACGCAATAATTAAATTGTAATTTTTAGCCGTTATATAAAACCGAAGTGGGCGTGAGCAAAACGACTAGCCGTTAGCCACATAGCTTCATGGTCTAAACCAAACGCTGTCACGGCACCACCACAGTTACCTTCGTGAAACTATTAAATATGAATTCATCTATCGTATTCTTTTAAATAACGCTAAAAATAAGTTGAGATGAATGTCCAGCTGACTTGTAAAGTTTGTTCACCTGCACTAAACAGCAGTGGGCCCAATTACGTGATGAATAATCTAACATAATGGGTAATAAAAAGTCAGGGTTTAATTTTTTGCGTGATTAAATAAGATATTCGCACACGTTACAATGACATTTCACATGCTCACTCGGTCGGCGCAGGTCAGGGCCAAAACATAACAGAGAGCTGCGTAGTTGCGCGCGCCCATACACATCCTTCACAATAGAAGTAAAACTACCCAGCGTACATTTGTCTATAGCCCAAAACACTAAAATAAATGGCACTAGCCTCCATCTGTTGATTCCCACGTTGGCAGAACCCGCAAACCACGGGTCCAAAATATAAACACAGCGTACAGTATCCGCGCCATTCAGAGCTTCCTGCAAAGCCGGATTATCATGAAGCCGCAGCCCTTTGCGAAACCAATGCACGGAATTCACTCCCATAGTTGTACTTTATTCCATCCTAAAGATCCAGTGAAGTCGAATGTAGTCCAGAAGCGTAAACAATCCCAGATTTCAGTCGTTCAGAGTCCACATTATCCCTCTCTGTGAAGTTTGAGATGAGGAGCAGTCACAGGAGACGCAATGATTTTCCGCCTCTCCCCGAGTCCATTGGGCAGCTGATGACACGTGTACGGATTAACAGAATGAGTGACTCGGGCTTCCAAGCGGCTATTGGTTCGCTCCCACGTTGGAGATCCAGCCCCGTCACGTTTCTCTGGTGTGTTGTTCGCCATGTTCGTGGGAAATAATAGTCAAATTATGACATCAGCTCATGCGACTAGTAAAAAACACACAAGTCACGCACTAAAGTGTTTTGAAGAAAGCAGATGGCAAAAATGGGAAATATATATAACGTACACAGATACCCCAGTGGTGGAGGCTGGTATGTGTGTGTACTTGTTTTATAAGCGTAAACGTAAGCTGAAGAAACGCACGTGTTTGGATTTTTTGGTGTTTCGCGCCCCCTCCTGGTGCTTCTTCAAATTGCTTACATCAGAAACAACAAGGTTCAGTTTGTGGTCAGTGAACTTTTAAGGCTATTGTGGCTTTTAAGTGCCCGTCTGTTTCTGAAAATAATATAGAAAAAAATGGGTATGGTTGATGAAAAAATGTATTAATAATATAAATGTATATCAATAGTGTAACAATGTAATCTTTACTGTGATTTATAAAACGGTTAGTTGCTGTTTTTGATTCTGATTGGCTGAATAGCTGTGTTTTATTCACAGTTATGACCGCTTCACCCAACGGTTCTGTGTATCACTACACAACACTCTTAGCAACGTAAACTGTTTCTTCTCAATTGATATTGTTCATTGAAGCTTACTGTATCATGTCGAAGAGTATCGATAGAAAGAGATTGAGTGAGCGAGTTTATTACCCGCATTCAGATTTAGCATTTTCCTTCAGGTCAGTCTTATGTTCATAATAAAAATCTGTTTAAATGTCTGCTGCAATATCTTGTCATTTTAACAGTTAATGAGTGACTGACAGCTCTAGTCAAAGCATTTGTCAGTTGCGTCTTGTTCCGTGTTTTCTACGTAAAAGTCTTCGCTAATGACTGACACACTCATAAAGACAGTCTTTGCCGCCATCTAATGGCGTAATAATGTAACTTCTATTGCTGTTCATGGTCAGAGACTATTTTTTCCGGCGGAAGGAAGGCATTTACTGATTTTACTTCATGAAAGTAGCATTGATACATATTTTTAGCTTTAATATTTGCTAAAATATTATATTGTGTGGTAACTGTTTTATAAAAGCAATAAGGAACTCCAGGCGAGTACCGTATCGTGAGTAAGTCACGGCTGAAGGGGTTGCAGGCACTCCGTTATGCGTTAGCACAGCACAGCTTCGAGTACCTTATTGCTTACATAATACATTATTATTATTGGTAATATTTTTCATTTTTTCATTTTTTTCATCATTTAGCAGACGCTTTTATCCAAAGCGACTTACAAGGGGAGCAATTAGGGGTTAGGTGCCTTGCTCAAGGGCACTTTAGTCATGGTATCAAAGGTGGAGAGAGTGCTGTTTATTCACAATCCCCACCTTCAATTCCTGCCTGCATGGGAATCGAACCGGCAACCTTCAGATTACAAGCCCGACTCCCTCACCACTAGGCCACGACTATCCCCGATTATTACTATTAATAATCATAATAATACTGAGAGAGTTGTGATTATGTTAGTGACATTTGCACTGATAAGGTGGTCGTTTGTATATCTTTGAGCACAGTATAGTAATTAATATATTTATTTAAAACTTATATTGCAATATTTAGCAAATAATATAAATGTACAGCAATAGTGTAAAAATGTAATTAATATCTAATATAAAAATATTTCTAAAAATGACATTGTATTCTAATATAATACATTATTATTATAGTTGGTAATAATCATAATAATATTGCACAGTAATTTATTTATTTATATATAACTTATATTACAAGTTTTAGACCCCAAATAATGTAAATTAGTATCAATAATATAATATAATATAATGTGTATGTTATGAATATATAATATAATAACTATCGTCATCATATGATTTATTCTAAATAGTATATTAGACTAGTTAATATATTTCTTTATAATAATAATATAAGGGATTTAGGGAATTTATGTGAATTTGCTAATTTTATATTAAAACTTTGTATTAGATGTACAGCAAATTTAATAGAGTAAATGAAAACATCCTTTCTTGCTGTGTATGTGCATATAGGCTTTGTGTTTCTAATTTTCAGGCTACAGTGTTTTTGATTTGTGTTCAGTGCCACTGTACGGCTCATAAAATTATTAATAATAATAATAATAATAATAATTGTCACTATGTTTTTATAATTTTAATGTAGTATATATTTATAATCTTAACATTCTGAATGCTTTTCAGATATCTTGTGGCCCCATTAGAAGTCTACCGAGGCCCTCTAGTGGCCACCCAGTTGAGCACCACCATCCTACATTGTAAAAAAAAAAAAAAAAAAAAGGAGAGCTCCCTCCCTCTGGAGCTCCAGCTCCCCCCTCTCTTGACCTACTGTGGGCATGATGGGTGGAGCTGTATCCCCCAACCACACCCTAACCCTACCCATTACCCTATCTCTCCACCCATTAAACAGGTTAAGCTCCACCCTTGAGCTCCACAGAGCTCTGCAGTGAGCACTACTTGAAAAAAGTGTTTCTGCTAATGAAAGGTAGTATGCCTTCACCCAAACTGATAATTAATTATCATAAAAATGCTTGCTTCCTGGCATTTAATATCTTTGACCTCACAGATATAAAAAGTATATTATTATAACTTTTTATAATATTATAATATATGTTATTAGTTTATAATATGTAGTATAATATAAATAATTTATAGAAACATTATAAAAATCATAATAGAAATTTAATATATATAAAAAAATCTATTCATAATAACGCAAAGGTTATAAAAATATAAAATAATTCACTGGCCTTTAGAGGGCGCTTTAAGCTCACATTTTAAACTAACCTCCCACCCTATTTTCCTATTAATCTACCATCCATGCCACTGTGGATTTCTTGAGCTGATTTCTTGAAATTCTGAACAAGATTCGTTCTTTTGTCTACCAAAATTAAGATTTTTGTATTTTAAATAATGATTTAAACTTGAAAACTTGGCAGATTGCATAAAACAGATGCTTTTATTTGTTATATATTTTTTGAGACGGCTAATCCAATTTCAGATGTACCATGTGTTTTGATCAATAATGGTAAGTCTAGATTGAACTTGGGGACATTCCAGACATTTGTTATGAATGGTCTGATAAAATTCTGGGTGTTAAAGGCTCCAAATTCAATCACTGGCAAAACAGAGGCAAAGCCGCTGACAAGCAGGAACATGCTCTGCAATAAGCCTTCAAAACTCCTGGTGTATGTAGTGATATCAGAGAAACATCTCTTAGAATAATCCTTTTTTATTAGCAAAAATCAGCCAAGGACAAATAAAACTGAATGCTTTTAAAAAAGTGCGTCAATAGAGCTGACCCTTAAGCTGTCCCTTGCTACCAATAGATTAAATTTTAATAAAAAGTACATCCTTGTAAAATTCAAACATTGTAAAAAGCATATTATTTGATGAAATTTACCTTCAGGAAAGTATTCGCTTTATTCAAAATCTTTTTAAGTCTCTCCGACATTGTAACATTATAAATGATTAATAAGTTCCTGCTTTTTCAATGACCTCCTCATTTCTTTTAGTAATGCTGTATCTAAAAGTAGACTTCATTAGAAATAGTTTCCTGCTGCTGCAGTCTCTTAATCTGCCATTTCTCAGGATTAAGACAGTGTATTTTCATATTATTATTATACCAGATATTACAATAGCTGTGAGGTATTTGATGGCTGTACATTATCTTTTTACCAGCTGTACAGGATTTAAAATATTTAATCTCCAAATTTAGGCATAAATGGTTTTAGCAGATATCTTAAGGAATTAAAGTATGAAATCTACCATGCAAAACGTTTACAAAAGAGATATGGCTTATTGTAACACATGTTACAATATATTTCATATAATGAAGTATTATATATATTCATAATATTTCATAATGTATATAAAATAAAATATATATTGTATATACAACCTTATAATAGTTGTACGCTTTTGACTTAGTACCAAGGGTCACTATTTTAATTCTCTGAATGTTGCTTGATTTCAAAGATAGATTTGATACGTACATTATCAGTGAATGGTATTCATTTCAAACCAAATAAGTCCCCAAGGGTCCTTTTATAGTGGTTTAAGAGGGTTTTTATGTAAAGTGTTGTTCTTGAAATGAAAACCGATAAGTTTTAGGTCTAAGGCTTGTTGTTCTGAGAGAACAGGTGGTGCTGATCCATGCTGTATTAGGTTTAATTCATGTCTTGCCAGGCACAAGTGTCCATGCCAGTTAACGCACGGGTGATTTATTGGATGTCTAACAGAGCTGGCATGGTGTGAGAAGACAGCAAAGCAGTCTTGTCTTGCTTAATTTACTTTTAAAAGACTAATATATACATACATATATATATATATATATATATATATATATATATATATATATATATATATATACACTAAAAATACTAAGAATATTATACTAAATAAAAAAATATTATCAAACTAAAATATTGTAAGGGATTTTTACAGTTAAAGACCCAGATATTATAAATTAAGACCTGGAGTCAGAGCTTAAAAAAGTAAAATGAAGAAAATTTTACTGAAGAAGAGTTTGCAGTTTCATCAGCAGAAGCAGCTTCAAGTCTCACAAGGAGTTCTCTCTCTCTCCCTTACATTCACATTTCCACAACAATTATACTCTAACAGAGTCCACTAACTACGTCATTACTAAGATTCTGATTGGTCAAGAAACTAGACAAAACTGGTAATTTTCCACACATGGACAGATAGTCAGAAGCATATCTCCTTCCATCATGATGCTGACGATGGGACCCTGAACTTACGGATAGAATGTCCTATTAAGTCAGGACAAGGTGTCTGCAGGTCTCAGAGTGCCAGTTGTCCTCCCGCACCCATAAAGGATCTGTACAGAACACTTAGCGCACATACAAAGATACACATGATTCACAGCTTCTTCAAGGCTGAAGTTGATCTGAGCTCTGCTCTGAACAGGAAACTTTCCCAAAACATACTGATAAGTTGATAACTGATAACTTTTCGTGAGAGGTACAGACAATATTCATCATTATTCTCTAGTGTTTGAAGATGAAAAGAAAAATAAATGTTTTAAAAGTTGAAGTTATTCAAATAATTTAATATTTAGAAAGATAAATGTTGATTAATAACCTCATGATAAATCATTCAAAATATATATATTGAAGCGGCAGTGGATTCCAGAATACAATCCAGAATCTCCATTTAATTGAAATTGGGTAATTTCTTTTGTCTTTTTTTTACTGAATTTTAATTAAATAAATGTTTTATTTTAAAGTTTATTAATATTTTTTATTTAGTATTTTTAGGGGATTTTATGGTACTGAATTATATTAATGAAGTATTTATCCATTTATTCACTTTTTAAACATTGACCTGAAAATGAAATTGAGTGAAAATTAGGTGAACTTAAGTTTGTTTATTGTTATGAAAACTACACAAAAATAATTCTTTCAACTTTCAACAAAGCCATCAATCTAAACAAGTTGTGATCTACATTTGAGGTTAATATCTCAAAAAATTAGCTTTCGGTAAGATTTTGTTTGGCTGCAGTTCCAAACGTTTCCACAAGATGAAATTCGTTTTCCATTCATTTCCAATGCGGAAATGTGTTCACATAGCAAGTGCCAAAACCTTTACCAAGTTTTGTACCATTCCGATGAATATTCTAAAAAAACAAAACCTATTGCTTGTACACTTTTCCACATCTTCCCTTCGTATCTCTAATAATGTGCTTGGACACGGAGCTCTGTGAACAGCCAGCTGTGAAAAGTTTCACTTTTTGAATGGAATTAGTGAAATAAATCAACTTTTTGATGATATTCTAATTATATATAAATATATATATAAAATTCTCCAGGTGTAAAAATCGAATGCAACAGCACATTTCCTCAACAAGCTGCATGATTTTAGGTTTTGTGGAAAATATATGCACCAAAGTTTAATGCTTAGTGTTAAGGATTTGTTCAAATCCCCCAAGTATGAGCAAAAGTAATAGCGATGCTTTGCTTTAGCAAGCACCACTAATGACCAGCAACAAGATCTTTGTTCAGTGGTACAGAAACTATTTAATGCAGTTAATAACTGAAAAACTAGGATATCCATAAATCATGCTGTACAAAAATATGTCAATAGCAGGTGCAGGTGCAGTCTGCTTTTAATCTTTTTGAGGTTTTTCCAGGGCCGAAATACATCAGGTTGTTCTGTTCTCCTGAAAATCGCTCTCCGAAGTAATCTTTCAAAAGCAACCTTTGTGTAAGGCGCCGGGAGGGGGCCAAATGTCACGTCCACAAGATTGATGTTGCACAAAGTGTTTGAAGGCTGTGGCCATCTGTGAACATGGATTCATAACTGTGGCTGTGCTGCATCTCTTTCCATTGGCCCGACTGTTAGTCAGACATCTGAGGACGGAGGTGACGCTGAATGATATCTGGCGACTGTGCGGTGAGAGCTCTGTAATTATGACTTCATCAGTAGCAGATGATGAGCAGAGTGCATTTATGAGCTTAAGAACGCTTTCGGATGACTCATCCTCCATCTACCTCGGAACAAGAATGCTTGTTGAGAAATGTCATCAGGCATGAACCGAAATGAACACGCCGGAGACGACGAGTTGGATGGCCTTCCACTAGGATTCTGATGTTTAGATAATTTGCCTCTACAATCTGTAAGGTCTGGCCTTGTTCTTTCTCAAATGTCTGAATCGTTATTGTCACAAAGAACTCCATCATGAAAATGAAAACACAAAGAAGGAATCAATAAAGTGATATAAACAATGCCTTGCTGCAGTGGCAGGACTTCGAGGGCTGGGGCCACCTGGGCTTGAGTTTATGTTTGGGCTCTACATCATTGTTGAGCAGCATAAAATACACAAAAATTAAAATATGCTTTGAGATTCCTAGAAGAATATGCAACATGCATACAATGTAAAGCCAAATAAGTTCAGAAGTAAGACTTAAAGCTTTTGTGGACACCGATTACCTCAAAACATTAAAGTAAACCAACTAAATTTTTTAAGTTAACTAACTCAAAGATAATGTTAGTAGAACTTAAAAAATGTATTTGGTACTACACAAATTTGTTGAAAGGGATAAATGAAAATTATCCCATGATTTACTCACCCTCAAGCCATCCAAGGTGTATATGACTTTCTTCTTTCAGATG
The DNA here is from genome assembly GCA_038088235.1 of Zacco platypus. Taxonomy (NCBI): domain Eukaryota; kingdom Metazoa; phylum Chordata; class Actinopteri; order Cypriniformes; family Xenocyprididae; genus Zacco; species Zacco platypus. The sequence goes on from CM076063.1 coordinate 8,212,388, forward strand.
AACACAATCGGAGATATTTTTAAAATATCCTTGCTCTACCAAGCTTTATAATGGTACTGAAGGGATTTTGAAGGCCCAAAAAAAATGCATCCATCCATTATAAAAAATAATCCATAATAATAACCCCTCCAAGGGGTTAATAAAAGCTTTCTGAAGCGAAGCGATTTTGTGAGAAAAATATCCATATTTAATACTTTATAAATTCAAATAAAAGCTTACCAGTGGACGAAAGTACGCATTCGGCGCAAGTTTACTCTCTCCTCTGTGCTTCCGCGTTCGTCAATGCGTCCTGCATCTTCCGCCGCAAATCGATGCGTACGGCCGTCTGCCGGAAGCTAGTTATCATAGTTTTAAATATGGATATCTTTCTTACAAAAACCCATCGCTTTGCTTCAGAAGGCCTTTAGTAACCCCCTGAAGCTGAATGAATTACTTTTATGATGGATGAATGCACTTTTTTTGGCTTCAAATTGTGGCCTCCCTTCACAACCATTATAACTCTATAGGAGAAGCAAGGATATATTTAAATATATTTCCAATTTTGTTCATCTGAAAGAAGATAGTCATATACATGGCTTGAGGGTGAGTAAATCAAAGGATAATTTAAATTTTTGGGTCAACTAAGTCTTTAATTACAATTTCATTGAACAACACCAAACTAATATAACTACGACAGAGCCTATCACTATATACTTGTATGAATTGATAACATACTATATATATAGCCTTGAAGTTTTGCAGCACATTCTTGACAAAACCACAGGCACTACTGTTCACCACAATGGTAACCCTACAAACATCTTGTAAATCTATTGTAGGAACCTTTAAAGTAGCGTAAAAGGTTTTTTTTCTTATTTCTTCACATTCTGAATTGCAGCTATCAGCTGGATCTCTCTCAGAAAGGATCTTTTTCTCTGTCAGAATGGATGAGAATGAATAGCTGGTATGAATGACCCTCTGCACCTGGATGCTTCCCCCCAGATGTCTGGAGGAACGGGATGTTGACAGTAACAGAAACTAAAGACTAATAGAGTCTAGAAGTGCCTTACAGTACATGCCATCGGCAAACTTGGTTTCGTAACGTTCAGCTTCTGCTGCAATGTGTTACTCGAGCTATCAGCTGTACTTTGCTGATTTGGCTAAAGGGAGGAAGGAAGTTTTCAAGGAGACGAGTTTCTAACCTGTATCCTTTAATTAGGGGCGGCTGTGGCGTGGATTCAAATGTGCTGCGTGCCACAGAAAAGATAAAGGAACGAGGTCTTGACTGTTGAAAAATGCACTGTTTGCAAAATTGGCGCCTTTAGGTCAGAGAAGTCCGTTTCTTAGTTCTTGACAGTAATGAGAGGCTGCGCTCGTTAAAAATCATGGAGGCGCCACCGAACAGCTCAACTGGCTCATTCGTGAGTAGCGTACCTTAGCATTACTTGTTATGTAATGCTAAAACCGAGCTAGCATCCGTAAGAGAACTTGTGGAAGCTATAAAGTTTGCATATGAATCAATCTACTGTTTTTAAATGAGTATACGCCACCCAAAAAAGATTTATTGTCCTGGGTGTTGCAGTAAACAGCTCTAAGAGAGACTGTGCACCTTTGGTTGAGCATGTGAACTTAATTGCTTTTTAAAGGGAAAATGAATCCCGCTACACAACAGCTAAAGTCATTAAAGCATTAGAAGGCTTTATTATTGAAGTTGCTAACAGTTATGAATAGCTTCTCTTTGGGCTGCTTGAGTTTGCAGATCATTCATAGTGATTAGCCTCCAGACAAGGCAATTTGACGTGAGCGTTTGAATAGAATTAATGGAGGACATGTCTGAAGTAAAAAGCTTTTTAATCAACAAGCTGTTCTTTCTTTCGTTCACTAAATGGGCACTAGAGATGATCATTGTACACCAGACATATTGTTGGGGTCCATCTATTCTGAGTAATCAGAAAAGAAAGGCAAACAGAAATGTCCCTCGTCGAGTTTGGATGTCTGCTAACATTTAAGGCCGCTTTTGTGGGAAACGAGGGATATTCGTTTCCGTCTCGTATGGCCATACGCTGTCTCACAGTGAGAGTCATTGTCCTGATCATCGTATCGGGTGACAACACAATGTAATAAAGTTGGCTTGAAAGGAGATGGGGTTTCTTTTGCACAATCTCTCCATTTGTTCGGCTTAATCTTGAGCCCTTGGAGGAAAAAACCCAACAGATCGGTGAAGTCAGGCTTGGGTCATCTTGGTTTCTCGTGATTAGTCAGTTTTAGGTGAACGTGGAAGAACATTCCCTCCCATTTCTGCTGGTGTTTGGCACACATGAAGCTATCGGCTAACGCTGAGCACAATGTTTGGCAACTGTGGATTGGGTCTGGTGGGGTTTGCTGACATCACTTTGTGGCTTTCGTGGTTATGTTACTCTTGTGGACCAAAAAAAAACCAGACTTAATGTCTACTTAAAGTGTATTTCATTATAAGCAATAGACAACGAGTAAGCAATTTTATAGAAGCAATCTGGAAAATTGACATAAAATGGCAAAAAAATAACTTGTTGGCATGAGCTTTAAGGCGAGTTTAGATGAATACATATTCCTTGATATTTTTCATTACTATGAGTAATCAATTTTAGGGAAGACAATTTAGTTAAAATGTAAAATAAACCTTGTCAGCATTATTTGCTGTGCATTTAAATGATAACGGATGCCTTGATGCATTTCTTTGTTTTTTAAAGGGGTCCTTGATTATGATTTCACTTTTTTAAATGTAGTTGGTGTGTAATATTTCTGTGTGAGCATGCACAACATCTGCAAAGTTACGATGCTCAAAGTTCAATGCAAAGGAAGATATTTTCTTTTACAGAAATCACTTTTTAAGGACTTCAACATACGCCTTGTAGATGAGCAACAAAGGGGGTGAGGCCATGTTGGGCTGCTTTAGAGAAGAGGAAGAGTTGTTGTAGTCATTTTACGCCCGACTGCTTCACAAACAGGGGGTCAATTCCATGCTGGATTTGCACAAAAGATTAGCATGATGGCACATGCTAGTCGATGAGTTGAATCAGCTCCAAAACAACTACATAAATTTGTCCGCTAACCGCTCAGAAACGTCCAGTTGCATTCTAAGAGTTGTAACTTCTTCCTGAGTCTCTCCATCAGTGTCCGACTCCGGTTTGAACGATGTAAGGCTGAACACTGTTACTGACAATCCTCATTTTGGCTGCGTGAGATTCTCCAGCTTTGTTGTTGTTGAGTAACCGAAGCGTGAGCTGTTAAAGCGCCGCCCTCTTCTCGAAATGGGGCCGCGAGCAGACGCTCATTTGCATTTAAAGGGACATGCACAATTTTTTTGTTTTTTGCTCACACTCAAATAGTGCAAATTTGACAAACTATAATAAATGATCTGTGAGATATTATGAGCTGACACATTCTTGAGACACCAGAGTCTTGTATTACATCAAAAGGGGCATAATAGGACCCCTTTAAGGCCATTTAAACCATTTTAGGGAAGAAAATAAATTTTTTTGGACTCCATTGACATTGTATACAAAAACTGCTGAAAACATCTTGCAGAAGAATGGAAGTCATATAGGTTGTAAATAACATTAGGGTGAACAAGTGATAACAGAATAATATTAATTTTGGGTGACCTATACTGTAATGAGAAAAAATGTTAATCAACCTCACTTGGCATGGTTATCGGCACAAGAGTACAACGTCCCAGTGGCCGAATGGGTTTGTTTCACCTTTTAAAGGTGAGAAGTGAAACTTGAGGCCCCTATTGGCTCCTCAGGAAGTCTGCCTTTGTAGGTGAGTGAATGGTGTCTATTGGCATCAGTGTGTGTAGCAGATGCTGGAACTAGTGGGCAGAGGTGACGGCGGGAGCTGTCTGATGTCCGTAATGGGACCCATGGGATATCTTTATGAAAACATACAGCCTCTTATTACGAGCATCATTACAAAACATGAGCTCAATCAACTTGACCAAAGCATTCTGAATACAAATACTGGGTCTTCAGACTCTCTCGTTCACCACCATCTGAAATCAATGAGTATGTGTGCAGGCATGTGTGTTGTTTGCATTACTGTCTAAATAAACAGATTTATCTTCAGGGTACAGCATTAAGGATTTTTGCTGCTGACCTGTCGGACCTGTAGTTCTGATTTTCATTGCCCTGCCAACATTTCCACTGTCAAAAGAATGATCAATTTTTACTTTCAGCAATGCATCAGATTTGTTTTTCTCATATTTTGGTGGTTTAATCGAACTTGTAGGCTCATAAACATTCCCTCTGGACATCACCTTTGGCCACTACTGTAGCTATAATAATTAAATATGTAATATATAAAAGGTTTAAGTTGCTGTGTAGTTGCTAATATGTTCTATGGTTGTTAGGCAGTTACTTACTGTACGTTTTTGTTTTTATTGTTGACTAAAAGTATTACAAATATTTTTGTTAACTGAAATAAAGCTAAAATAAAATCTAAATATTACACGAAAAGCTTAAAATAAACAAACTGAACTAAACTGAATTAAAAATGTAATTAAACCTAAATAGTAATATTAGTATTTTGCATTACTGACAGTTAGGGTTTGGGAGATTAAATATGCTTCATTGTCATGAAAATAATGTACAAAAAATAATAATAATAATAATAATAAAATAAGCCTATAATGTGCTATATTTTCTCTATACAAAATTAAATAGTAATATTAAAATAATAATACTAAAAGCATATAAATTCACTAAATATTAAATTAAAATAAAAACAAAACATAAAAAATAATTAAAAATATTAATAGAAACTATATTTCTATGTAAATATTATTAAAATAACAGCTTTATCTTTAGGCATTACAAGTTTAATACTAACATTAGGTTTTGAAAATGTGAAGTGTACATGTTTTAATTGAATACCTGTGGTTTGCTACTTTTTAAAATACTTTTAAATCCGGTGTAAAAGGCTTTCATAAGAGTCTCTATGGTAAAAGTTCTTTCCATCTCCAACTACACAACCTGTTAGTGTCCTGTACCGCCCGCAGTACACAAACCTCTCAAAAGAGACCAAAATCATGCATATACTCCAAACAGTTCAAGAACAGCATGCAATTTACTTTGGCTAATCCTTTTTTAGGAATTTTAGGCAAATTTTACAGGAGTGCTAAAGGGTTAACATCAGCCTGTGTTCAGACTATTGTACCCATTCAGCAACTCTGCCTGGCTAACTGTTTGATAACTAGAACTTTCTTTTTTCTTCTCTGACTTCTGGTATTTTGTCTATAAAAGTTCCTTTCTGCAATCGACATTCCTTCACAGATGTACTAGAATTCCTTACATTAAACAGTTTTTCTTGGGTATTTGACATGTACAGCATTCATAGTCACTGTAGATATTGTGCTAATTAATTAAGACTCAAGGATACTGCTTAGTTGTTCTTGAAATTTAAAGAGGAGCCATTATAATATGCCATTGATGTCATTAGCTTTTAAAATTCGTTGTGTATAATCTTATTTTAAAGGGATAGTTCACCCAAAAATACTTACTCACCCCCATGTCGTTCCAAACCGGTAAGACTTTAGTTCATCTTCAGAACAAAAATGACGATCTTTTTGATGAAATCTGAGAGATTTCTGTCCCTCAATAGACCACTTTGACACTTAAAAAGATCGTAAAACTCCATATGAATTGAGGGGTTTAGGTCAAATTTTCTGAAGAGAGACAATCGCTTTATATGATGAACAGCTTGAATTTAGACTCACATATAGACATTGATCAGTGATATTAACAGAAGCTCAACCGAACCTGAATGACGCATGAGAACAAACCTCTTCCAGAAGCTCAAACGTGATGCGTAACACGACAATGAACCTCATTGGTTCTCGCACGTCAAGCAAACATGCTTGAGCTTCTGTTGACCACAACTGATGTATGAGTTGATGAATGTTTATATGTGAATAAAAGCCTAAATGAAATCTGTTCATCATATAAAGCGATCGTGTCTCTTCAGAAAATTTGGACTAAACCAGTCAATTCATATGGATTAATTGTACGATCTCTTTATGAACTTTTTGAAGCCGTAGTTGTGTAGCTGTCTATGGAGGGACCGAAAGCTCTCAGATTTCTTCTCTTAATTTGTGTTCTGAAGATGAACGAAGGTCTTGCGGGTTTGGAACAAAATGAGGGTGAGTAATTAATGACCGAATTTTCATTTTTGGGTGAACTATCCCGTTAATATTTGGTGCTAAGTTTCCTTAGCCCGGCAAACCCCCCACAAAACAGAAAAGCAGTTAAAAGCAGGAGAATGAATGAATTTACCCTGCTTTCCACACACACAGTCCAGAGTGTCATTTAGTTTCTAGTCCATTAGCGCTCCATTTCATTTAGGGCCTTATCTAATGAATGTTGACATTGTATCCACTCTCAATCCGAGGCATTTCACTGTCAGCCCGCCGCGCCTGGAGTCAGGTTCAACGCATCCCTCTTTGAAATTCAATGCGTGGTGCTTACATCGATACAATCACCCTCACACATGCCATTGGACACATGTTAACTTTGATATCTGTCCTTTTGCGCAGAGCAGATTTGCACAGGCCTCAACATCACAACAAACAAAGCAATTAGATGTCCCTGGTGTCTCAAACAGAACATTATAAAACTGTTTAATATGTATAAGGATCTGTTTGTTTTGTTCGCCACCTAACAAACAAACAAAGCATATCCACCCATAGAATATGTCATTGTAATGACCTGACACCATTCATTTTGAAAATGTGCTTCGTGGACGTAGCTTGTCACGGGCCGCTGCTCGTGGACGACTGCAGGAACTTCCCTCACTTGTGGGTCTGAATGTAATGCTTAGCTTTAAAGTCAGAAGAAAATGCTGAGGGTGAATCTTGAGGTGGGTGAAATGTTTAGGTCATTCTTCAGCCTTAAATCAAAGGTTTTTTTTGCATTGTGAAATTATTTTCATGATAAGCATATTTGCTTATTGCTACAGAGACCCTAAAGGGACATTGTGGTGGAGAAAATGATGGGATTGGATGAAAAAATATATTTCAATGCTTTTGCTTGCTCTTGCAAAATGTGTTTACCCCCTGAGAGAACTCAAAAGTTTTGTAAGCGAATGCAAAGTTTTTCAGGGGAATGCAAAATATTTGCAAGAGAACGCAAAATCATTAACATAATTTTCCTCCCATCTCATAATTTTTTTTCATTACCATGTCCCTTTAGGGGCTCCGTACATTGCTTGTTTATTTATTGCATTACTGACGGTTAAAACAGCTTGACAGGACTGAGGTGTAAATTCACTTTTATTAACTCATTCACAATATTACACACAAACACATATAATAAATCTATCCATCCGTTTTTCATTAAGCAATCAGGTAACACCCTGAACAGGTGGCCAGTCCATCACAGGGCAATTATTTTTATTATTATCATCATCATCATCATTATTGCTATATTACTATTAATATTATTAATGATCATTTATTAAATTATTTATTACATTACTGGCAGTTGGGGTATGAGTTTTTAAATATGCTTAATTGTAATGAATATAAAATGAAATGAAACAATGATAAAATTATATATATATATATATATATATATATACACACACATAACGATCAGGCGTAACATTATGACCACCTTCCTAATGATGTGTTGGTCCTCCTTTTGCTGCCAAAACTCCACTCCACTAGAGCCCTGAAGGTGTGCTGTGGTATCTGCAAGATATTAGCAGCAGATCCTTTAAGTCCAGTAAATTGTGAGGTGGAGCGTCCATGGGTCAGATTTGTTTGTTCAGCACATCCCACAGATGTTCGATTGGATTGAGATCTGGGAAATTTTGCGAATAAGTCAACACCTCAAACTTGTTGTTGTGCTCCTCAAACCATTTCTGAACCATTTTTGCTTTGCGGCAGGACACATTATCCTGCTGAATGAGGCCACAGCCACCAGGGAATACCATTTCCATGAAAGGGTGTACATGGTCCGCAATAGTGCTTAGGTAGGTGGTACGTGTCAAAGTAACATCCACATGGATGGCAGGACCCGAGGTTTCCCAGCAGAACATTACCTAAAACATCACACTGCCTCTGCCAGCTTGCCTTCTTCCCATAGTGCATCCTGGTGCCGCGTGTTCCCTAGGTATGCGACACACACCCAGCAGTCCATGTGATGTAAAAGAAAACGTGATTCATCAGACCAGGCCACCTTCTTCCATTGCTCCGTGGTCCAGATCTGATACTCACATGCCCACTGTTGGCACAGGGGTCAGCATGAGCACCCTGACTGGTCCACAGCTGTGCAGCCCCATACGCGACAAACTGTGATGCGCTGTGTGTTCTGACACCTTTCTATCAGAACCACCATTAACTTCCTTGGACCACCTTTGATAGATACTGACCACTGCAGACCGGGAAGCACTTGTCAAACTCACTCAAATCTTTTTCAAATCTTATATATATATATATATATATTATTATTATTCACAACCATAATAATAATAATTTTATTGTCATGAAAATAATGTAAGCCTACATAAGATAATAAGCCTAATTATGGGCTTTATTTTCTCTATGTAAAATTAAAAATGAATATAAACTTAATATTTTGAAGGTGAAAAATGTCCTGGACATTCCTTGACAATTTTGACAGAAATGTTGCACATATCCTTAACATGTTATCATCATGTTAATCAACATCTCAGCCAGCAGAGAAGAGTCCTGAAGCTTCAGTAAGAAAATGGCTGTTATAATAGTTCCATGATGAAGTCTTTTAATGTGAAGTATGAGACTGTACTTTCATGAATTCACACTTAGTGAGAAACAAAGAGTTATTAGGCTCTCCCGTGCAGAACTCAATCTTTTAATGATAGCTCTGGTGAAGCAAATGAGTCAAGGGCCATTTTAAAAGCTCTTAACCTCTAATTATGTTAAAGGTGAACAGATCCACAATGGCACCGCTGTGGTCATCTGAAGCCTGTGTATTTCTCTTTGATAAGACAATGACGTAGACAATTCCCATAAGCCACATCAAACCCAGTGACTAATGATTACCACCTGCTTGGGTCCTTTTGCTATAAAGAATGGCAGTGATGAGAGAGGCTATTCTTTTCACTTTGAATTCTGTTCTTTAATAAAACAAGTCTAGAAATTCTAAATTTGATTGACAAATCTCTAATTATTGAAGCCCGTTAGTCACAAAGGGCTTTTGTACAGCACATGTCTAGATTTGATTTGCTCTCATATATATCTATATAGATTATTATCCTATTACTGTATGAATTATAAAGGTAATTATATACTGTATACATATAATCATTTAACCACGGTTTATAATGTAATTTTTATTTTGTTTGCCATGTCTCTGCAGTGACTGAGAATAGAACCATAAAATATGCCAAAAATGCAATAGAAATTCACAAAAGTAACCAATTTTGTTTGTGGGCTGTAATCCAGATCTTAAGAATCCAAATGGAACAAATTCGGGATAAGATTCTCAGCAACTCATAACTTAAATTCTGCTCTATTCCTCAAAACTATTATATAGGCAACAGCCAGAAAGGACTACGACTTATATTCTTTTTATATCCACTATAAAATGGTTATTTTTAGGTAGTCTCGCATAGCCAGACCATCAGGCGGACGGCAGAATGTCTGGACTCCATTGCAGCTCTCATTGGCCAAGAGGACGTTGACTGACATGTAATGCAACCAATCACAGTTCGTTTTGTTTCGCATCATGTTTAGGGGGGTGAAAATATAAAGTCGATGTCCCCACAATAACAGACCGGCGTGCATCTAATAAATTAATCATTCATTAACGTTATGCAAGTTTACTGTAACAATGAATAAAACAATAATAAAACAACTTCACATACTTTTGAAAATCAGCGTTTAGTTGAGTCAGTTGTAAACACGACGGCGTTCTTCTTCTACGAGGGGATTTGGTGTCACGGAAGTTGTTTCCAGGCGGACCATTAAAGAACGCGACACACCCGGACATCCTGTAGAATTCAACCAACCAGATGATGACTTCAAAACTCCTGAAGTGTTTCCAGATAAGTGTGCCATTTGCATCAGATGTTCAGCCAACGGTCCGTGGGGGTGATGGCAGTTATACAAGTATCTTTAGGATATAACATATGTGTAAATATTTTACATTTCTTTAGCTGTAAATATGTAAAAATGTTTACATGTCAATACGTCTATTTTGTATGTTTCAGTAAATGTAATAAAATTTACATTTTGAACTTGTAAATGTTCCGTATTAATACCAACATATTAACAGTGAGATCAGAAGAAGGCTGCTAACACCTGCCTTCAAAGCCCTGATTTATTATAACACAGTGAAACTTTGCTCAACATCCTTCTAAAGTTCATGACAGCTTCAAAGATAGGTTCATACCAGAGAGAAAAAATGTCCCCCAAACAAAGCCAAGTATAAAACCCAGAGCGTCGAAGTCGCTAAAAAAGTATTATAGCATAAAATATCAATATCACACAATGAACCTACAAGATATGAAAATCTGATACTGAATATTAAACGTCTTTTCGGAGCAATGTGAAGTGACTAATCTGAATGGGCAGGAAGGAAATTGGTTTATATTCAAATATGCTTGAGTGAAAGGAGATTAGAATACAATACATATTCAAATGCTAATGTGGCACATTTGTCTGTGAGGCAGTGGTCCATACTATTTGACTCTCCCCTCAACATAACAAGTGCTAACTCAGGCAGGAGATTAGCAAGTGGAGTGTTTGTGAGAGTTCAGTATGTGTGCGTGTGAGCTGTTCTCATTTTTAATGTGTCGCAGACGCCCGCTTCAAGCGAGGGCCACGAATACAATTACATAGCGTTTGCATTCGCTGTATTATCAATGCTCAGCCAGAGAGAATGCTGGGTAATGGGACTAATTAAACCACAGTGGAGGTGTTTTGCGGCACAGTAATAAAGGTTTGTGCTTGTGAATATTTTTATTAGAAATGTACATTCATATGCTGCACAAAACAAAACTGTGTAAATCAGAAGATGTATTACTATGGTGCTTGAAAGCCTGCTGTTCTTTATGCTCTTATTTGAATGAACTCACAGGCCCCGTGGACAATGTGCCAAAAGGTTGAGCTGCTGGATGAAAAAAGCCATTGTGTTGCTAAACTAGCTCTGTGTAGATTTTTTGGCTTGGCTTGAGTAAAACAGCATCAAAGACCGACTAAAAAGGTGAAATAAATAGAAACGAAGCATTTCACATTTGTTTTAACATTATGTAGGCCTACTGCGATACTAATGCAAGACATGAAAATTACGTTATGTCAATGAAAACGGTTAAAGAGGTGTATTGTTCATTTATTAATTGCTTTTCTTTTGCCAATATGTGAACAGCTTGTAACCAAACTTTAAAAAACGAGACATTTCTACATTTACTTCCTAGCTGGTCTGTGAAAGAATTTTTATATGAAGGACTTTGCCGCGAAAATCAAAATTATGTGACGGTTAGGCGCGCTCCCGAGAGCCTCTCTTCCGTTCGAGGAAACATGAAACAAATACTTATACACAGTTCAAGATAATGCCGAAACAACGATTTTGTTCAGTAATGTCAATGTGTGAGGCAAATAAAATGGATTAATAGTCTTAAATATACTTTATAATTAACAGTGTAATTTTAATACCTCATCTGTCGAAATGATGCCGACGAATGGCAGAGCTGGTGCAGACTTTCTTAACTGCTGCTTTCTCGTCACTTTTGTTGAGTTGATTTTGTTATTGAGAGGAAAGCATCTTGACGTCGCTCTCGGCAGCGTGGATGGTGTCCAAATGATCATTAACAGTAATAACAGATATTTCAAACTTCTTTTTAACTCTGAAGAACGAGCCGTGACTATCTCAGGGCCTCGAATCACGTTCAGTTGTACCACGTGTGCACACGAGTGCGAGCATAAATAAATAGCTGGATGCAGTTCACTTAATGGCCACCAGTGTTAAAGGTTTGTGAGTTATAGTCCCTTTAACCCCAAATCATAGTTAACTTTACCATCCATCTTCTATTAATTTTTGCTATCTGTTATGTTGATGACTCAACACCACCTATATTGAATTATGTAAATAATAATACATGAAAAAATTGTATTTATTATTTATTTTTATTTTGTAATAATGTTATTCTGTTTTAGTGTTATTTATTTGGGTATATAAATAGTTATTTTGCGTAAAAATGCTTCTTTAGCTTCCTTAACCGCACAACTAATTATATATATTTTATATATTAATAATGGTATATTATATATATATACACATATAATGAAACATGATATTTATAATTATATGTTTGTTTGACCACAAAAAATTGGACAGGATAACTAAGACATGCATTTTGGTTTTAAGAAGGCTCCACAATTAATACAAATAACTGTAATCAAAGATTTAGTGGTATGAAAAGGCCTCAACTTGATCTTTCACTTAAATTTGGGGAGAGGGAAAATAGGGCAACAATGTGACAAAACCCATCCAGTCAGGTAGGAAATTACATTTCATGCCACTTTCCAAAAACAGACCTAAAAACACATACACACGGGAAACATTCCCCAGTCGAAACTTGCGCTCAGCTGTATGTCGCTTGCTTTGTGAGCTCTCCATGGTGCTGAAATCTGACTGCAGTCTGGAACTATACGGAGTTCATAAATGAAACGTGAGTGCACCATGTGGATTTCAGGTTCAAATAAAACTTTTTACAGTTTTTTTTTTTGGTCTGACGAATGAGTTAGAGTAAGATGACAGCCTTATGGGAACTTCATATTAATTTAACAGGTTTAGGGCATGAAAATCCTAATAGTTGTAGTCTCATAATTGAAATTTTCACCAAGTTCAGATATTTTTCATCATAGCTCTTTCAGCAGTAGCACCACACTGTATTTGAACAGTACAAATGCAGAAGTAATTTAAAACTTAAATTAATAATTAAAACAGATAAGGGCTGTAATTTAGATAACCCAGCTAATGAAGTTGAAGATAAGAGTTTTCCCATTTCCCAACTGCTTACTCTCAGCACAGATAAGTTGTAAATGGGATAGAAAGACAGTTCGATTAATTTGTTCTTATTGTTATCCGTTACTGGATGTCCTTTCAATTATATTTTCAGTTTCCATTCAGGATGACCTTCAAATGATTTGTAATGTGCTATATGTTTGTGTTTATCCTTCGAAAACAAACTCAGAGAAGAAAGTGCACTTCAGTGTATAGAGAAGCAAACAAATACTGTTTATTTTCTCATCAGTGACCAAACTCATTTCGCACTGGTCACGATTGTGCAACCTCCTCTATATGCAAATGAGCCATTGATACACTTTAAAATAGCTCTCTTCCTCTCTCTGTTTCAGAAAATCTCAGCTTAGTTAGATATAAAAGGGCTTAGTAAGAAATAGGGATATTCAATATCTTAATATTAGTGTATTCCCTCTGAAAAGGTTTGAAAGGTTTTCTTTATTTTGAATTTTTGAGTGAACACACAATGAATCTTTGAATCAGTTTAACACTGACACACTAAAAAGCTTTGAATGAATCAAAATCATTACTGTTCATCCTGAATGATTTTTTGAACATGATTAAAAATTAATCTTATTTTCTGAAAGGGTGTTTTGTATTTTATGAACCATACTTTCAAATCAAAATTACTGATTCAAATGAAGCACTAAATCAGAGTTTTGATTCACTGAAACAAAAAGTTTGAACTGATTGACAAACTTGGTATCTCTAAAGGCATTTTTTGCTACTGAAGATGCAATTAAATTGGTATATGAATGACATTTTCATACAACGTAAAAAAAAATGCTGGTTTAACTTACAAAAGTAAGTTACTTGATTGCCTGAAAATTTTGAGTTCACTGAAATAAAAAAATTGAGTTAAAGGTACAATATGTAAAATTGTTATATTAAAATATCCAAAAACCTCTTGCACAGTTATATATTTCATTTAGCTGTGTACTTACATTATCCTAAATATTTCCAAGAATTTGTAAATTCAAAGAAATTCACAATTTTAAATAGTGACTCTCTTGTCACTTGCGCCTGTCAATGACGTAATATCTGCGTTATCCCTGGTTTCTGCTTGTACTGCATAGTAACCATTTCAACAGACGTGAACAGCTGCATAACGTCTAGCGGTGCGCTATTGTTGTTTCGTTCAAACATTATGGACCATGGCAAGCAAATTTTGGGACAAAAGGAGAAATAAAACGAGGATCAATATCGGTGTGGTGTTTCCGAGATGGCAAGAGCTTTGCGACAAACTTTGACTCGACAGAGACGGCGCTCTTGCGCGTTATTAGACAAGATAAGCAAATGTAGGCTACATAAGACTATGTTAGATAGCTCAACACGACAAAGTGTTAGAATATCATCAGTATGATATTGTAATGTTGATCTAGCTTACTGTTGAGTCTCATACAGCCAACTAACTAATACTAAACATTACAACTTTCAACACACTCAAATGCAGTTTAGTATGATAGACCAAGTGAAAGCGCTGCGTTACCTCACAGTTTTAATTCTTCAAATAAACTGACCTGTATGAGTAGTATTTCAGCACTTGTGAGTAGTTTGGTAGAATGAAATTCTTCGTTTCTTTATATCCACCGGGACTCGCGTGTGGCACTGATATCTGCCTCTCATTAGTAATCGCATCCACGATTCTTGGCCACGCCCTGCTTCACACCACAGTCATGTTCAAAACATGCATTCATCCATCCATAAACATTATTTCCCCATAAATATTATTAGATCCATCGGCATGACGACAAGTTCCATGTACCACTCATTCACTGCGTCATCAAACTACGCCTTTGTTATTGTTTTGGAGACCCCTAGTGGCAAAAAAAAACATATTGTGCCTTTAATACAATAAAGGCAATTGGTTTAATCAACAGAAACTCAAAATATTATGTTAATCACATTAATCATTGAAGTTAATTTGACAAAATAAAAAATGTTGTGATAACAAATCATGAAAATAATTTTTTACAGTAATAGAGAAGTGTGCATATTCTGAAGTGGGGGTGATCTACAGGAAACTTAATTTGATATCAATCAAAAACATTTTGAATACACCATTAATATTTACAATATCATGCAGAACTAACAAGAAACACCCTTATTTTCAAGTAAATGAAACGATATGGACAATACTGCCTTGTTTGTGTCTCTTTCTCTCATTGCAATTAATATTTAATATGGACATTTTTCAAACCAAGTGAAACAGCATTAGGAAAAGCAAGTGCGATGTGGTATCCAATATCAATAGCTTGTTTGGATTAACAAAGCCTTCCATTGTTCTTTTTGGCTCTTTTTTTATGTTGGACAGTACAAGGCTGATTGGAATGAAATTGGACTGCTAAGACAGAGATGTCGAGGAGTTTAAGAGCGAGTGAGTGAATAAGAGAGAGAGGGGGAGGAAAATGAATGGCGAATGAAAGAGAATCAAATTAGAATGCAGAGAGTAAAGAAGGTAGACGGACTGCTGAAAACTGATGGCAGTAACAGACTGAATCTAATTTGAAGCTCACCAAATGAGAAAAGCTGGGTGAAAGTGGTCTAACAAACAGCTCTCCTATAACTCCATTCTGCGTTGGCCTTTAACAGAGTATTTTCATTAGAACAGGCTCTCCATCGACTCCCTGGGTCTTTTGCATTACGTTCAGACCTGTGAAAAAAGCCACACACATTTATATGCACATCCTCATGCAAACGCACACGTATGCATATAGGGTAACTCACGCAAATGCATGCTTGCCGGCTACTATCCTTGTCTTTTTTCTGCACTGTTATTTTCTGATCCTTTTTTTTGACTGAATCTGTCTAGATCAGCAAGTCAGAGGTATTTTTAGTCGCTCACAACAGGAAATTGTGCCGCTGCCTCTATCGTTCCTGTTTGACAAGAGGAAAGGGGTCATTAAAAAAAGAAGCGAATATGCCACCGCGTCATATGCTTGATAAATCATGTGAAATTGCTTAGTAAAACAAGTTGGACAGAGATTAAATGTAAAATTAGTTTTAAAAATATCATATATGTGTGCGTAAATCCATGTGTTAATAAATAATTAAAATAAAAATGAGTATTAAAATTACAACAATAAATGATTTTATTATTTTAATTCATTTTTATATGATTTTTAAAAAAGAACTATATTATTTTAACAGTTGAGCATGGCTCTAGCAAAGTAATGCGCATAAAATATGACTTTGGAATGAGATGTAGTTGTTTGTCATTTGTGTTTATATTTTATTTGAAATGTAAATTATGCACTTATTTCTAAATTATTCAACTTACCCCTTGACATGACACAGCTTTATAAGACATATTTAGCAGCATTAGTCTCATTTGTTTTTACTCAGAGGACAAGAAAAAACTGGCACATCTTACCCCACACCCCCTATCATTTTCTCTATCTTTAGAAGTCCAGGAGAGTTTGTAGAAAGCACCATCAAAATAGAGATGCTTTGGAAGATTGCACTGTATTTATAAACCTCATTTGAGATCATCTAAGTGGTTCAAGGTTAAGAAATGACAGACGTGAAGTTGTGTTATGTATTTACATCTTTTAGTCTCTTGAGACACACACATGCGCACAGGGAGGTTGGAGAGCTTTAGATCTCTGAGGAAGCTCTGTATCTTTATAGTCTCCTGTCATTTGAAGAATCATTTTTATGGAAATCATGCTTGAACAATGCACTTTTAATTTGGCAAACATGTATCATCATGTGCAAAACCTTCCTTGTCCCAAAACTACTGTTAACAAACTGTATCATGGGCATTGGACTCACTCAAGAACATGTTGGTCAGAATGTCTAATTGCAGATAATGTGACAAATCCACCCAAGGCAATAAGTCTCCATCTGTGCAACTTCCTGAATACCGAAGACTGGCCCACTTAATGCGAGAGACTGAAATTTCACAAGTTAACTAACACCTATCAAGAGGAAAGATATTAACGATGAGATTATTATGCCAGGCAAGCAAACAATGTACCATTACCTCCAGCGCTAGTTTCGACAACACTGTCTTGCTACCTTTGAAGTTGCAGTGAAAAAGCTGTTTTTTTTATTCCACTATATTGACTTTGTTAGCTAAATTCACGGTTATATTAGATTGATTACACTAGCTATTCACTCGAAATAGCTGAGGACATCTGCTGGTTAAAGCTGTGTAAATGAAACAAGAAGAGCAAAAACAAGCTGTACATACTTTGAAACTGCAGTGTGCAAGTTTAGAATAAACAGACCGTTATCGTTCATTGATGAGGACGCAAATATAGTTATCGTTATAGTTATCTTCATTGTCGTTCTTGGTGTAAATGGGCCTTTACACTCCAATCCAGAAGGGGGGCGCATGCGGTAATACAACAATGTTTGATAACCTCCACAACAGGAAAAAGTGCAGAAGAAGAACAGCACATTCAGGAATGACTTGAGTGTTTGAAAACAAAGTTCACTAACTAGTGTGCATTCGTCGTATGCATCTTTCTGAGCTCATGGACAAAGAAGAATTGGAAACGGAGTGCAATACGGAAAATTAAGCATAGGAAGGTTGCGCTACAGCTTTGAATGTTTGAATATAGTTTATGTGGAGTTTAAGTTCTATTTATTTTGTACTTTGTGATTGTGCCACGCCCCAAACTCTACAATAGCCACACCCAAACTCTGCAACAGTAGCCACGCCCCAAACTCTGCTGCAGTAGCCATGCCCCTAACTCTACAATAGCCACACCCAAATCGGCTGCAGTAGCGACGCCTCAAACTCTACAATACAACAGTAAACTGGATTAAGAGAACGTATTTTACATAAATCGTAAAATCGTACATACTTTGTACGCTGAGTAACAATGCAAGTAAATCAGTAAATTGAATCAATAAACTGATTCACACTGAAATTAACAGTTTGAAATGATTCAAACTGAAAAAAAAAGTACTTTCAGGCATCCGACTCATTTGACGTTGCATAAATCTGACATTACCAGCAAAATCATCTTGAATACACCATTAATATTTAAAGTTTAAAAAAATGTAGGGTTTTTATTTATTTATTTTATGAACCATAATTTCAAACCAAAACATTTTGAGTGATGATGGAAATGAAACATTGAGTTTTAAATCAATTCATAATATAAACCGAACTGCCGACAAAATGTCCTGTTGCTTGTCGCTTTTCGCATTTGGACTTAAAAAGCTGCGCATGACAACAGTTTTCTGAAGGCTCTTTACTTACATGTGTAGTTTGGCATTGATGAAACTCACCCTAAGCTAACAATCAATGCAAACGGTTAACCTTGTCGGGGTCAAAAGTGCTCCGAAACTTAGTCATGTCTTTTACACTGGTATCCAGAATGAAAGAATTAATGAAAGAAAAGCAAATCTTATCAAGGACAACTTCACTATGAACAGACTTTCTATTTGTCCTCAACGGATTTGAGGACAACTATTTTATATATATATATATATATATATATATATATATATATATATGCAAGGCACTGAGCAGCCATAGGTGGAAGACTTCCTCTTTTGCAAACAAACAATAAAGCGTAAAACTGATTACCACCATCCAGTCTGTGGCAAGGTTCCAAGGCTTTTTATTTTCATTAATGCGGGAAGAAATAGTAAATGAAGTGTTTGTGCTCCGTAACTCTCTTTCGGCATCTGTCTGGGCTGAGAGAGCCCAGCTCCACAGGACTCATTTTCTGGGAGAGTGGATATTAATTTGCATTAGCCTGTGGGTGAATAGAAACCCAGGCCCTGAAGAAAAAGGAGAAGGCAGGAGGAATGACCATTAATCCTGCGCTACCCCTGACGTCGCTCCCATTTGGGGGAAAGAACAAGATTCATGACAGTACTTAATGCCCCCATTTCAAAAAAAAAAAGAAAAAAGTTTTGTGTGTAATCAGCATCATTTGAGTAAGAGCGGGTGTATTTTCAGAGAAACATTTCATACAGCACACAGTTCGTCTTTGAAAACAATGTGACAGTAACATTCATGCCTCTAATTAAGAAAAATTTATGCTCATTGATTTATTTTGAGGGATAATATACATCGGAAAACACAGACCTAATGTAAGGTTTATCTTCAGTTTTGGATAAGTTCTGTGTGTTCCCAGTTCATGTTTATTTCTTGTCTTCTTTAGTAGACTTAGGCTGTGTCCGCAATCTCACCCTATTGTCACGTGTGTCTTGTTTAGTTCATTTCTGTCATGTCTGCACCTGTCCTCGTTAGTCCCTGATTAGTTGACCTTCCTCCACCTGTGCCTGATTAGTTCCCTCATCACTCTGCGTATTTATACTCCCCGTTCTGTTTATCCTGTGTCGGTTATTGTTTGATGCTGTTTGGTGTAACATGTTTTCCTTCTGTTGAAATAAAGACTGTGTATCTTGCAACTATCCTCGTCGTACTCGTCATCCTCAACGACCCGCGTTATAGAATAACCGACCTCTCAACGCGAGAATATAAAGTGATGGACTCACCCGCGAAGTGTTTCCTTCTCTGCCCAGAGGCCAGGCCGTACTTGGAGTATCTGGTTTGGATGCTCCGGAATGGCGGCCGCTCTCCCTCAGCCAGCAAGCCCGAGGCACCCGCGTAGATCGTAACTGGACCAGAGGAGTCGACGCACACGGGTCGGTCCATCGCAGAGCCAGGAGCTGACTGGAACCTGATTGACCTGTGATCCACGGATCCTTTCCCTACCCAAATTCCCGTCCTTGAATCTTCTTCTGCTTCGCCAGTCCCGTCTGATTATTTGGATGTTCCAGGTTCCGTCCGAACTCCACCGTCAGCCTGTATCCCTGCCCGTCTTCCTGAACCCGTCGCCATCACTGGTTACAGCCAGCACCCCAGATCCGTTGGCACCACCAGTGTTGCCAAGCTCCTCGGCTCTGCCCCCGCTGCTCACTCTGAGTGGCTCACCTCGTGTGGCTCACCTCCCTCGCCTCGGGCTTCACTTGAGGTCGAGTGCCCGCCTCCACTTTGGACTTCCAGTCCTGAGGCTCCATCTCGTCCGGTCAGAGCTCCCTCATCACCTCCTCGCCCTATCTACCCGGAGACTCCACTGGGCTCCCTCGGCCTTCCAGGTCGGCCTTCGGGGGTCGATGCCCAGCTTCCACCACGGACTTCCGGGGTTATGGCTGCACCCACACCCGTCACCCCTATGGCGTCATCGGACACCTCCCTCCCTACAACCTCCCCGTCATCCTCTCTCACCACAGCGGCGCTTCGGTCAGCCAGGTCTTTATCGGCACAGTCCCAGGAGTCATCAGCTCAGCGCCAGGCTTCCAGGCCTGCAATGTCGCCCATGTCCGTCAGCCGCTACGTTCCGCCGGTTTCTCCACGCATCACCATGGTTCTGTCTGCGTCCATTGGTTCCGGGGTGTCATCCAGCTCTGCAGTCAGGATTTCACCTTGTCCCACCGTCAACGCCACCATGGTGCCCGTGGCCAACAGCCCCACTCTGCTGCCTGTCTCCAGCTCCACGCCCTCCTCCAAAGCCTCCGCCCTCATTCCTCATCATAGACTGTCTCGACGCGCCTTTCCGAGGGGGGGATTATGTCACGTGTATGTCTTGTTTAGTTAATTTCTGTCATGTCTGCACCTGTCCTCGTTAGTCCCTGATTAGTTGACCTTCCTCCACCTGTGCCTGATTAGTTCCCTCATCACTCTGTGTATTTATACTCCCCGTTCTGTTCATCCTGTGTCGGTTATTGTTTGATGCTGTTTGGTGTAACATGTGTTTTCCTTCTGTTGAATTAAAGACTGTGTATCTTGCAATTATCCTCGTCGTACTCATCATCCTCAACGACCCGCGTTACACCTATACCCTCATTCACTATTCCCTACATTAGTCCACACTAATAAAGTCCACTTGAAGAAGTGAATGAAAACAAGTTGAGTGAATTCGGACACTGTGTGCGCCGAAAAGGCTGCCGCTTTTACATAGTTTGTGCTTGCTGTTGAATAATTATTTGAAACTTAGCAAATTTGCGGCTCCAGTAGTAATGAACATATTTCTCTTGAGCTCTGTCATGGAAACTGTGCATAAACCTTACTTAAACAAATTAATAATCAATTTTTACCTGTATAATATTATGCTGTGGTCACATTGGACCAGCAGTTTAGAAGATAGATGGATGATTCATCTGTGGGCACCATCTTCTGGTCAGACACTGGAATTTATTTGACCCGCGACCCTTACAGTGCATTATGGGTATTCTCTAACCATTGAGCGTACATCGGTTGTACACTCGTTACTACGATGCATTATGGGATTGAATGAGTTCACTCGATAATGTCAACTATGGTTTTTGTCACCACTAAAAATGGCTGTCTCCTCAAATAGTGCACTATTTAAGGGTACAAGGGGAGATTTCATACACAGCCCCAGTTTCCTTGTGTGTTTTAGTTAGTTACCATAGCAACCTATTGTGTCCACCTGCCCCTTGTTAATTCACTGTATATATACTCCCTGTTCATTTCAGTTCCTTGTCCGCTCTTATGTCTTTTAGTACGTCTGTTTTGTAGTTGTTCTGTTCCTGCATGTTGATATCTCTCTTCTGAGTGTTTGTTCTAGGCCGTGTGTCATGCCGCAATATGTACTGTACATGTTGCACTCTCAGTTTTGGGATGCTGTAACGGACATTAGTGGACACTTTTCTTCTATGGTAAGCTTTCTCTTTCAGGTCAAATACGGGTCAAAATCAGGTCAAATGGAACTTGCTTAGTGTAAGAATTAAATTAATTATATTATAGCTAGCAACCAGAAGGATGAGCCCCCTCCGCCCAGAAATGTACCACAGTTTCTGCCAAAATATTGTTTGCTATAGGGACTGTTTCTACTTCAAGGTCATAATAAAATGTAATGGGATTTGTCTGTAACAGTTTAAGAAATAATACCACAGGTATTATGCGACAGGAAGCTCAGGAAGAACGTGCTCAGGGTAGTTGGCCGAGGATTACAGGTAATAATGTTGTAAATGTTCAGTTTCTTTCACAGACAAATTGTTTCGCTACTTAAGACCTCAGCGTATCGTCAGGTGTCACGGGTATTAATTTTGTTTTGCCTGTATATGTTTTTTTTTTGACTCTCAAAGTGACAGTAGACTTGCATGAAAGTATGAGTCACCAAAGACTACGGTTTCAGCTAAAAAATATTCTCATTTCTAGTGAAAAAAACCCACTTTATTTTACAGTGTCATAGTTACACGTTACTACATGTACTTACTATAGTAATAACAGTAAATTATGCATAATTACAAGAAACTAACCCTAAACCAAACTCTAACCCTAACTCTATTGTAAATACATGTAGTTAATTAATATTACTCAGTACTTATTTGAATAATTATAATGTAACTACGGCACTGTAAAATAAAGTGTAACCAAAAAGACACCTACATCTTGGAGGGCCTGAGAGTGAGTAAATTAACAGCAAATTTTCATTTTTGGGGTGAATTATCCCTTTAAACCGACCAGATGAAAGCATCTTTGGACGGTGGGATCCTGAATCTGAAAACACCTTGATCCCTTTCAAACACTTTTTCAGTGTTCAAACACAGCCTAGATCTTGGCGAAAAGGCTACTCTGGTGGCAAAAATCAGCTCGTTGGTCATAAAACTCTACCTCTATAGCGCAGCAATCAGCGTGAGGCATAAAAGGGTTTTATTATGCCACAGCTGGCAGCTGGTTCTCACCCCCTTCATCAGCCGTGTATTACAGCATGCCGGGCCACTCAATATGCAATTATGCAGAAATAGCATTCTTTAACTAACCAGTTTTGGCTAAGATATCAAAATATCCAATGGAATGAACGCTTATGCAAACTTAGGGTACAAAGTATTCAAGTTGAAGTTTAGAAACAGACATTTTAAACACTTTGAAATAATCACGCTCTAATCTTTTACCTGAGGCAAACAGAAGCACGGAGTTCGCGTTAGCTTGCATAAAATGCGAGTGCGGTTGGGTAACATGTCATTTTGTTTAATTTATCTGCCAGTCAAAGCTCTCCCCTGTGTAGAAATATCAAATTCAATTCAGTGGTGGCTATAGAAAGGGTCAGCTTCGCTGGGTCCGTTTGCTCTACGTCAGCATTTTAAGGCTGTCGGTTTTCATCTGCTGTAATGTCAAATGGTTTCTTTAGTGCTCAGATGATTCCTGTAGCAATTTATTTCATGTGTTTCTTTTCTTGCTCACGCAAAATGAAAGGGTTTCACTCTACCTTTGAGATTGATGTGTAGTCATGAATGTTTAATAAAGAGCGCTCTTGCACAATACAATCTAACGTCAAAGGAAGCTAACCATCAAATAGTTCATTATACACTATTATTCACTATATGCCTAATACGTATTCTGTCATGGCATCAAACTTGCATATGTAACAAATGCATAAAATATTCAAAGTTTTCAGGTCTGAGTTTAATTGAATACATAACTCATGGTGATATTGTCTGTCTGTGTCTGAAGAAATTGCAAAAGGACAGAAATAAAAATGGTTACGTTTGTCACTTTGGAGCAAGTAATTGAGCCAAAAGCGTAGTGTCAAATACACTTGGAAACTGGTCAAATTCATTCGTGATTGGTGACATTACCTGAAATTTCATTTTTTCAGATATATAAATAACCATCTACAAGCATGGCCTTGCAAAATCATTATTAATAAGAATGTATGGATGAATAGATAATGGCCTTACAGACTTTTTTTTAGGAGTACTGAGAATTCATCTAGCATCTAATTAGTAGTTCTCTGAAATATGAGTGACCCTGGCATTGAAAGTAAAACTGCAGGTTTTGTAGCCCATGATAACTAACCTATCCTTTTGTGTTTCCGTATTCCATCCTTCTGTTCCCTTCTTGTGTTTATGCAAGAGGAGCGGAGTGCTTGCTTTTTGTGTTATTGTCAAATAAATCTAACTGTCTCTTGGGCTCTCTGCCATGTAGTGTGAATCACTTTAGTTCAGGTGCAGAGGCTTCAGACAATTTAATCTCACACAATCTCATCAGATAGATATTCCAGTGGGAACGGACACATGCTTGCACACATGCGCGTACATACACCGTTTGCGTGTGTATCCTACAAATGACCAGCCACTTACGGCTTCATATGAGACATTAGATTCAAGTAAGACCACAGATTTCACATATTAATGATATACACCGATCAGGCATAACATTATGAGCACTGACAGGTGAAGTGAATAACACTGATTATCTCTTCATCACAGCACCTGTTACGTTAGGCAACAAGTGAACATTTTGTCCTCAAAGTTGATGTGCTAGAAGCAGGAAAAATTGGCAAGCGTAAGGATTTGGATTTTTACAAGGGCCAAATTATGATGGCTAGACAACTGGGTCAGAGCATCTCCAAAACTGCAACTCTTGTGGGGTGATCCCAGTCTGCAGTGGTCAGTATCTATCAAAAGTGATCCAAGGAAGGAACAGTGGTGAACCGGTAACAGGGTCATGGGCGGCTCATTGATGCACGTGGTGAGCGAAGGCTGGCCCGTGTGGTCCGATCCAACAGACGAGCTACTGTAGCTCAAATTGTTCAAGAAGTTAATGCTGGTTCTGATAGAAAGGTGTCAGAACACACAGTGCATCGCAGTTTGTCACGTTTTCTTTTACATCACGTGGATGGCTGGGTGTGTGTCGCTTACCTAGGGAACACGTGGCACCAGGATGAGAAGAAGGCAAGCCGGCGGAGGACGTTTGATGCTTTGGGCAATGTTCTGCTGGGAAACCTTGGGTCCTGCCATCCATGTTACTTTGTCATGTACCACCTACCTAAGATGGGTCAGGGCTGTTTTGGCAGCAAAAAGGGGACCAACAGAATATTAGGAAGGTGGTCATAATATTATGCCTCTTTTTGGGGAGTTTTGTTTTCCTGCAAAAATAAATAAATGTACAGAACATTAAATTAGAATCATATTTAGAAGTACATTCACAAAACCACATGATGCAGTTGATAGCTTCTCTCGGGCTTACTGCCATAAATAAAAGTGTTGGATTGATTTGTCAGCAGGAAGAGCAGAGGCAGAGGTTCTGTTTTCAGACTGACTTTAAAAGGAGCTTTGGTTCCATCCAAGCCAAACCAAGTAATTAGAGGGCAGAAAAACACAGAGGACCAATGTACAAGCAGTGAAAATGTACAACCATTATGTTATCGAGCTGTTTATTTGCGTCGCATCAGACAAGAATAGTCTCGCAGACTCGCACACATTGATGTTAACTAAGAAATGAAAAAGGAGAATTTGGAATGGATTTAGTTCCAGATGAGAATGTCAATGCTGCGCAGCTTGTGGGAAAAAGTGGGATGCTCGCTGCTACCAGACGGTCCTTTCCGTGCACCGAGGATTGTAATGATTTATCTTGAATGAAGCAAAGTGTGAAAGAGGTTCAAGTGCCCTTATCGGTGGTTGGAGATGGTTGTTTACCGTCTGCACTACATGGTGTGCAATCAAGGGTAGCTTGTAGCAGTCACTGTAATAATACTCTGCTCTTGATCATATTCTCCAAGATGAAGGGTTTTATGCAAGATTGCAAACAAATCCCTATTGGATCCTCATAATTCAACTCTAATGCAGTCTCGCCCGGGTGAGTTAACTTGTATGAAAAGTGGATGTTATTTGCTATCACCGCAGGTCTGACAGAATAATTGGGATGCTGCTGGTGTATAAAATGGAAGGTAATTCCCTCGAACCCCCTCCATATGAGTTTGTGCAGCATCACATCAATTTTATTACGAGTCCTGGTGTGGCTCGACAATATTAGCCATTTAACCTTTCCGGTTGCTAATAGGAGATATCAGGGGAGGGGGAGTGTAATCCAATAACAGGCTGTGAAATGTGTATTTTTGGCCATTTAAATGCAAATGGAGTGGTGCTGGAGGCTGTGAGGGGTTGATGGCTGAGGGCAGCGGTGCATGGTCTGTATGAGACAGGGGTACATGCAATGAGATCAGATGGGCCCAGGTATCGCATAAGGGTTGGGGGGTTGAGTTAACGCTGGTGGAAGGGGAATGGTGGTGACTGTAATGAGCGAAAATAAACATTTCCTGTCCACTGGAGATGCGATCTAAGGATGATAAATGGAGCGGCCACAGGTGAGGATGATAAATCGCTTGGCTGGGCTGATTGGGACGTGGCTGGTGGGAAAGAAGAGAAGGGAGGGGGGCCCTGCTGGATATTAGCCATACTTCATGTTGTAGGGTTGTATAGGGGTGAGCGATATACCACATTTTCTTTTCGCTAAGAAGCTAAGTGTAAATGATTAGAGTACTAAAGGAATAGTTCATTCAGAAAATCTAATTCTGTCATCGCTTACTCATCCTCATGTCCTTAGCTTATGACAGGATATTAATTCGTTTTATTTATATCAACACAGCTGATGAATGAGTCGTTCATAAAGATGGTCACTTTTTTCGTTCCTGCATGAGTCAGCATTTTTGAGCCAATCGATTGAATGAAACATTCACTGACTCACCAATAAAGACTGTCACAGTTTTGTTCCTGACTGAATTAATGTTTTTAGTAAAACGATTGAGTGAATGATTACATGACTCATTCAAAAAGACAGTTACCCGTTTTGTTTCTGAATCAGTATTTTTGAACAAATCGTTTGAATGAAAGATTCAATGACTCCATGAAGACTGTCACTGTTTTGTTCCTGACTGAATTAATGTTTTTAGTAAAACGATTGAGTGAATGATTACATGACTCATTCAAAAAGACAGTTACCCGTTTTGTTTTTGAATCAGAATTTTTGAACAAATCGTTTGAATGAAAGATTCAATGACTCCATGAAGACTGTCACTGTTTTGTTCCTGACTGAATTAATGTTTTTAGTAAAACGATTGAGTGAATGATTACATGACTCATTCAAAAAGACAGTTACCCGTTTTGTTTCTGAATCAGTATTTTTGAACAAATCGTTTGAATGAAAGATTCAATGACTCCATGAAGACTGTCACTGTTTTGTTCCTGACTGAATTAATGTTTTTAGTAAAATGGTTGAGTTAAGTTACTTATTGAAAAAAGTACTTACTCAGAGATGTGATTTTGGACACAACCTTTCGCTTGTTTTGTTACTGAATGAATCAGTATTTTTGAACAAATCAGTTATTGAATGATTTAGTGATTCATTTATTAAGACAGTATAAGGCCTACATATTTCGAATTGTTTTTTTTTAATAAATCAGTTGAAAAAGTGATTCATTGACGCACTCAATTCCCACATTCTGGTGTAACATTGTAACATGCAGAAAGAGTCAATGTAAAATCCCCATCACTAATAGACAGACTGAGAAGTCTGTCTGGAACGCCCAAACACAGTGATAAAAAGTCCAAGCGCCTCTCATCCGATTCGATTTGAGAACCAAACCAAACAATAGTATCAGAAGTAAAGATATTTATCAACTGGGTTAGGATGTTGTCAGCCATTTAGTTTATATGAATCAAACTGGACTGTTTTGTTTAATGTTTGTCTATTTCTGTCATTTTTTTAATTGGAAAACGTGGTAAATATTAACTGTCGTGATTGGCTGTCGAAAATCCAACAGCTGTCTGTTGACCTGTCATGGCCTTTAACTGGGATGTACTTGCACTCTGCTCCAACTTTTGTAAAAACTGGTGAGGATAAATCCCAGATGAGTCTTTAATCTTTAAATCTGATGTGGAATCGGATGGAATAAGCTGCTCTGTCATTGCCATCAGTGTGTGTGTGTCAATTTAGAGGTACATTTTGAGGCTGATAGAGAAGGGGTATGCTCTAATCCCACCCTTGCATCTAACTTCCCTTCTCTGATCAATACATGTTTATTTCTCCTCACATCCTATCGATTCTTTAGGATAAGGAACCAAATAAAATCAACAAAAGCAGAGACATTTAAAATGAGTGTCTAACAATGATGCTTAGTTAGGTAGATGAGCCAGAAAGTGACGATGGTGTGTTCATTAATCAGCGAGTAATATTCTCACAGGATGATGCTGGGTTTTAGGGTATATAAAGAAAGTTTATGATTCAGATTTCAGTTCATTTCTGGTCAGGCTTGCACAATATGTGCTATGAGCATGTTGCATGAGGCATCAATAATTCACCAGATCACTGAAAGATTTATTTTCAGAATGTTTAAGGCAAGCAGCACTATTACTATTGCTCATAAATAGGAGTAAGGGTTGACTTATTTAGGGACCTGAATATATTGGACTTGGGTTTGGGCACTTTAACTTGGGCTTGGGCCATTAAGCAACCACCAATAATACCTTAGCAATCAGAGTCAGAACCTACCAAAAATACCACAGATCTAAAACGCTGGGACATAGTAATTTTTTTAATATCTAACTTTTTTGTTGTTTTATTCAAGGCCTATTCAGTGTTGATGACTAAATAAACTGGACTTGAAGCAAATGCTCCCCAAAGCTCCAAATCTTGTGAATTATTTACAGCTACTGTATTGCTATTTGACTAAGGCTTTTTGACGCTGATTTGTTTTCGATAACAGGCATTAGTGTTCACAGTTTATTTCAATTCATTCATCCAATGCATATATTTTACATAAATGGATAGCCATTGGATTATCCCATGAAGATAAAAAGCCATTTTTTGAAAATCAGTTTGAAAAGGTTGATTTTTGAAACTGCTAGCAACGCCTTAGCAACCAGCAGCACAAAAATACACTGTTTCTCTTTGTGTTGCTAAGCAGGTGGGTGGAGCATTTTGGGTGGTTTATAACCACTTGGCAACCACAGTTGCATCACATCGGTGAGGTTTGTACAGTAAGACACGCCCATAACTTCTTCATAAAATGCATATATGACAATGATTTTTCGTACATTAAGAAATAAACGTGGTAGCTTCAAATATATCTGGTGTTTAATATTGAACAGGAGTTTCAGGCCTGAATTGCATCATTACTGAAATCTGACCTTCTCGACTGAAAAATGGATATTGCACACTTCAAAGTTCGGGAAAAAAAGAACAGCTATGAGTGTGGAAAAAAAAGTTTCTCGAGTCTCAATGTACAGATAAACATCCGGACTATTAGAAGTGCACGCAGGTGATGTGTGTGCTGAGGATAGTGGAAAACACACGCTGATGTGGCGACTCCTCTCCCGGTAACTTTCCGTCTTTGAGGCGCTAATTACTGGAGTCTTGAAAATCGCTGATTCTCGTGTCAGCAGTAATAACTCGCCAGACCCCCGGTGGTGATTTTGTTTTTCAGCGGAGCATTCATTTCGCAGCTGTAGTGAGTCAGGGGGGAAATATTGTTCTCCATCCTGGAGGGCTCTAGGGCTTTTTTTGTCGGAGGGTGCAGATTATACGCTTGCTGCGATGGACCATGCTCCATTTGGAGCACAGGGTGTGTGACTCCAGGGCTCTGGAGATAAAACGATATGAATGTTTGTTCACTGGTTTGTGTCGGTCGGCGGAGCGGTGGTTGTAAACATTAAAGTCTTCGTCGCTTTCTGCATGGGATAGGCGCAAAATTGCTTGTGATGTCTGGTAGGAGAGATGCAACGATCCATACACACTAAAGTCACGAGTTTACAAATAATCAGATAGAGTAATTAGTATGGATATTTGGCGTGCTGTCCGAGGAGAGGGCTCCGAGCTTGGTATTTGGCCCAAACCCAGAGTAGTCTCGTATTTCTGGTTTAGGAAAGTAACCAGGCAAGTGTGAGGAGATGGGGAGGTGGAGGGATGCTGAAAACTGTCAAAAAACATAGGTGAGTGTATATAAATATATATATAGAATATATATAGGTCTCCACTCATGCAGGGTAGACATGTTGATTGTTGTTTGATGACTGCTGGTTGGAGTGATGTGATGATTTGTAAGATCATTTGAATGTGTTCCTCCCGAACTTTGTTAATAAAACATCATTTTGCATTTCCTAAAAGAAATACCAGTGCTAAAGTATTAAAAGTAATTAGAATTGTTGTAGAAAATTTATAAACACAATCAGAATGAATTACCTGCACAAAAGGCTAATCACAATAAAGCATGCAAATATTAGGCTAAATGCAATGTGATGAATATTGCACAATGTATGCCTAAATTTCACAATTAGATTACTGTCACATGACCTCATTTTGTTTAACTTTTAACTCAGCAAGCAGCGTCCAATCGCCTAGGAAAATTAAAAATGGATATTTAATTATATTTTTACTCAATTTTAAATGCTATTTTTTTCAGGTAGGCCTACAGACATTTAATCATTAAAATTATTAAATTACAGTAGCTTTTAAAGAGATGTACAAACTGTTTTTGTTTGAGACAAAAGGGAGTGGGGTCCTTTCAGTCTTCTATTTATGGGCATTCTGAGAACTTTCAGAACTAATATCTGAAAACTGATAACATAGACCCCCAGAGTTTTCATCGATTTTTTCTCTTATTAGTTTTATTATGACTTTTGTAGGAAGGCACACACTGATGTAAGAATGGGGATTTCTCTTAGATATGATCTCTGAGGACAAATTCTACTGTTCCAAATATATATTTCAAAGAAGGGAAAAATGGATTATATGAAGTCTTTATAAATCATCTCACTATATGATACTTTAAGACATAAAAGCAGTCTATATGAACAATAAAACACTGATGCATGAAGATGTGCAAGTTGCCCTTGAATTCAACTGAATCAAATCATGATTATTAAAAAACAATATCATATATCCATATTCAGTAAAATTAAAGCGCATTAACCACTCTCCTGTGACATTTGGTACCATACTGAAGTGTTATTTTCATGCCATCTGGACATTTCATTTCATTTGTTAATGGAGGATTTGTCTTAATCTGACAGATGGACAATTCACTATATGAACACTAAACAGTTTCAGAAAGCAGCATCACACATTCATTTCTCTGAATGACTGTAGAGTAAACTGTACTCAAAATATGTTTTCAGCTGTTCAAACATGTCTAGTTGCTTTTGCTCCTGACATGAAATATAATTTATCATATAATTTCCTGCACATTCCAGGAACATTCCAGAAAGTACCAGCAAAAATGCATTGTGTATTTGGACATGCTGCTTCCAACGTTTTAGCTTTAGTTTTGTTAAAATACTGACAATTAATTAAACACTCATGGTTTAACTGGAATGAGGGTGGTTAGTGAATAAACTGCATTTTTAGTGCTGAAATACTGTGAGCAAAACTGGCACAATTCAATCAAACAATGACAAAACCCATGAAAAAAATAAAAGTTAGGAATGATTTACAGCTGTGATTCCTTAAAACGCGTCCTTTCAAAATCTCATGCAAACCTCAGCTTTTTGGTTCCATCATTCCATTGCAGTTTATATGATTTTCCTCCTCCCTCTCTCAGCCTCTCTTAGAGAAAATAAGATTGCTTTCTCACTCATTTATCTGAAGCCCATCAACAGCCAAAGGGTAAGAAGTGCTTCATCCAAAATAGATCCATTAGTGTTTTAAGACGCTGAGGGACAGATTGAAGCTTTGCAAAGCTAAGCCGTCTCATATTGATCTGCAGAATGTTTTTTTAGAAAATATACAAATAATTTATCATGTGTTATTTTTCAAGCACTAGCTCAGAAGGTTATAAGACTGAGCCTTGAACTTATCTAATAGTCTGTTTTCTATTTCATATGAGCTTTTGAGTTTTTTAAAGTATTTATATCAGGGGACCATTGATTAACTGAATCAGTCAGCAAAAAGCCTCTGTAATTTATAATTCAGAGAAATTATGATGTCTGTTTATTTGAAGTTTCTACAAACTGAGCTGAACTGCATGCGATATAAAACCCAAGGTGAACTTTTAGCCTATCATCTAATTTTCCTCCAGGTTTGCCTGTTTTATTGCCTGCCAGGCAAACTGACCTTTACATATGCATTTTATTCTGCTGTGCAACACAAAAGAAGTGTTTTTTTGTCAGTGAAAGTCAACGGAGTTCCATGTTGTATTGGACCATACTACCTTTAATTATACGGATGTGACGAGCAGGGCGGGCGAGAGCCGTGAGGGAACGGCGCGTGTGATAATGAGCGTCAGCTGCGCGGCACACCGGTCTCGTATCTCTCACGGAGGAGCTCCGGAAGCATAAAAGAGGAGCGACGATAGTGAAGGACGAGAGAGGACCTGATTTTATGATGTTTTATTATGTTTGTGTGGGCGGCATTCTCCGTGAGGAACTGCGGCCATTTTACTTTCGTTTTATTGTTAATTTATTTGATTAAAATTACGTTGAACGTTCGCCGGTTCCCGCCTCCTTCTTCCCGTGTTGAACCCCGTTACAACGGACAAATGCTATCAAATAAACCCCTAATCCAATAGAAATGGCTTAGTATGCACCACTAACGTTTTAATAGAAAATGCAATACATGGCCAATCTGTCAAAGGTGAGTTGTGCAAGTCAAACTATATATAGAAGAAGGTTTGTTTCTTTATAGTAATGGACCAAAAGAATCAGATCAGATCTGTACTTGAGATTAAAAATAAATAAGCAATTAAAAATGTATGCAAGGAATATATGAGAGCTCAAAATGGAACACTGGGATAGAAGGGTGTTCAAATGAGACAGAAAGGTATATCACTGGCCCTCATCACTTTATTTAATAGGGAGGAAGCACTGGTACAATCAAACTTGGAGTTTCAGTGTCTGCGAGATTGCCTTGTACTCTGTGAAAGTTTTATTCAAGAGAAGTTTTAATGACCCCTTTTGATGGAGATAAAACTCTCCTGGAGCAAATTTTTCCATGATAATGTCTTCGATTGTCATTACTGGGTGGGTTATGTAGGAGATTTTCCATGTGGGCTGACAGATACGGCTTATAATATCTCTCATCCTATTAAAAATCTACGAAAAGGTTTTGAAAGTATTAAAGTGCCAGACTGATTCATAAAAACTCGAATGTTTTGCCACAATAACAGAAAACATTGACTTTTTTGGACCCGGCCCTGAGCAAGCGGAGACGGCTATATATCAAATTTTAAGGGAGACATCTGGCCATGGACGGGCACAGGTAATAGCGCTGGGCATGAGGAAGCTATTATGCCCGCTGCTGCTGTAGTCGATCCGTTATCAAACCCAATTTGGTGGGACAGATTGCACCGCTGGGACGAGCGACTGACCCCTGAGTCTTGTTTGGGTTTGTGTGTGTGGTGGAATGGACACGGTGTCCTCTGCAGCAGACTCATCACACACTCGTACACGCAGGCTTATGCCACCGCCACGCCCATTCATCATTCTCTTTCTGACACACGCAGCTTCACGACGGTGAGAAAGTAGCGGGTTGAGGCTATGCTTGGCACACGGGTCACGGTCCTATTCTGGTGAACGGAAGCGTGACTTGGCCTGCAAGAACAGCAATTTAGACAATGCGCACAAATGAAAACAGGACTGCTCAGAGTGAGGTGAGTTTGCCACTCGAGTTCCCGGCAGAGCAAGATGAAGCCGGTAGTTTTGGTCAGTGGATGGGGTTGATGTGGAACTCACCAATATCCGCAGAACTGTGTCTGGCTATATTCATCAGATTCTCTCTTGAGTAGCCAATGTCTAGATACTTCACAGGCACTTCACTGAATCTTTTACCTACCCGTAGGCACTAACAAATGGTAGAAAACAGCTTTCTACGCAACTGGAATCTGCCTGGCTTTAATGTAGGCATATGTATCTCCAGGTATTCCTCTTCTGTTTGTCTTGAGACATACAAGTTTTATAGGCCATCACAAGCCCGCAGGCATCAGCAAGAGAATTACAGAGACACATGCTCACTTGTGTTACTGCTTGTAACTTTTTAACCATGTGGTCAACAAATTAAATTTCTGGGCTTTATGGTTTAATGACTCATTCAACACACATGCTGGTGTAGCCAGTTGGCTATTGATGTGTTTTTTTTCTTTGACTAATGATACATTTTATATTTTATGTCCATAAAATATATTCTGTAAATATTGTTAACTTCAGCAAAACTTTTATTAGGTTCATTTTTATTCTTTATTTACAATGGTTCCTATTGGGAGTTCCCATTAATTGTTGTAGGTGGGGCCTTAATTGGTGGGACACTGAAAGGAAATATGTAGCTTCTCCTTTGAGCGTTCGCGCTCAGACGCATAGTGTATGCGAACAGAGAAGCAGAGGTAATTTTTGCTCCCTTATTTGCCTTGCATTTACGGTCTCTTTGCAGTATAATCATTATGTTTATGATGTTAAAAACATTGTTCAGAGTTTCTGTCACGATTGTATCTGTGTGATTAGACTTCCGATGAAAATGGTACTTTTAACCTTGTTTAATTCGGTGTTTCGTCACACGTGTATGTCTCCATGCAGGGATGAGAGAGCAGGCCTTTTGATGCCCATGTGCACTAATTGCCCCATGCTTTTGTTTTAAGGTATGTTAATTCATATGTGATTGTTAATTTAGCCGTTTATTTAGCCATTTATTGTGGCGTTTGCGAATTTATTCAGAATCCATGCATACTTCAGTGTATACTAGGCTGTCTCTGTGCTGATTGCCTCGTGCTGTATTTTCATGCATTGGTACGGTAAATCAATCAGATTTTGACTTAATTCAGAGGCTACAGCATATTTGAATGTTATGTATCTTAAGTTTGCATTGACCTGTTACGTGAATAAGTTAAGTAATGCATTTATTTGTGTTAAATATATATGTATGCGCTCAGACGCATAGTGTATGCGAACAGAGAAGCAGAGGGATGAGAGAGCAGGCCTTTTGATGCCCATGTGCACTAATTGCCCCATGCTTTTGTTTTAAGGAATAAAACCTGCAATTCTCATCATCCAATGTATGGTGTTGTCGTGTTTCTGTGCTGTCCTGACGTGACCACTTGAAGTCTGCTACATCTAACTGGTGCCGTGACCCGGATCCACTTGGTCAGCCGCAGCCGATCGCCGGGGACAAGCAGCGTGCTTGGGCGTGTAGATGCAGTACAGTGTGGCCAGAGGATCTATGCAGCGGATGTTCAAGTGACGTTATTCAGACATTTGCACACACACTTTCACCTCTCCAACGTAAAA
Source organism: Zacco platypus (assembly GCA_038088235.1). Classification (NCBI taxonomy): domain Eukaryota; kingdom Metazoa; phylum Chordata; class Actinopteri; order Cypriniformes; family Xenocyprididae; genus Zacco; species Zacco platypus. The sequence continues at coordinate 8,247,394 of CM076063.1, forward strand.
TTCTACGTAATTTCAGACTGAGTTGTACACTATACACGCGTGTGCCTTTCGGACTATTGCACATATTGGACGTTAATACTTACACTTGCATTCCTTTGAAGACTGTGGGTTTTTTTCCCTAAATTTTATATTTTCACTGAGTGTTTAAAATATCTGTAATCTTTGTATATTTACAGATTTTACAAGTTTGTGTTATTTTGTTTGAAATTCAATCTGTTGTGTCACACGAGATGTCTGGGAGAGGTCAAGATACTTTTGATACATTCACTCCATTAGCTGGGAGGGGCAGGGGTCTATATAGCGTAAGAGAGAATATAGGCACCCTACCAAAGCTTTTATTCCCAAGTACTTCGTCAGTGCCAAATGCAAATCCCCATCCCGAGTTAGCGCAGCCAACATGTTCCACTCCTTCTGACGGTAGCTCAAATGTCACACAGCAGCTATGAGAGTTAATAGGAGAGTTGGGTAGTCAGATTGGTGAGTCAATCATCAGCCACTTGCTAGCTAGTCAGTGTGCAGCCAACTCATTACCCACAAGTCCATCAGAGTTAGCCAAGACTGAGCTCCCTCCTGAATCTCCCAAAGTCAACCTTATAGTGAGGTCTGACATCAAAGAACCACCCATGTTTAAAGGAGATGAGAGTGACAAGTACACAGTCCAAGAGTGGATAGATGTCATGGAACTGTACTTGCAGAAAAGCAGCTGCCCTGAAATGGAGAAAGCCGACACAGTCATGAGTCACCTCCTGGGAAGAGCTAAGAATATAATTAAAGTGGGACTGAAAAGCACTGCCCCCTCTAGTCCAGCTAGTGTCGAGAAAATTTATGACATGTTAAGACACTACTTTAGTGATCACCCTGTGTCACTTCTGCCACTGGCAGACTTCTACGCAACACAGCCTAAAGCTAAAGAGAGCCCCGTAGACTACTGGGTGAGATTGAACTCTGCAGCTGAACGAGCTAATAGCCACTTACAACGGGGTGGAGGCAACATGGAGAACTTGAGCGCAGAGATAGCCATGATGTTCATACGAAACTGCCCTGACCCTGAACTATCCAGCGTGTTTAAGTGCAAACCTATGAGCAAGTGGTCAGTCGAAGAGATACAGGAGGCTATCGATGAACATCAGAGGGAAAGTCAATCTCGCAAAATTCCCAGTGCAGTTAAGCCCCGCACTTTTCAAGTATCGACAGCCACCACAGTCCCTGGTGTTGAAGTCATAAAAAGTGAAGTCACTGCTATCAATGCTGCAGCATTCATTCCCAGTAACCATCCTAAGACGGTTGATCCAGTCTCACCCAATTCTGATGCATTAGAACGTGTCCTCAGCATGTTAGAGAGAGTGTTGGAACGAACCAGTCAGCCAGTACAGAGTCCTTCAAGGCCCTTTCAAACACATGGAGCTCGCATGCTGTCTTGCCGTGTCTGTGGGGACACGACACACTCCACTCGCTCACACTGCATGCGAGAGAGGCGGTGCCTTATCTGCATGAGAGTTGGACATCAGCGTAAAGACTGTCCTAATACTGCCGAACCAGCTCCCCAGCCGAACGTCGCGTCACACGCTCAGGGAAACTAACCCGCTCGCATTGGGGAGGGGATGATGTGAGCAGGAAGAGTGAAACCCTCAGCAATGAAGATGATCTTTTGTTGTACGAAGAAAGCTGCAAAGTAATTCCTGATAAAAGTGTCCTATATCAAAATGTGATGAAGTTGGAAAGGGCTGACAGTCTGTTTTACACTGACGTTATCATTGCAGAGGCCCAAGTTACATTACGTGCACTGCTTGACAGCGGGTCCATGGCCTGTACCATGAATGGGGAGGCTGAACGTAAGTTAAAGAGTGCTGGAGTTGTGCTCGTGCCCAGTGAAACACACCCTGATATTGTCCTTGTTGGTTGCGGTGGTGTCAGCATTCAGCCTGAGAGTATTTACCAGCTTGAGATGGAAGTGTACGGATATGCGGTTAGTGTTCCCATTCTAGTTGTTCCTGGTCAGCGAGATGAAATGATCTTGGGCACAAATGTTATCAAGTACATTATCAGCCAAATGAAGAGTACACCTGGGTATTGGCGTGTCGTAAATCGACCTGAAAGTTCAGGTAATAGTGACATTATGCAGTTTTTGGATATGTTGTCTGGTCTCCACAGATGGAAAGGCACTGAGATGCCCAGCAAGATAGGAACGGCTAAGCTTACCCAAGCCGTAGTGCTGTGTCCTCAGCAAGAACACCTCGTTTGGGGTAGGTTACCTGCCGTTGTACCTGTTTCAGAGGGAAGTGCTGTCCTCGTTGAACCTGCAAAGTCACTGTCACATAAGAACATTGTCATCGGGCGGGTGGTAGCATCCATGAGCGACGATAGATGGGTACCAGTCAAGGTGCTGAATGCTACTGACAAGCCCATAACTTTGCGGAGGAACACAAAGTTGGCTGATGTATTCCCTTGTGTAGCTCTGGAAGACTTGGACATCAGCCCCCAGCATCCAACCAATCATGAGCTAAAAGTCATGAACCAAACAACATGTGTTTCAGCTGTTGACAGTGTGCCACCTGAGTTCAGTTTCCGCAGTAGGTTGAGTAAACTCGGTCTAAGCGACCTTGATGTTGAGTCTTGTGAGGTGTCACAGTATTGGAAGGAACAACTTGTGCAGCTGATATGCAAATATGAGGATGTGTTCTCGAAAAATAAACTTGATTGTGGCAAAGCAAAGGATTTCTTTCATCGAATACATCTTGCGGATAGTCGCCCCTTTAGACTGCCTTACCGACGTGTGCCGCCAGCGCATTACCATAAGCTCAGACATGTTCTTTCAGAGATGGAGGAGCTTGAGATAATTCGTAAATCCTCTAGCGAGTGGGCCTCCCCGCTGGTGCTCGTCTGGAAGAAAAATGGAGATCTACGCATTTGTGTCGACTATCGATGGCTAAATGCCCGCACAACTAAAGATGCCCATCCCTTGCCACACCAGGCTGATTGCCTAGCTGCACTTGGTGGCAATGCCATATTCAGTGCAATGGATCTTACCTCAGGATTCTACAATATAGAAATGGCTGAGGAAGATAAAAAATTCACTGCGTTTACGACACCCATGGGACTCTACGAGTTCAATAGACTTCCTCAAGGATTATGTAATAGTCCTGCAAGTTTCATGCGTCTCATGATGGGCATATTCGGAGACCAGAACTTTCTGACCCTACTTTGTTACCTAGACGACCTCCTAGTATTTGCACCAAATGAGAGTGTGGCGCTGGAGAGGCTTGAGCTGGTGTTTGGCCGCCTGAGAGCCCATGGTCTAAAACTTGCCCCGAAAAAGTGTCACCTGTTATGTCGACGTGTACGGTTCCTAGGTCACGTGATTGATGAGAGAGGGGTAACGGCTGATCCCGACAAAGTCCGCGCTATCACAGCAATAACTGAAACGGATCTCATGATGGAAGATGGAGTTACGCCGTCTCAAAAAAAGATCAAGTCATTCCTGGGCATGGTTATGTTCTACCAACGTTTCATACAGAACTGCTCTAGCATAGCTAAACCCTTATTCACACTGACTGCAGCCCCAAAGGGACAAAAGAATAACGGAACAAGGTCGTCTGCCTTTAGGAAGCTGAACCCAAGCGATTGGAAGAGAGAACAGCGTGACTCCTTCAATCAGCTAAAGTCTGCCCTTTTGGACTCTGTAGTGCTCGCACACCCCGATTTTGATCGCCCGTTCATCTTGTCGACAGACGCCTCGTTGGACGGATTGGGTGCTGTACTTTCTCAGGTTCTGGAAGGTGAAACTAAGGCCCGTCCTGTCGCTTTCGCTAGTAAGGCCCTTACACGTGCCCAAAGCAATTACCCTGCTCACCGTTTGGAGTTCCTGGCTTTAAAGTGGTCTGTCTGTGACAAATTCAGCCATTGGCTGAAAGGCCATTCCTTCACTGTCTTGACGGATAACAATCCTCTAACTTACATCTTGACGAAGCCAAAGCTTGATGCGTGTGAGCAGAGGTGGGTTGCCAAGTTGGCACCGTACAATTTCAGTATCCAGTACATCCCCGGGAACAAGAATGTGGTGGCGGATGCCATGAGCCGGCAACCATTTGTCCAAACACGTGCAAGTCAGAGGTTGGTGACAGAACCTTACAAAGCCCTGTTGGAGGAGGCCAATCACTTCAGAGAAGATGTAGTACAGCATGCTTTCCGAATCAGCGCTAACACTCAGAGTTTTGAACCTTCATTCTCTAGCCAAGGGCCTAATCATTTCTCGCTCTCCTCAGATGAAGTGTCTGCCATCCTGGCGAGCCAGGTAGAGTGGAATGCAGGGCCAAAGGGAGAAGTGTATTATTGGCTGGCTCAGGATGTGCACAACTTGGTTCCAGCTGGTCAAAGTGCATTGCCAGTGTTTACACTGAAAGAGCTTCAGGATAAGCAGTCAGAAGATCCTGTGTTGTCTCGAGTTCTCTCTTATGTCTCTCGTGGGAGGAGGCCATCAAGACGTGAGAGGACAAAAGAGACGCTGAAGATCCTGAAGACTCTTAAACAGTGGGAAAGATTGAAAATGTTGAATGGAGTTCTGTACCGTGTGTGCAAAGATCAACTAACAGGAAAGAAACGTTGGCAGTACGTTGTCCCAACTTCACTGACTGAACAAGTCCTGCAGGGAGTACATGATGATGCTGGTCACCAAGGCCAGGGCAGAACACTTCACTTGGCCAGGGAAAGATTCTTCTGGGTGGGTATGGAGCAAGATGTTAGACAGCATGTTAAATGCTGTAAGCGCTGCGTTGTAAGCAAGACACCTGAGCCAGAAGCAAGGGCACCGCTCGAGAGCATAAAGACAACCAGGCCTCTGGAGTTAGTGTGCATTGACTTCTGGTCCGCAGAAGATCGCAAGGGTGGGAGTGTTGATGTGCTAGTGGTTACAGACCACTTTACAAAGATGGCACACGCCTTTGCTTGCAGCAATCAATCAGCCAAACAAGTAGCCCGCCAACTGTGGGACAGATATTTTTGCATCTATGGGTTCCCAGAGAGGATCCATGCTGACCAGGGTGCGAACTTTGAGAGTGAATTGATTCAGGAGTTGTTGCAGCTTGCAGGCGTTAAGAAGTCAAGGACAACAGCTTACCATCCTATGGGGAATGGACACACTGAGCGGTTTAATCGCACACTTGGCAGTATGATACGAGCCTTACCCCCAAGAGTTAAGCAGGAGTGGCCTCAGATGTTACAAACGCTGACATTCGCCTACAACTGCACCGCTCATGAATCAACAGGTTACGCACCATTTTACTTGATGTATGGAAGGATCCCTCGTCTGCCGATAGATGTTATGTTCCACTGTGTTGGAAGAGATGACAACATTACGGACTACGGCAGCTATGTTGCAAAGATGAGAGATGATCTCAAGGAGGCTCTTAATCTTGCCCAAATTAATGCCAGCACAAGTCAGCAACGACAGGCTGAATACTATAACAAGAGGACAAAGGGATGTGACATTGAGGAAGGAGACAGAGTGCTGCTAGCCAACAAGGGTGAAAGGGGACGAAGAAAACTGGCTGATAAGTGGGAATCGGTGCCGTATGTGGTGGTTTCTAAAGACCCGAGATGCCACACTTATCGTGTCAAGAATTTCAGCACGGGTCAAGAGAAGGTAGTGCATCGTAACCTTATGTTGCAAGCCAACTTTCTGCCTCTTGAGGAAGGAGAAAATATGTCTTTCCATGATGACTCACTAATCAACCATGAGCAGTCAGACGAGACCGTAACACAGAATTCTGTACTGGGGAGTGACCTTCGTGAAACAGGGCGTACTGCTGAGTGGGTGGCTTCCCTACCTGACACAGATGATTTGGCAGAAGGACTATTAGATACGGGAGGACAGGAGAGCGTGATGGATTCTGAAATGCCTGAAAGTAGATCAGACAATCTGGTCCCAGGATCTGGAAGTAAAGACCTTCATTCAGACTCTCAAGACAGCGTACGCACTGTTGATGTGATGCCCAGTGTTAAAGAGCAGCCGAAATTCAACAGTACATTGTCCATTTCCAGTGCACCCTCTAATGTGTCTGAAGTAGTGACCCAGGTACGAACACGGGTTGGCAGGTTAGTTAGACCTGTAAATAGACTGATTCAGAATATGACTCAGAGAACAACTCACAACGCAGTCAAAGATATTACAAAGTCCCTTTTATTTTAAGATGTTTTAAGTTATGTGGTCCTAGTTATAATTAGGCAGCAGAAAAGGTCATTTGAGTCAAATTGAGTGGTGTATAAGGCACCTCTTGAGCAAAAGAATATCTGAGGGTCTGATCAACTTTCTTTTGTTCTTTGTCCCGTGATGTTCGGGTAACATTTATGTTGCATGACGAAATGGTGTGGCCGGTAACAAATGACTTGCCTTATTTGCTCCCTTTATTGAATGAACGGAAGTGTAGTAACGCAAGTTTTGTGAAGTTAAGAGGGGAGTATGTAGCCAGTTGGCTATTGATGTGTTTTTTTTCTTTGACTAATGATACATTTTATATTTTATGTCCATAAAATATATTCTGTAAATATTGTTAACTTCAGCAAAACTTTTATTAGGTTCATTTTTATTCTTTATTTACAATGGTTCCTATTGGGAGTTCCCATTAATTGTTGTAGGTGGGGCCTTAATTGGTGGGACACTGAAAGGAAATATGTAGCTTCTCCTTTGAGCGTTCGCGCTCAGACGCATAGTGTATGCGAACAGAGAAGCAGAGGTAATTTTTGCTCCCTTATTTGCCTTGCATTTACGGTCTCTTTGCAGTATAATCATTATGTTTATGATGTTAAAAACATTGTTCAGAGTTTCTGTCACGATTGTATCTGTGTGATTAGACTTCCGATGAAAATGGTACTTTTAACCTTGTTTAATTCGGTGTTTCGTCACACGTGTATGTCTCCATGCAGGGATGAGAGAGCAGGCCTTTTGATGCCCATGTGCACTAATTGCCCCATGCTTTTGTTTTAAGGTATGTTAATTCATATGTGATTGTTAATTTAGCCGTTTATTTAGCCATTTATTGTGGCGTTTGCGAATTTATTCAGAATCCATGCATACTTCAGTGTATACTAGGCTGTCTCTGTGCTGATTGCCTCGTGCTGTATTTTCATGCATTGGTACGGTAAATCAATCAGATTTTGACTTAATTCAGAGGCTACAGCATATTTGAATGTTATGTATCTTAAGTTTGCATTGACCTGTTACGTGAATAAGTTAAGTAATGCATTTATTTGTGTTAAATATATATGTATGCGCTCAGACGCATAGTGTATGCGAACAGAGAAGCAGAGGGATGAGAGAGCAGGCCTTTTGATGCCCATGTGCACTAATTGCCCCATGCTTTTGTTTTAAGGAATAAAACCTGCAATTCTCATCATCCAATGTATGGTGTTGTCGTGTTTCTGTGCTGTCCTGACGTGACCACTTGAAGTCTGCTACACTGGCCTCAGTTTCGGCCTGGCAAAATCGTCCGCCATTTTGATTTTGTATGGCCTCACATATTTTAGGTGATCTTCGCTTAGAAAGAATTAGAATTTGGTTTAGATAATCTCATCCAATCTCATCTCAATCTCATCTAATCCCAAACTTCATGAAAGTTTTTGATTAGATGTTTGGTTCCATCGTAGACAAATATGTGACCCCTGCTGGCAAAAGGAGTCGGAATGCGTTCGGGCAAATTTCGAGCTACAAGCAAAACACGTGAAAAATGGCAATTTTGGTCGAAATTGAAGTTCGCTCACAAATATGAGTTCATTAAGCCCTCATCTAGCAATCCCAATGTTCCAAAGAGCAATTAAAAATCTGAAAGTATCTTTATTTGTACGTTTTCTGAGAGGAGTACCTTTCCTTTCACCGCTTGCTTCTCAACGACTGGCGCTTCCCTCAGCACAATTTTGGTAGAGTTGTAAAAGGCAGCATTCCAACTCAAATATTCTTGGCGAATTCTCGATGGCATGAGTCTGAACCAACAAAATGTGATTTTCAAACTCTCAATGCTGATGTAAACAAAACACTTGTGCTGACTGACAGAAAAGAAGCACGTATTCTTCTTCTTCTTTACGGTTTAACGGCTTGCATCCATTGCATCCACATTGCCATTTGCATTAACACGCATGCACGCATTCCCGATACACAGATTTACAGTATTTAAAAAAATCTGTCTTGTAAGTATTCACGCAAACTTTATCTGTTATGTCTTAATAGTGAACGATTGGTAACTTTTGAGGAAAAAAATATTTGATGTGTAACATATTATTGATCCGTTTGGTACAGTAGGTCTTATGGGTGTCTGTTAATGTTGATCAAACAATTGTGAAGACATGGGGAAAAAAAGTTGAATATATATTTTTCCTATAGATAAAAATTTTGACTCGGTTTGTGCCAAATTTGGTGGTATTGCCAGGGATTTTAAGGTATAGTTGTAAGGCGATTTTGTTTTTGAACCTTCAGAAAATTTTAACTTGTTTTTTTTTCTCAAAATTGACTTAACTCTATCAACTTCAAACAGATGCTCATAGGTGTCACCAGAGCTTCATTTATTCGGGCGTGTTTATTTAGCTTCTCAGGCAGAGCTTGGCACATAACAGCTTTCAAATTTTTTGCCAAGACAGACCACATAAGATCATTAAAAAATAGTTTTCAAAGAAAGACTTTTGATAAAATGTAAGTGAGGGAGACGCATCTCAATATGCAAATAAAGACAAAAGAATAAATCTTGGGGGGCATATTGAGTCTCACCGTGCAGAAGTGTGAAATGTTTGCAAGGTGAAGAAGAAAACACGTACAGTAAATGGGTCGGTCAGACAATAGAGTGAATGAAAGTATGTGAATAGATTTAATTTGTCCTTATAGTGTCCTCTCAGAAAATATTCTCATCCTCAGATTATCACACTTTGCTGTCTTTCTAGGCCTCAACAAGGATGGTGTCATCAATTCTTTTTAATTAAATATATTTAACTTTTTAACATTAATTAATTCTGACTTTTGGACAATAAGCTGTTTTCAAAACAGGCCATAATTATGTCATATTTTATTCCGTATCATAGCTTGTGGTAAATATAGTGTGGATTTCTGGCAAGAATAGACTATTTGGCTGTAACAACCTGATTGCTATCGTTCATTCTCTCGATTAAAACCCCTGATTGAATGTCATACCGTGTTGATCACAGTAATACAACCTGATTGTAATCATGGTTTGGCTCTGTGTGAATAATCAACTGTATTCATGCAAAACCCACAGAGAGGGCTTTTTAACACCAGCACTTGAGGGAAATTTGGTTATACATCTTTAAAATTCCTGTGGGCAACCTGTCGGCCAGGTTTCGGCAATCAACAAAAGATTTTGTTTTTTGCAATTAGAACCATCTGATGTTTCAGTGCAGTCGTGTTGACTTGCCTCAAGGGACGGATGGATTGACGGATGACATCTATGATTGTCCTTTATGGATCTTTAACGCGTCAATTATTTTCCTCGATAATGGCCTCATCTTCGTCCCGTTGATGAAGCGTGTCTGGCGAAACAAACCTGTTTTTTTTGAAGAGGGAATAAGCTGCCGCTACAGAGACTCTGCAATGCTGATGACCTAAATAGAGGGTGGGAAAAGAGAAGCAGAGAGAGAGAGAGAGAGAGAGAGAGAGAGAGAGAGAGAGAGAGAGAGGGGGGAATGGAAAGGAACAGCAATTAACTGAATACTTTACATTTTTGCATTATGATTGCACTGTATAAGGTCGAGAAATAACAAGACCTGAATGCAAATTGGAATATTCTTTTGTCACCAGCTAATCAAAATCATTTGGATGTCATACCGCAGCATAGATGGTTATATTAGTATTTTTGTGGATTATTTCGCCTTAAGCTTTAGCTCGCACTTTACATGGTCCAATAATTCTGAAGCACAGACAGAAAATTTATTGAATAAATAAATTATATACCCCAACTTTCTGAGACATCTGGGCCGTTTTCTGTCTTATGAAACAAGCTAAAACTTTTATACACTATCAAATGCTTTCACACTATACCTGAGAGAGTATCTCAATATGGCTGCTATAGGAATCAAAGTCCCACCTTAAAAGAGCAAATCGTCTTTTTATAGATGCCTCGCCTGCTTTTTATAAATCTAAAATGTTCATGTTAGATTTTTAGCTAAAAAAGCCAATTTTGTGATGCAATTTTTAGATTCTAATTACGATCTGACATATGACATAATACGAACTATAATATGAGAATCTCCATGTATGAACACAACATAAATTGAAATAGCACAAATTATGTGAATTCAGGACTTTGAACTTTGTTTATGGGAAAAGCCTCCCAAAAATACCTGTAAATAATCAAACATTGTTATGAATCAAAATTCTGAATAATGCTGAAAAAGTTAGTCCTGACAAATAATGAATGGCTTTTTGTCTGTAGATTTGATGAGCTGTTGTCATAGAGGTGTTTTACATGGTACACATAGTTAGGAACACAGTTGTTGGATAGTCTGCAGATATTCCAGACACTCATAAATAAAGATAATGTGCTGTTTTGGTGACCAAATGGGAGAACATCTGGTGGAACAGAAACACATTAATTCTTTTAAAAATAATCTAATACAATACAGATTTCTAAATGAGTCTTCACAGAGCATTTAAAACGCAGCATCTGCTTAGAGTGCAGAACCGTAAACTAGAAATACAGCAACATTTCTGGGTTAATGATAACATATCACAAAGAAATGTAGGTTAGAGGATCAGATAGAGTCCAACCACCCTCATCTAAACAACCACAATACATGAAAAGTGAACAGAACAACTCTTATTAAATTATCTCTGCAGGCTTGTTTAATGTTGAACAGTAAGATATTTACAGGAATAGATAAATGGCCTTTAGAGAGTGTGGAATGAGCATATGCTGGGATTAATGAACCTTGTTAAAAGGAGAAATCAAAACAATCTGAAACAGAACATGCTTGCCATTTTATATCCACTAGTTTTTAAGGGTACGGTGAGCCCTATGAGTCACAATATCTCTCTGCTACTTGAACACCGTTTGATTTTATGCGCTCAATTTACTTACAGTAATCCTAAACTAAACTGCAAGCCTATTAATGGCACTGAAGTCCCAAGCAGCAGTTTTTCCAAACGTAAATCTACTTTCTTGTGGTGCTGCGTTAGCACTTTACAGACTGTGCACTTAAATATTTACCTGTTTATTCCTAGAGGATATATAAGAGGCCTTCACAATCACAAAACTGTGAAAATTGGATTAAAATGGTTGATAACAGAAAATAAAATTCTAAATAAATTAAAAGTAAAACACTAAAAACTAAAATCAGTCTTTTTAAAAGCGAGTTTGCATTATGTATAGAATAAAAAAAGGATACAAATCTTCATTCTGAGATTTGTTATTTAATTATTCCTGTTTTTAAAGATTAACTTTAAGTGTTAGGGGCTGTTTACAAGACAACTCATAACTAAAAACGTGAAACTTTTTGTGCTTTGGCTGTTCATTTACACGACAACAGCGCTTCGAGGGCCTGAAAATGCAAACTTTTGAAAATGGGATTCAAAGTGCATGTTTTTGAAAAGTATACCATTATCGTCTTTGTGTAAACGCAATTTGTGGAAGCGGTGAAATCATGCGCATGTGTATTATGTGTTCAGTCAACAGGTGCGTATTGTTTCTTTACAAAGTGACATCGCCAACTTCTGGCCTGGCAGAATAATACAGCGTTTAGTCATTTCCATGAGTCCATGTGAACAGGGCTTGTTTTGATAATAGTGTCGTCTGTACATGAAAAATTTCCATCTTTAGTACATCACTGATGGGCAAACTTACCCTTAAATGACGGCAAAAGCCATGTAAATGCAAAAATAGGACAAATAATCGTTATTCATGCATCAACCAAGGCAAACACCACATCCTGATGTCACATATGGCTGGAGACATGAACAGGTGTCACATGCAAAATTCTGCTTGGGCCACTTCCCAGTCTCATCCCATTTCCCAATATCGCCCAATATTGTGTATGTGTGCTTACTTTTTTCAGCAATATCTTGCCACAACCAGGCCATCATTCTCAAAGGGGTTCTCGTCTGGGACAATTCGATTGTCCCTACTATTCTTTGGATAAAACCCTCAAGAGTACACTATTTCAAGGACTGGACAGGCTGTTTTGACATAAATATCAAACATAGAGGCTTGTTGAGGGTCTGTATTAAAGCAGTGTTGGGTCACTCATGGGATTTACCCATAATCCAGCCCAGACTGAGAATGACAGAAAATCACTGTAATCCGACAGCAACATGGCTAGGCTTAGAAAATGGTCTTAAGTGGCCTCTCTTCTTTTCTTTTAGAGCTGACAAAATGGCTGTAAGAAACACAATCAAATTGTTCCCGCGGGCCCTGACATGCCGCCACGTGTGATTTGACCCAGGCTGCACATGTAATTGCTTATAAAGGAAAAACCAGTAGGTTTTGAATGAACATTTTACGTGTACATCATGAGGGTAAAACGCAATTAATGCAAGCCTAAAAAAAATCAAGATGCATGTTTTTTTAGAGTCTGCAGGGATTGCGGTTGTCAATCGCTCTGTAATCACTCGTAACGTATCCTGTGGCACGTTCACACAGGCTTTGACATTAAGTGGATCAACTTCCTCCCCATCAAAAGAGCAGCAGAGAAAGCCGCCACGATCCTCCAATTACCGCCAGGCTGCCATCCTGTTCCGTGCGTCAGTTTCAGGGGGTTATTTTAACCTCTGCTCCAGCTCATGTCCTCAGGCCTGGCGCCCTTTCAAAAACAGTCCCGCTCTGCATGAATGTGACAAACAGTGACAGCTCTGCAGTGCTAGGACTGTTTAGGTGTCTTTGCCATGCATACACATGGCCGAATGCAAACACAAACAGCTGTGCCTGACAGACAGGCAAGCAGCGGCGCCTCTGCATTATCGACTGGGACAAACAACGTCCTCTCCACCCCTTTGCCAGCTCTGACCTCACATCTCTTAGCCCATGTTAGGGCTGGCATCAATCTCATGCGCAAAGTGTTTAGAGAATGAGGTCAAGCTTCAAGACATGAACGCCATGTCTCAAATCCAGCTGTCGGATCTGTCGTCTTTTACTCATCAACATGGGCGCACACATCAATGGAAATCTTTTCACATTTTAAGTCTTATGAATAAGTCTGAATATAAACCATTATGGCATTGATCCAAATGATCCAAAAATGACAAATGTTATTTACTCACCCACATGTTTCAATGTGCAGTTATTTTTGCTATAAAACACAAAAATAGTGCATTAGTGTCAGGGATTTATCAGTGACTCTTTCTGAAGGTTACATTGTTACACATGTAGGTGTGTATAAGAGTCACTGAGTCATTCACTCAAATGATTTGTTCAATACTGATTCATTCCAGAACAAAACAACTGAGGCATCCAAAATTGCATACTTCCATACTGTATAGTAGGCAAAAAACAGTATGCCCGAATTCACAGTATTCATAAAAAAGTAGGGAAAAAGTACCCATATGACCTACTTGTTCTGGCGCGATTCTGAAGTGTGCATATGATGGACACTTTACCATCCCATGAGGCCACTAGAGAGGATTTGTGAATGGCAGTGAAGCGACATAACTGACGCTGGAAGGTCACATGATAATGACAACATGGGCGAATGGAATACTTCCAGATTACATTCATACTAGACACACGATATAAAACATAGTGGTTGTGAAGTAATAAAAAAATAAGTACCTATTCAAGAGAGAATGCGATTTCAGACGCAGTCACAGTTTTTACAAGGGAGTCATTGAATTATTCACTCAAACAATTCATTCATAATCACTGATTAAATCAATACTCTGTGTTGCTTGGAGATGGATTCTGTATTTGGAGATATGTTCGTTTGGCGGAGAGAAGATAGACAAAGTACTGTGTCTAAAATATAAGTTTCTTTAGAATTATTATAATTGTTTATTAGTTAACGGTTGTATAATAGCAAAATCACAAACAAGTGATGCAGTGTGTTTCAAGGAAAAAACAACAATAAGTAAATAATGAACTGTGAAGGGTAACACCTACAAAATCCCATAAGGCACCATTTCAGCCTCTCATTTTCTGCCCCGTTTCCTGAATTCAGCAATATTTGAGGGCTTATGAAAACGGAACCCTATAAAGGGCTGTGGTGCTTAAACGTAAAGCTATGCTATAGCTTTATCACCCCAAGGGGGTTTTTATAGAACGCAATTTCTAAAAATCGTTGCTATTAATGACATAGCTCTTAGTCTCGTTTATGGCTCTTGAAGCATGATTACAAGGCATTTTCTCGTGGATCAAAGCCTTGGAGCAAATCAATGAGAATCAATTCAACCCCTCCTTTCCCCAGCATTCAACTTTTTACAGACAATTAATTCCACAGATGGCAAATCACTACAGAGGCACTTAGCATTCTCCGCTCACATCGACTTCCCTTTAAGATTACAGTATTCTATGACACCGAATCTTTGAAAAACCACAGGGAGCAAAAAGGCTTCTCCCGTCTAACCCGTAGCCATAGAATAAGAGGAAGCAAAAACTAAAACTGTTAATTGATCCAAAACATTTTAAAATCAGAGCCTCTTAGATCTTTGCCATGTCAAAGAGCAAGAGATTTTAAATAAACAATGTCAGTGGCGAAGCAAAATTATGATCAATCTGAGCCTCACCTAAGGTGCCCGAGCTCTAGTTAATATTGCAGTTGTGTCTTTCCTTTCCTGGAAAGCGCCAGACAAAACTTGAATACGAACTAGAAGGGTTCTGATGTGAAGGGCTAGAGGAGAAATCGAGGACAAGCCAGTCAGCTTCTTGAAATGCAACCCTCATGATTATTTTCTGAGGCAGCCGCACGGATTGTATCCCTTAGTACACTGGCTCTCTGTGTGGAAGACCTTTATCTGGGCTGATGTACTGAGTCTGTGCCGCTTGTTTACACATTCAAGGCCTTGTGTTTGCCCGCACACTGTGAGGAAAGTTCCACTCCATTAATCTGTGTAGACTGACATAAGCGTCAACTGGCTTCTTGTTGAAATTCAAATGAGCCTTGAGCAACTCTGAACATCAGGGGCGGCGAAAACAATGGAAATGGGAGGTTTGCAGCCATCGATCTGAATAAAAGAAAGGGTTGAGAAAAGAAAAATATTGGAAAAATGTCTCCTTTTATCAGAATGACTTCATGAAGTTCTCTCTAAATGATTTAGTGTTGGCAATTAGCATTGTACTAGTCCACATAGAAAAACAGAAATGTGAAATATTTCAAGCTGTATTATAGCAGCATATCTGGATTCATTTTTAATGAAAAAGTGCATTTGATGACTGCATGTCATTTTCAAAAAATGCATGTTCAAGTGCAGCATAAAATCTTTTGAAAAGGCTCCCAACAAAGCTGCATTCCAGGAAAATTATGTTTTCATGCTCTCTCTCTCTTTTTTTTTTTGAATGTGGTGCAACTGTGCACAGCAAATTACTCACATTATTCCCACTTGTATGTTTTTACCTTTCAGGTGAGAAGGATTTGGCTTCAAAATCAATAATAATTTAGCCTAGTGAAAAGAAATCCTATCTGCTTCTAACTGAAGCCTAAGCACATTTAGTGGCGGCTATATGGTCGAGTAATGGAGAGATTCCTGGTGGTTATAGAAATGTTGAATACAATCTCGATACTTCAAGAAGATGAGTCTCTTGAGATACTTACAGCTTCACATTGCTTATATCTTATTCAGGACTGCAAATTCAAAAACGCCTTCGGAACACATTTCCATTCACTTCTCCTGCGGCCATGTTTACAATGAAAGTGCTGCGCTGGCTCTCGGCCGGTCTCTGAGGGATTTTACTGAATTTCACTTCATGTTCATACACCAAGAAATGGTATTCGAGCTGGAGGCACGCGTCAACAACAATAAACAGCCATGCGTCGCTGTTGTATCTTCAAAGCAATGCATGTGCTAGCTCTGCATTGTCCATTTGCCGCATTGCCTTCCCGACAGACTCCGGCTACTCTGGAACTTAATTATCCTTGGTGGATGGCGAGCATATCCTCTTTCTTTTTTGATGCTTAACAGTGGGACGATTTGCATGGGCAATAATTTACGTGGTCATTTGGGAGACTAAATTTCCAATCCAATTTGCTTTATCTGCTCGTTTGTTCTCCTCTTTTGCAGTGTTTTGTTTAGGGACACGCTGAAGAGATACGGCCTGAATTGTTGCAGTTCGTGATTAATGTGGCCTATCAAAGTGTTAATTGAAGCGAAATTGGACTGTGCTGCTCGTGTTTGGATTATCTGTTTGCATAGAGTTGGTTTTTTAATTTAATCTTTTTTTAATTTGAGTCTGAAGCTCTCTGAAATCAATCTGTGTGATTACAATTAATCAAAATTTTGTGATTTATGTGTTAACAGAGCTTTTTATTCAGGGTTAGAATGATACCAGATTCCGTGTAACGACAATGGAAGCTTTTAGTTATTTACTAATTTTTTGGCTTGTTAATTATGCTTTAGCTATCAATAAGGCTGCGTTTACACTGCAAGTCTTAATGCACGGATCTGGTTTGGTCTTTTGACCATATCCATTTTTTCCCCCACCTGTTTACATTTGTTTCACTTTAGAATATATACAATATCTGTTTACACATTAATCGCTGGTCAAAATTATTCTGTTGCTTATCGCTTTACAATGCGACATGGTTGACCCTGAGGTTTTGGATGGCCTCATTAAAATTATTTTATGATTCACATTGGGTGGCCATGATTATTTGCCGGCATGGATAAGTTAAAAGCTGTCATGGATGTATTTGGATACATGGATAAATTTCTTAACTATAAAGTTTCCACCTCAATATAAAAAGCTGTGAGTTTGTGTGAGTGCATACAGGTACGTCTGCTAATAGGACATAATACGACATCAATAAGCCATATCTTTTTGGCCAAACGTATCGCCCTTGCCTTGTGGTGGCTTGGAATTCCAAGTGGAATCGAATATACGTGTTTTGGAAGTGGCTCAGAACGGATATGAAAAAATTCCTCATGTGGATTTTTGTGTTTAAACGTGTAACAAATTCTGATCTGCATGGAAGCTTGTTTCCGCCACTGAATAAAAAATGTAAAAAGGTAGTTGCGACTTTATATCTCACAATTCTGACTTTTTTCCTCACAATTGCGAGCTTACATCTGGCAATTCTGATTTTTTTCTCGTAATTGTGTGATATAAAAATCGCAATTGCCAATTGCAAGTTATATACAGAATTTTGTAATAAAAAGTAGTAATTGCGAGATAAGTCAGAATTGCATGATATATAGTTGCAATTGAATCTCGCAATTTCTGAAAAAATTTTGAGTTCATATCTCGAAATATAAACTTGCAATTGTGAGAAAAAAAGTCAGAATTGCAAGTTTATATCTCATAATTCTAACTTTATTTCTGGCAATTGCGACTTTTATGCAATTCTGACTTTATAACAAACAAAGTCAGAATTGCGAGATAAAAAGCAGCAAATACCTTTCATTTTTTATACCGAAAACAAGCTTCCATAGATAGAGTTACTTGAGTTAAGTAATCAGATTAATTTAAGTAACGCATAAATTTTTCAATTTTTACTCATCTCACTTCCATGAAAACTTTCAGTATTCCTCGAAATAAATAACAACAGTGAAATGCAATCTCAAACCTGTAATCAAATGTATTAAATTACACAAATATACTTTATCTCACTTGTATTAACCAATGTCTTTGCTGCTGACCTTCATCGATCTAATTCAACCATACTAATGAGCAAAAATTACTTTAGATTAGATTTAGAAATAAGAGTGTTGAACTTCCTTCTCCTGTTTCCTATTCTTCTTAAATCAGCACAAGGTTTCTGGTTTGTTTGTGCTGTGCCCTCTACTGTACAGGCATAAATATACTTTTCCTTCAGCTTGAGGCTTTTTCATTTAACTTTTGGTGTAAAAGGCCGAAAAATAGAACTTTTTTTGTTGTTATTAAAAAACAAACAAGCAAGCCCAGCCAAGGTTAGAAAAAGTAATGAAAAAGTAATGTAACACATTACTTTTCATAAAAAGTAACTAAGTAATGCAATCAGTTACTTTTTTATGGAGTAACGCAATATTGAAATGCATTACTTTTAAAAGTAACTTTTAAAAACAAAGGAAAAAAGCAAAAAGTAGATTCCACCTGAGGCTTGTCGTGCAACTGGAAAAGTCACAGAAAAATCATGGATTTTTACAAACGCCCAAGTCATTCATACGTCATTCTTCTTTTCATTCTTGTCCTTGAGATAATGCTGCCCACCCACAGTTACCTAAAAAATCCTGTTACCTAAAAAATCCAGAGTCTGCTCAATATGCTCGCTCACCAATAACTGTGGAGTATAACACAGATGGTTCACAGGTAAAATCATCTCATCTGATCCTACTGGAGAGGCAGCATGTAATTATGAGGAAGCTTCCAGGCAGGTCTGTCCCTTCCCCCTTTTCCGCGCAGGGGAGAGATAATTACTGGACCTGCTTTTCAAGGGCAAACAGTGAAGTACCGTCACCGGCGATTGAGCTCTACGCGTCTAGAGCAAGACAACACAGAGATATTCACCCGGAACTCCCAGTCCCCCCCCCCCCCCCCCCCGTCTGGTCCTCTATTCTCATTAATCCACACATACACCATTTATCATCATTAGCATCTCACTCAAGAGCAGGGATCATCCTGTTCTAGGCTTTTCTCTGCCTCCTGAGCAGCGCTTTAGCTCGCCGCTTCCTTTCCTGAAGGGAAAGTGAGGTTGATTGTCAGCTTTGAACATTTCATTCAACTAATCCATTTATGCAGTCTAAGGTCTGTATTGCATAAAAGTTCACAACTGTGTATAATAAAGTACTTATTTCAAATAAAATGTACGGGAATTCATGCTTTTAGTTCAAGGTTAATTGTGCCAGCCAAATAGTTATAATTTTTGTTGCACATTCTAAGCCTCATTTGCATATAAAGGAAAAGAATGTAAAAGTGATTTAATTTATATACGCTAATTTTAGTTCTAAACCACTAAAAGGTTTATGAGCTGTCAAAGTTGTCAGATTTGTTTTGGACACTAATGACTTTAATTACATATACAAAAGCAGTTTGAACCTTCTTCACATTGTATTCATAATTAAAAAATACATTTCAAACCGGTACAGCACCGGTACCTATATAACCGGATCGAATCAGAATGCGAATGTCGGTGCCTCATTTCGGTGCCACTTAAATGCCTGAAGTGATTGAAATATTTGTCCTCTGGTGCTTGGCACCGGGTTTCGGTACCCAACCCTAGTGCTATGGCACGGACGTAAGAAGCATCAGTTTCATCAACACGCCTGATTGCTAGTTAAATTTAAATACTGCTTTCAAGGGGTGTCAGAATGCTCGGAAAAATTATTTCCCGAATGAGAAAACTCACATGAACGTTGGAGTCTTCCCATATTTTCTGCACTTTCAAACAGGCCTCATCGACACCATCTGAGAGAGTATTCTCCTGTGCATGACATGCAATAATTCAGGAGAGGTGTCATATTATGCCAGAGAAGGCAAATATGGTCATATTTCTGCAAAAAAAGTTTGCTTAGGTTTTACTGTTGTTGTGTTTTGTATTTACTTATATATTCATGTATACTTTAAACTTTTTAAAGTATTTTTACAATTTAAAGAACTTTGTCCAATAAAAAGGTATTCTTGACCGAGTCATCCACCATCATTTTGTGGCTTTTTTTAAAGTATCGGTTCAGGCACCGTTTTGGCACCGGTACCATTTTAAAAGTATCGATTTGGCACCGGTATCGAAAAAAACCCAAACGATACCCAACCCTAATCCTCAGTGGCCATGTCAGAAACACTGCATTGGAGCCTGAAAGATTTCCAATTAAAAGAACATTTGATCATTCTCAGGTGGGATGGTTTTGATAGGATGTTTCTAAAAATGGCCATCTTTTATGCTCGGTTTGACTGCCAAATCCTGGCTCCACGATCCATCACAATGTAATATATCTGCCCTAATCCAGCATAGGCTTTTTGTGTTGTTTCTGTAATCTTCTCCATAGAAAAAACATTAAAGCACTCAAAGCTTGTATGATTCCATAATTCAGTCTGTCCCACAAACTCTGCTGACAGCTAGAAATGCATCTATTTAGGGAACGAGGGAAGGAGAGAGAAAAGAAGAAGAGGAGGAAAAGAGAAAAGGATGGCAGTAATTTAAGTAAACTGTAGCACTTAATAAATGAATGGAAAGAGTTCATTGCAATAGAGGGCAAAGTAATTAGAGGAAGGTGATGTATTTTCACTAAACGATCCTTCTAATGTGAAACAATGGGAGTGATGAGGTTTTGTGGGGTGAAAAAAGGTGATTTTAATAATGCTTAAATTGTTGAACGATGGCTATGTGAACCTGCGGGTGCTGATATATGATTTGAAACCTTTGTTATATACTTATGCCTTTGAATTATGTCTCAGGGAGCGGTTCATACTGTGACTCATTCAAGGAAAATCAAGTTTCTTTTTCGAACTGAAAAACCTGCATGCAAAGCTGGAATTAAGTTAGCTCAGGCAAGCCACAAAGCCACTGGTTTCTCAAAAATGCATTATGAAAAGAAATACGGTTGGCCACAAATGTTCTAAATGTTTAAGGTGGCTCTAAGAGTTATTTTTATCATGCGGCTGAGCTGTTTGGGGCAGCAGGTAAAGCAGGTTGAGCTTTTTAGAGAAAAAGAGTAATGCAAGAGTCTCTCTCAAGAGACAAAGAAACAGAGGTGAGGGCACTGCAAATGAGAAAAGATCATTATTCTGGGAGCACAAAACTCCATCATGGCTTTACCTTCTTAGTGGATGTATATATGGAAATCCAAAATAGTGTTTGAACTGAGCTTACATTCCATCATTAAGAAAGTCCATTTAAAGGAAATGTCTAACTTTTCATTATGAATGAAAAAGTAATTTTATTAACATGATGATGGCCATATTAAATTGATATGCAAATTGGTAAATCGTTAGATTAATGAATTGCTCATTTATTAAAGTCACTATAAAGTCTAATTGTAGTGAATGAGGAAACAACCTTGGACAGTATTTATCTTATGGTGTCATGAGCTTTGAAATACATGGAAAAATGTAATAATATCAGTAGAATAGGACAAAGTGATACTGTGAATGTTTTAGTGAAATTTAATCTAAGTTAAGATTCCTGATTCAATAACAAGAACCACCAAAGAGGTCAACTACATTGCCTTAGGAAATTCATTCTGGGTGGTATTAGCATTTTAAATTAGTTATGATATGATCATACAACCTTTCCTTGGCAGAAAGTACTAGTAATTAAAGTCTCCGATTTATTATGAAGAATTGAAGATTACATTCTTGCAAGTATATACTTTATTCAGAGTAGTGCCATGACAGGTTTTCAATGGCATTCACTGTAAAAAGGTGTATAAAGCGCCTAGATTACTCCTAATTTTCCATAGCTCATGTTTTTTTGGCTACTGAAATTTCTAGGAAATATATTTTTGCAATGTTTCGTCAGGAGAACAATCCAAAAACACATTCAATAACAGCACAACCCTGAACCCTGATCACTTTTTCAACAGGTTACGTTACGCCAGTAGGAAACGACAAGTGACTTGTCTTTATGAGTGAGTTATTTGGACTAATTTGTTCAAAAATGCTGAACAATTGTCTATATGAATGAGTCATTGAATCATTTACTTAATCCATTTAAAAACACTGAATAATTCAGGAACAGAGTGTTTCTCCATTCTGCTGTGGCTTTGTCTGGAAATAGTTTCATTGCTAGTTCTAAAGTGACGTTTTTGAATTGGAGAATCTTTTAAAGCAACGGCAGATCCTGAAAACATGGCTAGGAAATTTGTTTTCGGGAAATTCTTTTTCCTTATTTATATAATTGTGATATAACTGACTGTTGTCAAGATAGATAGACAGATAGATGCGTATTGTCACTTTCTGTATAACTAAACAATGAGAAAAATTATACCATTCTCGTATATACCATTGTTAACGATGACCTTGTATGACCTGACACCAGAAAAAAAGTAGTTTTTAACACAAAACCTCCATTAATAGCTCCATCGCCCATGGATCAAACATCACCGAACGCCCTCAGATCTTATATTCAGTGCACTTATCTGCCATGAAGTCATTACGGTTCTTGTTCTTGTAGCATTAGGGCTGATATGGCTTTTGTAATGACTCTCTTTCAATTAAACAAAGCACAAGAGCAGTGGGCTGAAAAAGTGATTGCTCTCACTTAAAAGCGATTTGCTTGGCATACATCATTATTAGTGGTCCATAAAAGTCATAGAGATTGAAATCTCGGTCACGTCTGAACAAAAATAATATTTCCGATGACTATAATTTATGTGATCTGGGTGTCATGATGGTTGTGTGGGGTTAATTAGCAACAGGGATGAGCCTTCAACTACACTCATCTAGGATGTGTAATTAAGTCTCTCATTTACAGTGCAAACGACCATTCAATCTCCTTTTAATCTTCAATCTCATATTCAGTGATTCACCAAAATTAAATCATATTTAATAAATACCTAGAAGCTTTTAGACCTAAGAGGCATATAAAGTTACAAAAAGCATGTACATACTCAGACATATTTATGGGGAATTTATTCAGCCTGGGATTTTTGATGGGATTTTCAATGTTACATGGAGGTATCACAATAGCAGGCCTCATCTTGAAGAGAACATTCTGAATGATTCATAACTGCGCTCTTGACCCTGTACTTTTTCACTGACCCATTACAAAATCGTGCCGTCATTTATTCCTGCCAAAAATCTCCACACATACATATCAAAACACAGTCAGGCAATTACTCCTTCGTCAAGGGCTTCGGGCTGTTTAAAATGCTTTCTATGCACCCAAAAAACACACTGTGCTAGAAGAAGGGCTGAATGTATTACAAGAGGCTATTAAATATGTCCGGCTCCTCCTTTATCCTCCACACCAAGGACAGATCCAAAATCTTTGAGTAGGAACAGGATGATATTCCTGTCCTGAACCCTGAGCGCGTCCTACAGGTAGCCTGGACTTGACATTCTCTGAGCACTAAGCAACAGAATGCCATCTGGATCAACGCCCACACAGACCCTTGGCCTTTCATTTCTGCCAATCAAAAGGGTCCCCTTTAGACCTGTTCCATAAGTAGGTGGAGGAGCCACTCTACAATTCAGGGGAAAAGATTTCAGTTTTTCCTGAGTGTAGGATAACGAACGCACATACTGTAGCATGGAATTTATTTGTTATTTGCTGGTTAGTTTGAAAGTGACTTCTGTATGACTGTGAGCTGTGTTTCATACATCACTACACTAGTATTGACAATAGACTAAGGACCTTTTTATCCACAAAATTTCAGTAATGTGACTGCGCAATTTACCAAAATGTGGGCAGGGGGGTGGGGGTGTGGGGTTCAGTTACAACAGTTGTTAATATAATAAACCTGTGGCAAATATATGCTCTACCATAACGAATGCCCAACCACTAAACCTAACCTTAATGACGTTATAAGCTCCACCCCAAGACCGGTCTGAGACTGTCGGCCTAGTGCTTTTGTCCTCAACTGCTGTGACGTATGACTTTGCGCTTCCTCAGTTGGTTATTATTGGCTTTGACAGCGAACTGAATGGAACGCCCGCTTTTCTAGATCCAATCAATTCCCAGCGGGAAAAAAACAAGCCAGAACAAGGGTGCGTTCACGAGAGTCAAGTTCCAGTGTAAGGGTGACTTTTGCCCTGATGTATGAAGTAGGTGGAGGGCTGGGTAGGTTACTTTTAAAATGTATTTCACTATCGATAACAAAATACATGCTTTAAAAAGTCATTTGTAACGTATTTCATTACATTACTCAAGTTTAGTAACTTAATCTAAATACTTAAGAATACTTTGGAATACTAGTAAGTGTGGAACAAAGACAAAAAAGGTAATTGCAAGTTTTTATCTCACAATTCTGACTTTTTCCCTCAGAATTGCGCGATATAAAGTTGCAATTGTGAGTTATAAAGTCAGAATTATGAGATATAAACCCACATACTAAATTCACAATTGCAAGAAAAAAAGTTAGTATTGCAAGTTTATATCTCTCAATTCTGACTTTATAACTTGCAATTGTGAGTTTAAATCTCGCAATTCTGAGAAAAAGAAGTCAGAATTGTGAAATGCAAACTCACAATTGTGAGGGAAAAAAAACTAATTGTGAGAAAAAGTTGCAGTGACGAGTGAATTATAAAATGACTCACAAACAACTCTCACAAAACATGAAAACAGTCGTGGATCATCAGGTCATGACAGGACAGTTAAGTTGACAGTTGGGCAATTTTTTAATAAATTCAGTCATTTTGTCTTGTTCAGGACAGTACTAAATAAAAATAACAACATTTTTATGATCCCTCTTAAAAGTATTAAAATGTTGATGAAACTTAACTCCACTTTTTCAGACTGTCAGCGTCAGAGAATCACCAATTGCTGTTTAAATGACATTAAAATTCAAAGTAATCTATTGGTAATCTAAAATACTTTTCAGATGTAACTGTAATCTGATTACCACCCATTTAAAATGTAACTGTAATGAAATATTTTGTATTTTAAATACGTAACTAAGTTACTTGTATTTTGTTACTCCCCAACCCTGAGTAGGTGTAACATATAAGCTTCGTTGGGAATTGAAAAGTCTAAAAGGAGAAGTTTTAGAGAAAAATGTTGAAGGATTTCGATAGAAAAGGAGCTTCGTCCTACATCATGTCAGAAGTCACCCTTCCGTCGGTACTCGACTGTCTCGTGAACACACGTACGGCCGTTGCCGGAAGCCAGTGATTATAGTTTATAAAGTTTTAAATATGGATATATTTTCTTACAAAAATCCATCGCTTCAAGTTATCATAACTTCCTGTGACTCATTACTTTGAACCTACCCTCACCCCGTCGCACGTTCTCACATTATTTCGCATTTTCTGTTAATCTATTTTAAAACAAATTCATGCTTAATTTGCCTTTAAGTTTGGCTTCTATGCTTTTTCTCATGTGGCTGTTTTCAATGCTTTCAGTATAATGTGAAATAATACGGTTCTTGTAGCATTAGGGCTGATATGGCTTTTGAAATGGCTCTTTCAATTAAACAAAGCACAAGAGCAGTGGGCTGAAAAAGTAAGTGCTCCCACTTAAAAGCGATTTGCTTGGCATACATCATTGTTTGTGGTCCATAAATGTCATAGAGATTGAAACCACGGTCACATCTGAACAAAAATAATATTTCTGATGGCTATAATTTATGTGATCTGGGTGTCATGATGGTTGTGTGGGGTTAATTAGCAACAGGGATGAGCCTTCAACTACACTCATCTAGGATGTGTAATTAAGTCTCTCATTTACAGTGCAAACGACCATTCAATCTCCTTTCAATCTTCAATCTCATACTCAATGATTATGCATGACCAATATTAAAATAAATACTTTTAACCTAGCTTTTATACCTAAGAGGAAATGCAGTTACAAAAAGCATTCACATACTCAGACATATTTATAGGTGATTTATTCATCCTGGTATTTTTGATGGGATTTGCAATGTTACATGGAGGCATCACAACAGCAGGACTTAAAAAGGACATTCTGAATTATTCATAACCATGCACTTGACCCTGTACTTTTCAGTGACCTATTACAAAATTGTGTAGTCATTTATTGCTGCCAAAAATCTCCACACATACATATCAAAACACGATCGGCCAATTACTCTCTCGTCAAGGGCTTCAGGCTGTTTAAAATGCTCTCTGTACGCCGCAAAACCACGGCACACTGTGCTGAAAGGAGGGCAGTATGTATTACAAGAGCCCATTAAATATGTCCAACTTTTCCCTCACACAAACCGAGTCCAAAATCTTCAAGTAGGAAGAGGACGATATTCCCGACTTGAGTGTGTCCTACAGGAAGACTTGACATGGTCCACGCCGTAAGCAACAAATGCCATCTGGATCGACGGCCACACAAACCCTTGGCCCTTCATTTCTGCCAATCCCCTTAAGAGGAGGAGACGTGCTTCAGTTCAGGGGACGGAAATTCAGTTTTTGCAAAAGCAATATGGGAGAAAGGGATTGTGTTCAAAAATGCATAAGTACAGCACATCAAGGGATTCAGCAGCCAATGCGAGCTGGACGTTGAAATTGTCTCATGACACAGTTGATTACACACAAACTGTTTGTCAGCAATTTTTAGATGAGCTCGCCTACAAAGCTGTCAACTCCCCTGAGGAGATGAAAAACATTGCTTTCTCTGAAAGGACAAAACCTTCATACCTTTTTTGTAATAAAAGCAATCATGGGCACAGATATCTATTCATCATTTAAATAATAAGCAGAGCACTACACTAATGACAGAGATATTCAGTATGTTGGTCATTGCTTCGACAACAGTGAATGCGAATATTTTGAAATTATGAAAGCACACATTTTAGAGTTTCAAAGGCGGTTGTACTGTTTGTGTGCAAGCATAAGTTTTAAGTAATTGCAAAAATACAATCCAGACAAGAGTAAATATCACCATAAAGAACATTAGAATAAAGACAAACAGCTACATTCAAGAGTAAAGATTGTATTACATAATCAATGCTGCAGAAGTTTGTTTATCCAACTTTGCTGGATGTGACAACACATGGATTGGGGAAATTTTTTTTTTTTTTGACCTTTCAGGGCAATCAGGAGAAATGACACCCCCTTGTGGTCTGGAAAAATAGGCTGGAGTAGCTAATCATGACTACTTTTTGGTTTTGCCAATAATATGCAGGCCAACATTTTCTAAATGCTCCGTGTGGCAAATCTTGTCAGAGAACAACACAATTATATGCAACACTACCCACATTCCTTTCAACATATTTTCAACAACTGTCATATTCACTATCACACCTGTCCATTAAATCAAACTCTTCTGCTAGAGAAAACAATGAAAATGAAAACAGAAATCAAAGACACATATTATTGGCAATACTGACAGACCATCAGCGCTGTTTATTCTCATCGTGGCATGTTCTAAAGTCAGCTAATCTGTTGTTTGCAGCCTCTGTTCTCAGATCCAGCTAACTGTTTGGTGTAATGGAGAGCACCATGGCAGCTCCTGTCTTAATTAGAGTTGGACTTGACGGCCCACTGTTTTCCAGCCCTTACTCTCCCACACAAACTCTTTTCAATTACACAAAATAAAGTCAGCTGTCTCGTCTGGAAGCACTGATCCAAATACAGCAGAGGAACGACCTTGACCATCCGAGACCCAAATGTTCCTGACTCGAGCATGAACCATCAGAGACAACGCTCAGACAGTTCTCATATTCATTAAGTCTGTGTAGGTGAAGTTTGGGTATTAAGCTGGGGAAATTTGGCTGGAAGCCTGACAAGCTTTTTCTGGCCAATAATATAACATGATAGATATAATATTATCATAACATAGCATAATGCTTTGATATGCTTCATAAGATTTAAAAAATAAAGGTTCTTTATTGCCATTTATGGTTCCATTAAGAAACTTTACCATCCATGGAACCTTTCTATAGACGGTTTCAATGGCATCAACATAAACAAACATTTTGTGGTCCAAACTTAACTTCTGATAGACTTCCAAAAAGAATCAATAACAACAGAGTCCCTCTAGAGTAGATTATTTCTGATAACAAGCAAAATAAATAAGTACATTACATTAGCTATCAAGTTAAAACTATGTCTAGCCAGTTGTAACGAAGAGATAACGGAGTGGGATCCAAGTGCAGCTTTATTAAAAAGCAGAATGGTCGTAACAGGCAGGGTGTCACATGTATGTCTTTAGTCTTGTTCTGTTGTGTCATCATTAGTTCTTATTAATCACCATGTCCTATTAGTTTAGTGTTATCACCTGTTCCCATTTAGCCCTCGTCATCTGTGTGTATTTAAGTTCCTGCCTTTGTCTCCTTCAGTGTCTGTTATTGTTTGTGCGTAGCACACTGTGGCGAATGTTGGCCGTTACCGTCTGTTTTGGAATAAACCTGTTTGAAACCTCGACCTTCGTCTTCTGTCTTCCGACGTTACACAGGGTCAAACACTGGCGAACAGGAATATCGGAGGAAAGCAGGTTCATGGTCAGTAAACAGGCGAGGGGTCGGTATAGGCGGCAGGCAAACAACAGTCCAGTAATCCAAAGCAGTGAGTCAAACAGGGTAGGCAGCAAACAATCAAAAACCGGGACAGACAGGCAGGAAACAGAACCAGGAAAACAAGACACGGGAAATAACGCTCAGAACCTACACTGTAAAAAGATTATCGTCAACAGTATTGTTAACAGTAACTTACTGGCAACAATTATCCAGTAGTTGCTGTATTTCATTCAACAGTAAAATTACCGTAAAACTAACTACAGTAGTGTTTAAGCTTACTGTACTGCATTATACTGTATTTTTTACCATGTCAAAGACGGTATTACACTGTTGATTTTTAATAATACTGCATTGTATTATACAGTAATGAAATGTCATTTTATTTTATAGTGCTACTGTATAACCTTTAGAATATATAGAAAACCTGTAGAAGTGTAATTTTAACTGTTGATGGGAAATAGGAAAAAGGACAATTGAAGCTTTAACTGCACAAAAACAGTTTATTATACAGTTTAACAATTCATTAGTAAAAATTACATATAACAATAAAAAAAGACTAACAATTTATAATTCATTATTAAAATCACAGAATACTATATTAGTAATAATAATGGGACATAATGCAACAATAATCAAGACTTTGCAGTTTGTGTTGTGTGAGAATGGTGTTTATATGTGGTGTGGGTGATGAGGTGCAGCTGGTGAGGTAATCAGTGAATGGGTACAGGACTTCTGGGAAATGTAGTCTGAGTGAGTGAGTGAGAGAGAGAGTGTGAGTGTGTGGTGTATAGTCCAAAGTGAAGTGCTCTCTAGAGGTTGTCCCTGGCACTTCAGTTGACGATCGTTACAACAGTATTATTTTAGGTTATGGTCTCATAAAAACTGCAGTGAAAAAGACGGTTTTAAATCGCTGATGACTGTGACTTCACTTACCTTGTAACCAGTCACGTAAACGTGCCGGCAGGCTTTAGCATATCATTATAAGCGAATTAGCTAAAGCCAGGTTATCCTGGTATATTTTTCTGTTGATATGAAAAATCGTGTAGATTTAGCAATATGGCGGGTGTATGATGTATAATTACGAAGTTATGATGAACTATATGCCTTTCTGTCAGACATGGTGAACAGGAACATGGTTTGTGTAACATTAGCAACACTAAAGGCTAATCATATTATTTACATTACATGTGTCCGATGTTGTAAAGAGCGATACCATTGTGCTGCGTTTACCTTATAAGTTGCCAGAGTGGATCTCTGAGCTGTGTGAGTGAGTGGAGGTGAGGCTAATTGGCATATTCACTGTGTATAAAAAAATATTAGGCAAGGGTGTAGTTACATTCAAGCTATTTAAGGCATGAAGAAACTTTTCTCACAGGACAAAAGCATTTAAATATGCCATTTTGGTGATCAAACATGAGTTTTAAGGGATAACATCCCTCAGCTTTTACTGAAAGATGTCATTGTGAAAACCCTCTTTTGGAGCCTTTATTTTTAAAAGTATAGAATGTGATAAGAAATTATGAACAAATAAAACATTTAACTGTGGGCCTTCCTGCTAGTCCATTAAACCCAGCCAGAGTGTAAGAGGTCTTTCAGAATTTGTCGTAAGTCTATTCTGGTTTCGCTTCGCCTGCCTCTTGCACAGTACAATCGCATATTGAAATCACGTTTCATGCTTTGGGTTTCCTCATTTCTCTGGACACGGTTGTCATAGAGGATCCGTAAATTCAGAGCACTAGAAAATAACTGCCGAATCGTTGATGCAGTGCAGTGTTCGGTGGACAGAGCGGGGAAGATCATTTGCGTTTGAAAGCTTATTACCAGCTCTCAGCAGGGTGGATAAAGGGGACTCACACCCATCTTCACCCCAGTACTGCACACTTTATGCCTTGCTGATATGCAGGCCGACGTTTTCAAATGCTTGAGTACACACACTGATTGAAATTGGGGTTGCATTGAGCACACAAAGATAAAACTGATTTCGCAAAAAGCAAACCATAATCTCACATTTGGCAGCTTCTGAGATTGCAAGACGTTGAACTGGGGGAAAAGCCCCATTTCAAATGCCAATGTCTGGCTTCAGGTGAAAGGATAAGAAGAGAAAAACACAGTAGATGAAGTGAAAAATGGAGGAGAGCAGATTTGTGGTCCAAATGAACTGATTGTGTGTAGACAATAAATTATCAAAGACAATCATGATGACTCTTATTGGGTGTCACACAGCCAAGAAATTCAAAAGAATAGCTTAGCCTATAGTTTACATGCATTAAATTCGAAGTCTTTTGAAATCAGGGATTGGACAAAATTTTGAATTTCAATATACAGAAAAAATGATGCACCGTATCACCGTATCACATTGTTCACAAATTAACTGTGAGTCATTTTTCAATGGTATCCAAAATGAAATGAACCAGGAATGTGTATTACATAATGTGTATTAGCTATGCACTCAATGAACTACAGTTCTGAACAACTTTTTTATGAAGTGTAATTTATCAACAAAACCAAAGTAACCAAAATAATTTGGCTAGTAAAGATTTTTTCAGTCACTGCTTGCCCTTCACCTGATCAGCCTGAATGTAGCCAATTATTTTTGAAGGTTCCTTTGTTTTTCTTGCAAAAAGTGTTTTTATATTAAAACAAAATTATATTGAACTGTGAACCACATATTGAACCAAATCATGAGACAAATATTGTCGCATCTCTGGCTTTCTGTGAATAGCACAATTTCCCTCCTTTGCAGCTCTCAAATCTCAATAATGTACAACTTCAGATACACTCAAACGTGGCGTATTAAGATGCAATGATGCCCTGCACCAGATTTGCCAATAATGACACACAAAATTAGATTTTAAAGCTATACGGCAGAAGACCAAGAGTTTCAGCATGTAACAACGTTAATGCTGGTCCATTCCTCAAACAAAGCTGCCGCCTGGTTCAGAAAACTTACATAGCGCATGAATCAAATGGACTACTCCTCCGGAATGTTTGTTGTACTTTTTGTCATTTTTGCAACTTGACAGCTACCATTCGCTGTCATTGTATGAACAAGAACAGTTAGGACATTCTGCTTTGTTTTTGATTGAAAAAGTACGGTACAGATTTGGAACAATATAAGGGTGAGAATAGGAATTTATTTTGGGATACTGCCCTATGAATATAGCTATCAGTGAAAGGCTTGTTCAAACAAAAATAGCACTAATAGTTAAAACAAACATACGATCATATCGGGGGGAAAAATTAAATAACTTAATTAACTTATGTGTATAAATTGAGGTGTCATGAAGTTACGCACTCTAACAATGTGGAAACACTATTTTTCTATGCATGGTATGCCATTACATTATTATTTTTAGCCCTTCAGTCTGTCAGTACTGAAATCCACCATCTGGCCATGTCTGTCCTCTTGCATATCCCTTAAAAATAATATATATATTTGATCTCTAACATAATCATTGCCTATCTGCCTGGATTCCAATGCATCATATATCATATATACACACACATATATATATATATATATATATATATATATATATATGTGTGTGTGTGTGACATATATGTATATATGACTTCAGATGCAAAAGCCTCAAAGTGTCGCCTGAAATTTTCTTCTAAAATTAATTTTTTTACTATGTCAGAGATCAAATTTAAATGAGGAATAACACATTTATTAAGTAAAAAATGTAAAATAATAAAGACAACAAATGAATGAAGTAAAATATAAAAATAGGATTATCTTATTCAATAGTTTATAATAAAATCCAGATGAAGATTGAGAAGATCAGAGAAAGAAAGGCCCCAAAGAAGTAAGATATTTGCAGCATGAAATAAGCGACAAGAAAGAAGCCCCAAGTCTTCTGAAACTAAACATCGCATATGCTGTGCTTACATAACAGGAAGGAACTATAGGGAAAGTATTAAAATTCTTGGCGCTTCTTAAGCAACCATTCAAGGATGCACAGATTAGATCTGATTGTGTTCTTGTAATATAGCAGATCTTACATTATTTCATGTCTGCAGAGATGAAAACAAATGCACTTTGATAACATCATGAGAAATACACTCAAAGAAATCAATAACATGTAAAGGTATAAACATGTAACATAAGAATTATAGAAAAAAAGATTAATAAGATTCACAACAAGGAAACATGAACAAGAGACATGAATAAAAGACATCAATCAAAAGAATATATATATATATATATATATATATATATATATATATATATATATATATATATATATATATAAGACCAAGAAAAATACTCAATGGTTCCACCGGTTCAACCTCATCCAAACTAACTCCATGTTCTGAGGGAGGACGCACAGTCTATAGTGAACCAAATCTGCCTCCCCCCGTGCTGTTTTCTCTCTCCTCCGCCTTTGTCAACTGTGGTTTTGAGCGAAGGGGATAAATAGTCGCATTGGGCTGTCTACGTTTTACTCAATCTGGGACCGACTGGCAGGCACACCTCTCTTCAGTCTCCTCACGACGAACGAACGAAATATCCGTCCGGCGTTTCGCGTTTAGTCACAGAGAGATGTCTGAGGATGCGCATCAATACCTTATTCATCCGTTGTCTCTCCACGGAGCCTGTCTTTGAATGTTTTACCCAGAGCATGAATGGAGCTGCTTGAGGATATAGGCTACGGTTTTTAGGGAGAAAGGACCCCCTCGACATCTGCTCACGTGAATTAAAGCGATGAAACGTCTATGACGGGCGTTACGGGACGACCACGCAAAGCCATCGCGGCATATGGGGATTTTTTCTTTTGTTTAAATTGTCGTCATGTTCTCGCACAGCTTTATATGAGGCAAGTATATCGAAGTATCTATTTCACGATATTCTCGAGTCTAGTCGGATATCTGGAATGTTCGCGTTGGAATAACGGATAAGTTGGTCATATAGTCGACAGTCAGGTCGGATCTGCTATTTTTTATTTCCAACTGAATACCGAGTTGTGTTGCACTGCGGTAAATCAGACGCGCGCTGTCGTCGACGGCTGCCTTTCAAACCGATCATAATAAACATGTATATGACATTATGAGGGGCTGCAATTAATGCATCTCTCTACAGGTGCCTGAACTGGTGCCAGTTTCAGATTTTGTAACCTGCCTGCATTGTACATGCTGATTTCCCCAAGGGAAAAACAAAATACCTCAGGCTTGTGTAAAAGCCTGTAAGAAGCCGTTTAGTTGTAGGAGTTTGGCTGCATTAAAACGTGAAGTACTTTATCAAAGTGTCATATTGCAATAAACGACTGCTTAAGGCTTGCATTGTGAAGCACCAGTGTAGAATGCATTATAATATATTTTGAAGGCGCATTTATCTTTTGACTGCTTGAAATTAAGGTTTAGCAAGGAGCCTCCCAAGTTTAGATGGGTCTTTCACTCCTGAGTTTAAATTTGCTTTTGATATTGACTTATAAATCTCAATTTTTGAAGTTAAAAGTTCATAGATTGTTATTTCAGACCTGGTTATGTGTTTAAGCTGTAATTAAATATTATATATATATTTATGCCTTACTTTGTTCGTTTTTGAACTCACTGTGAGGTCTTTTTTTTCCAGCTGCATCTTTGTCGATAGGATCAAATCGGACTGCATCATCTAAATGAAGTTACCCAGCCATGCAATGTTCCTGGAAGGCTGTGATTCTGCTTGCTTTGGTGTCCATAGCGATCCAATACACGGCAATCAGAACTTTCACAGCTAAGCCTTTTCATATGTGTCCTGTTTCTAACCCTTTGAACTGCGGCTTGGGACAGGATGTGGAGTCCTTCGATCGGATGTGTGATGAGTACCCGTATTTTAATTACAATTCCTCCAGGAAGACTCACATCCTCATCTTGGCGACCACCCGTAGCGGCTCCTCTTTCGTTGGACAGTTGTTCAACCAGCACTCAGATGTGTTCTATCTTTTTGAACCGCTCTATCATATCCAAACGACCTTAATCCCTCACCTTTCTCCCAGCAGATACGCTGTTGAGCGCAGAGTGATGCTGGGAGCCAGTCGTGACCTTCTTAGAAGCTTGTACAACTGCGACTTGTATTTCTTAGAGAGTTACATCAAACCGCAGCCGGCAAACCATACCACGGATAAACTCTTTCGACGAGGAGCCAGCAAAGCCCTCTGTTCTATTCCGGTCTGCGATGCCTTCAGCCCCAACGATGGCAATATAGAAGAGGGGGATTGCGTTCGAAAGTGTGCCTCCCTTAACTTGACCCTAGCTACCGAATCATGTCGGGAAAGACGACACGTGGCCATTAAAACAGTGCGTATTCCAGAGGTCAACGATCTTAAGGCACTGATTGAGGACCCTCGGCTCAATCTGAAAGTTATTCAGCTGGTGAGGGACCCGCGTGGAATATTATCTTCGAGGATTGAAACCTTTCGGGACACATACCGCCTATGGCGGATCTGGAGAGCCACAGGCCGTAAACCCTACAACTTGGATTTGACTCAGCTCACGACAGTGTGCGACGACTTTCTGAACTCGGTGTCCATGGGCTTAAGCCGGCCGCCGTGGCTTCGAGGACGGTACATGCTGGTGAGATACGAGGACCTAGCCAGGAATCCGCTCCAAAAAACCAAGGAGGTTTATGAATTCCTTGGTCTCACTTTGGAAAAAAGTGTGGTGGACTGGATACACAACAACACAAGAGGCAATAACGACGTGTCAGCAAAGCATAAGTACGGCACGTTGAGGGACTCGGCGGCCAACGCAGAGAGCTGGAGGTTGAAATTGTCTCATGACATAGTTGATTACACACAAACTGTTTGTCAGCACATTTTAGATGAGCTCGGCTACAAAGCTGTCAACTCCCCCGAGGAGCTGAAAAACATGTCGCTCTCGCTCATTGAGGACAAAACCTTCATACCTTTTTTGTAACAAAGGTAAACGTGTGCACGCACAACTATTTTTCTACATTTATATTCTTGCCTTAACGTGATTGACATTTGCACTATGAACCTTTTTTACTTCGGAGACTCCCTCGCAGTCACCCTATGATTTTCTGAACAGCACAAGAACCAAAACACTTAGCTGTAAAGAGATCTCAACTTCACCTTGATTGCAGCGATTGCATTGAGATAGTAATGTTCATTATTTATATATTAGAGCACAGCACCACACTATAGACAAAGAAATTCTGTATGCTGGTCATTGCTTTGACAACAGTGAATGTGAAGATTTTGTTGGTCAAAGAACCCAGACTATTCTCAAGAAAAACATTCTTTAATGTGGGACTGGAAAGCTGTCATGTATAATAACAGCTGTGCAATAAAATTGTGAATGTCACAGTAAGACTATTTCTCAGGTTGTTTCTCAATGTAAAGTCTTGTCTGCCACAGAGTTTTTGGGGTTTAAGCTTGTGTTTGGTTTGCTTTTAGAATGTATAATGCATTGGTGCTGTATCCGGGTAGAGGAACAAAAAAAAAAAAGATAATCTAAAGTAAAATAATGCACTTCAGTCTGCTTGCTTTAGGTGGTTAATATGACTTACAAATACATTGTAAAAAACAATTATTGCTTTTACATCACAATGATTTAAGGTTTATGTTTTATTTTGCTGATACTACTTCAGAAAAGTTCAATGCAATCCCAGTTTTTAGAGTGGACAGTTTGGTAGTTTAATGTAATTTTGAGATTTTCATATGAAATGCATGAAATGATTCATTCTTTGGTGGCTGTCCTCCTGATCATATCACTAATTTTCATTGATTCATTGCGATTTGTATTTAGTGTCCATGGAAAAAAATGTTTGGCTCAATGTATGTGAAAGAGACTTTTGCTATTTTTGAGATCTTAATAAATGTAGAGAAGCATAAATAAGATGCAATCACTTGCAAAACCACTTTTTTTTCTCCATTTATAGATTCATTCACAGCTTATTTGTTGTTGCTCAGCTTAAAGGACAGTTGTGTACATGACTTTTTCTTGGTTGGCACAATGGCCTTAATTTGTTTTAATCCTTAATGGATTTTACATAATCTTGATAATCTGGATTCACATTCAGGTTATTAAACCAGAAATATATATATATATATATATATTTTTAAATCTCATGATTGTCTCAATTGCTAACCCTCATTCATTTTTAATGGGGAATATTAATATTAAATCTTCAATTTAGATTTATGTCAGCAGCATTAGAGAGCGTGAAGAGTGCGCAAGGACGAATTCGCTTTCATTCCACGAGATTGTCATGAGATATACATGCTCCGCAGTCATGTACCATAGACATTAATGCCATACAAGGTACCATTGTCTAGTCTTTCCTCGTTTGATCTTTCAAGACACCCAGGAGAAACGGCCCCCCCTTGTGGTCTGAACAAAATAGCTAATCATGTATACTTGTCAAGTCACTTTTGTCATTCTCTGCTGCTAATATACATAAGACTGATGAAGACTACAGTAAACAGCACATTGCAGGACAATACAGCATATAAAAGTATACACAAAACACTCATAACCGCAGGTGAGACGATGCTCATTAAACTCGTATAATGAAGTTTCTGTGTTCAAAGTACGTGGAGCTACTTCAGGAACTAAGAATCGTGCACTAAAGTTGTACCTTGATATGGGCGAAGCGCTAGATAATCAGCTTTAATGTTTACAAAGCATTTAAAAGAATGAACCCGTACAGTAGTGCGCTTATCAATTATGTAAGCTTTAAATAATGTCATGGAAATTCTGTGCAAGCTTAGCTATGCTGCACAGTTTAGTTTGGATAATTACTGCTCCCCAGCCAATGATATCTAGAAATTCCAGAAATATAGCCATAATAGCTATATTTCACATTAAGTTGAAGCTAGTTAGCGCTGACACATCGATTCTGTGGTGCTAAAAGATCTTTTGTGTCATTTGTCATTTCCATTTTCCCCTCATCATTTCCAGTCATCCCTGTCAATAAAAGTGCCAAAAATACAATCAAAAAGTCCCATTAAAATAGCTTCAATGTGGCATTTTTGTAATTTTAAACACTTTCTTGGCAGGTGGCTTATGTTGTGACATGAGGTTTTGTAAGTATCACAATTTTCTATTCACATTTAAGCCATTTGTTTGATGAACTCTTAACTTTTTCCATCCACCCTACAAAAGTGCACAAGTAATTGGCTCTTTGAGCCATCTTGCATTATCCTTTGCCAAAAAAGAAAACCAATAATTTGACAGCACCGGTAGACAGATCAGCTAAAAAATATGCTAGCTTGAAACTAAAGTTTTAAAACAAGGATGCTAGTGCTACTTAAAAGCAGATTCTCTTGTGTAAATTACCCACTTAAATTTGTCTGAGGAAGCTATTTCTCTCAACACATACAGTGATTCTGTGATAGAATGTGAGGGATAAAAATGGCCCAGATATGTCCAATGGTACCACTTCCAGCCCACAACAGAGGTCTCCTGCCCCCAAAT
The DNA here is from genome assembly GCA_038088235.1 of Zacco platypus. Taxonomy (NCBI): domain Eukaryota; kingdom Metazoa; phylum Chordata; class Actinopteri; order Cypriniformes; family Xenocyprididae; genus Zacco; species Zacco platypus. The sequence goes on from CM076063.1 coordinate 8,284,982, forward strand.
GTCAAGAAGCAGATTCTGGCGTTCTGAGATTATACTTGAACAGCAGCAGATGCCAAGTTTTGCTTTGTTGAACTTAAAGCGTTCTTCAGAGGATACCGATTTATCATGCTCCTCTGCTGCTGTTCATTTAAACCACTTATTGTGATTAAGAAAACCACTGAAATCTCTTATTGTGATTAAGAGACTGCAGAATGCAAATATATTGAAGAACATTGTGTACTGAATCAAAGTCATTGCTTTCTTTAGCCGTTGTATGCACTTTGTCACCTGAGAGTTATTTGGACACTTTACATAATTGTAATATTTAGCCTAGTAGATAGAGTCTGGAAATATCTAGAACATTCCACTTTATATATTTATTTTATTAATAAATATTTTTAAATTAGATTAAAAGAAAGAAAGAAAACGGCCTGTGTTAGGACAAAAAATATTTTTTTCATCGTGACGAGAAAAACAAGATGGCGAAAATTTCAAGAAATTTCAGTAGACATAAAACCCCAGACAACACGAGCTGTGGAGAACAATAAGTGATCTAGGAGCTTTATATATAGGCCTACATATATATATATATATATATATATATATATATATATATATATATATATATATATATATAATTTATTAGAAACCAGTAGACCAAAGAGATCTCACAGAAGGCAGGGATGTATTGCTAACATAGGCCTAGCTATATGTTTTAATAATATCATAGCCTTCTACAGATGGCAGATCTTATTGTCCCTTATTATTGGGACAATAAGAGGGGTAGATTTGTAAGATTTGTTCTCTATCATCATAATAATTCACAGTTGTGAATTCAAATTATTTCAAGCCTTCGTGTGTGTGCATATTAGCCTACTCTTTTCCCGCCTAACCAGATGTTGGTAATCTAAATGTTATCAAGACGATTTCAATGTCATTTTCTAAGTTTTATAAGCTATTGATGTCATGAGAAAAAGTCTTACCTCAGAAAACCTGTTCTCCAGTCAGATTCGTCAGTTTGAGGTTTTTTCTTCTTCTCACGACTCGTGCGGCCATTCATTTTTAATACACAAAGTAAAAATTATATTTCAGCGAAATGTTTGGCAATTGTGCTCAATTGTTGCCACAGATTTACAACTGTAGTTTGTTTCGTTGTAATAATACGCTCTGTATTTGACATTCAATCCTTCTTTCCACATTATTTTTTTTATTATTATTTAAGGTGTGGTTACTTATTTTATTTTATTTTTTAAATACCACGTTCAACCGTTTTTTTGCTTGTTGGGTACTGAGTCTGTCAGGCTTATTTCGCTGAATCGATTCTTTCAAACAGATAGAACTTCGTTTTACTAATCCAGCGATTCTTTTACGTCATCATCACTGGTCCTGGGAAGCACTGCCCATTTTTCCTCGTCTTTACTTAAAACACCTCAGAACATCAGCCGGTTAGCAGAAAGGTCCACGAACGGAACTAAAGCAGCGGCCACACTGGACTTTTTATTTATTTACTTTTTTATTGAACATTACAGGGGATACATATATCATAATGATCACTTAAAAGAACAGGATAAGTAACTTAAAGTGGTGCAAAGCAAGAGAATACATTTTCAAACAAAATAGAATAAGCTGGGATAGTCTACTAAAAAGATAAACTACCAACAGAACCATCTAAAAAAAGCAATAATTGGCCACGCCCACACTAGACTTTGAGCATGCGAAATTTTTACAAAAACGGCAACGGTCGCAAATATGCGGTATCTTTTTCAAAAACATAATTCAGCATTTAATACATCCAAAAAGTAAAAATATGTAGTCTACTCAACTTTACCTTTAAATTTGCTTTTAATTCAGCTACGAGGCCACGCCGTAATATTTCAATCTTCTAATTGTCACATGACTTCATGCGAAACAAAAATGCAGGGTAGAGAACACCAAACTTAAATTTCGGAATGAGGTGATGTTCGCATGAGCTTGAACTTCCTGTCTTCTGCATTTGCATGAGTGTGAATAGAAGTTAATGGAATGAAAAGTGTAGTGTGTCTGGCCCCTTAAGAGTGTCCAGCAGTGCTGTGGGCAGGGGTGCCCAAAGCAATACACAGTACAAGATGCCCAAAAACCAGATGGCACTGGCTGTGGGTTAAGACAAAAACTTTCGTCCTTCACAGCTAGCTTTTATGACTTTATTGAGCTTCGCCTGGTTACGACACGGCGTGAGGTTAAAAAGCCACAAAACAACTTGCCCTTTTACGGTGCATTTACTACTTGATACTAAAATCACTAATGTCCTTGGTTAATATTGTGGAACAATGATGTTGTTGAGCCATGCAATTGTTTTTGAAGATAAAACCCCTGACTGGCTCAATAAATTTTTGTGCTGATTCAGTATGCCATGAAAAGACCAAGAAGGTTTCTGAGCACCTGGTTCTGTCCATACTGGACACCTGACATCTAAACTAAAGATGCTAGTGGACTGCAAACGCTTCTGAATAACTATTTTTTTCTTTCTGATAAAAAACCCCCAAAACATAACCATTTTATAATGGAAAACCCTATCATCTTATGACTACAAGTGGATTCCGTTCAAAAGTTTACCTCTCAGCATTAATAAAATGCGGATTTTACCATGTGATCTGAATTATGTGGTCACTTACTTTTATAAACTGCTTATGTAATCCAGATCTGGACTGCATATCAGTGCATTCAGAGTTACATAAATGATTAAAGCTAAAATGAATAATAGATCAATGCATTAAAATATCTTCACCTATTCCAGCACCAGATCATTGCAGGATAGTAATTCTTCTCTTTGCTCATATTCTTTAGATGGTAAATATAGTGAAATGCATCAAATAAAAAGCAACAACAACAAAAAAAATACAAAGAACTCATGCATTTCTAAAATACAGAATGCTTTATTTGTAGAATACAGCATCAATTTAGCAAAAATAGTTCTATTATAGACAAAATCTACTTGGTCTTAAAAGTCCAGTTTATAGTAACAGCATCTTCAAGACATACCTAACAGAAAGTGTGCAGATAGCAAAAAACGGAAAGAAACATGAGGGGAAAAAAACTGAAATACATACTCACAAATAACAGCATGTTGTACAGAGAACTAGAGCTTCAAGCATGCATCGTAACAATATAATAATATGCCATGTGTTGTTTTTACATAAATAAAAAAGGAGACAAACATTTAAGCAGTCGGGGGAGGGGGAAGAGAAAAAAAAAGACAGAAACGTATGAACAAATACTCAATATGCACATTTTCAATTGTGCTGGTTCTATGATGTAAACAGCAGTAAAAGGGTCGCAGGAAATACATCTGTGGTTATTTTGCACTGTTCTGAAACACTAAACACAGCTTTTATAACTCCCAAGACATTCAGGCACATGTACGGCCAATAAAACATCATCTCAAGTGAGAACTACAAGTGATGCTTCGCAAAGAGAAAACGAAGCGGACTTGCTAAAAAGCCTTTTAAATGGACTGAAGACAATGTGGTGTAGTTTCCGTTTCCCTGCATCCTTTTTTTTTTTTTTTTAGATGCGATTCATTTCTTTTCTTAACTCCAGGCACTGGTTTCCTGGAGACAGATTAAATTTCAACGGCTTAAACACCGTCTTACAAAATGGAGTGTTTACACTGGAGACTCACCATTAATGTAATCTACGCCAATGATGTGCGAACTGCCGTTCAGAGATTTCTACACTTACCAGGGCTGACGTAAATGAGAATGTGATGATAATAAAACAGCGGTATCAAAGAAAGTACACAATTTCCGACACTAAATCGAAGAGCATTTGAGAACATGTAGTCTAAACCCCACATTATCAGATAATAGGGGTCATTTAGTGTCACATTTATTCAATTCATTAAATAATACTTTCATTAACTTCCAAGTTCTCACATTATTTTGTTCAAAGATGGGCTTGAAACAAGATCAACATATTCAAGGAATAATTCTGTGAAGTGTACTTGAACTTTTTTAGGGATGTTTTATAGAGAAATACCTCATTAGGGCTAATGATGTGTACGCAAGGACTGTTTGCACTGATATTACCAAAATTTTATTCAAGCCAAGCTTTCGTTTTAAGTAAAACTGCTGCCATATTAACATTTCCTTTGTAATGGAGCCAGTTTCATTAACTTGTTAAAGAATATGTTATGATATTAACATTTGATCCCAAAGCTAGTCTTCCCAGCATTAATAATTCAGACCAACATTTCAGCCAATAGTCAAAATACACACAAACATATGAGCAAACAAAAGGCATAAGATCCCGATTATCTCATGCACCTCCGCAGTAGCTTTGTAATGTTAGTAGAAGTGTGTTTATATACCATATTGCAGTTCTTTACGTTAACTTAGGTAGGATTGTATTTGGTGAATCAATGCAAAACAGTAATTTTCCCATGGGCTAAATGAACCTGCCACCTGCTTTCCAACCCCCTTGAAAGTGAGAACACACCACCCAGACATCCACAGACACACCGAGTCGAACAAAGGGTGGGAGCGAGTCAGCCAGTCTAATCTGACTTGTCTTTTTTCTTTGGTGTAACTTTACCGGCCACTGCAGACCCCACTGCCCCGACCCCTCCCGTTACCACGGAGACACCTCCTTTGACCAATCCCACTCCAGCTGCAGGAACGCTCGTCACAGCCGTCTTGGTCAGCTCGAAGCTCTTGCTGCCGACCCAGGCCACTCCCCCGAGGGTGGCACCCACTGCTCCTTTGGTGAAGTTGAACAGCCCGCCTGTCACTCTCCACACCACGCCTGCTTCATTCTTAGGGTGGTCTTTCTCCAAGTCTGAAAAACATTGGATTTAGTTAACAGTAGTAAACATTTAGAGCGTTAAAATGATTCATTTTAATGATATTAAAATGAATTAGAAGTATATCAACTATATAGTATTTTACACTGAAGATAATAATAATTAAAAATAATAACGATAAAATAAATAATACAAATAATTATTATTTATTAAATTACACTTAAAATAAAAATATTATTGTATTTTAAAATAATAATAATGTTATTAAATATTATACAGTTACTTTTAATATTCATCTTAAAAATGATATCCACCATTTAGGTGAAATCTCAAGTGTTTGTTTTCCCAATACTGAAAATTATCCCATTATTTCCTCACCCTCAAGCTTTCCTAGGTGTATATGACTTTCTTCTTTCAAACGAACTCCATCAGAGTTATATTAAAAAACGATCCTGGCGCTTTGTAATGGATTTTGAAGGCCAAAAAAGCACATCCATCCTTCATAAAAGTAATCCATACTGCTCCAGGGGGTTAATAAAGGCCTTCTGAAGCCTTTTTGTAAGAAAAATATCCATTTTCATAACTTTATAGACTATAATCACTAGTTTCCGGTAACGTCTCTCAGAGCGTTCACGAGAGAGTCATGACGTAAGGATGCAGGTGTAGCGTAAGCTTAAGTGAGAGTAGACACCTCTCGCGGTTCAATCAAATAGACCTGGGAACAAGCTCCTCCGACATTTCTCTTTTAAAATTCTTGTTTTAGACTTCTAATTCATGACAGGCGTTTTGTTTTGCTCTATCCTCTGCATTTCCATGTTCATCAATACGTCATGCGTCAGGTCAAAGTTCACTCTTCCGTCGGAATCGACTGGTGTACGAAAGCCAGTGATTCTAGTTTATAAAGTAATAAATATGGATATTCTTACAAAAATGCACCACTTCCCTTCAGAAGGCCTTTATTAACCCCTAACCCATATAGATTACTTTTATGATGGATGGATGTGCTTTTTGGGGCTTTAAAAGTCAAGCTTACTATTCACTCTAATTATAAAGCTAACTGATCGTATTTGACTGAAAGAAGAAAGACATATAGACATAGGATGGCTTGAGGGTGAGTAAATTATGACTAACCCTTTAAGCATGAACGTCTCTTAAGTAAAAAGTGAAATAATTACATAATGCCAAAACATTAAGTAAGAGTAAAAATTGACCATATTGTCTTTTTATGACTAATGCAGACTATTTTGATGTTTAAAGTTCACCATGAAATCAAAATGGACAATTCTTCTCTGATGACGTGTTTACTGACACGAGGATGAGACAACCTGTCACTTACAGTACTTGAGATGGACAAATAGCGAACAACAACAACCATCCAACCAATTTTTCCCTGATTCCTAATGGAAATCAAGTCCCACCCTGCCCTACATTTTTTATTGTTCGAGAAGCAGTTTTACTTATACGTGAAGAAAAGATTAGCGCAACTTCCGTTTCATGTCCAATAATTGATATGCAAAAACACAATTAGAACATTAAACCATAACAATAAAACATAATATCCAGTTTGAAAATAGAATTATTATAATTGATAAATTATTATTATTAATAATATGGAAAAAAAGACTCCAATGACTTGCATTGATCCTGATCCAAGATCCTGAGCCATATATAGGGACATAAACTTTGGTTTTTGCTTTTTTGACTTGGCCCAGTAAGCAAGCATCTAGTCGCCCACCAGAACCCACAGAACAATGTGTGGCTATGTGAAAGACTATTGTATTCAAATCCAGCTCCATTTTGCCATTCCCGGTTCTTTCTGTTGCCAACAAAACACCTTTTACGACTCAGTATAATTATTATCTCCATGCAATTTTTCAGTTAAGAGCACTTGGTTCCTAAAGCCATGATTTTAAAATCATATGTTTCAGCACACTCACCAAAAAAAAATAATAATAGTAGTTATGCAAGTATTGTTTATTTTCCTCTTTGTGATGGTTATGTGAGACTTAAAGCTTCAGGGCAGCATTGTGAAATCAGTTCACATCTACAGACCTGACACTGAGTAATACACTGAGCAGATGTGGTCTGAAACACACACACACACACACACACACACACACAGTCCAAATGGCATCATCTTTCCCCTCTGTTGTTCCTCTGGCAGAATACAAGAAAAAAAAAAAAAGAGACTCTTTTCCTTCCACCGGACAACTAGCATTTACACACCCCACAATACTCTGCGGACTGTGAACAGAAATTATATCTTTTACATTCAATCAATACTGTCAAGGACCGCGTGTCTGGGTTGCACGATGAGCTCCCTGGTGAATCGATGTGCCACGGAGAAGCCGTGTGAATGACAAGCAGTGCATCTTCAGATGAGTCCCGTGGGACGGCGGAGGGAAAACTTCATGGAGCAGTCAAGGTCGGCCCACATGTAGTTCATACGTGCGCAGATGTGCACGCGCATAAACGACAACAGACACACGCTGAGATAAACAAAACCGGCCTTGATGTGAAACATTTGTGAGATGCGACCAGAGAGAAGATGAACAGATTTAACTAAAGCCTGCTTTCCTCGCCCAACGGCGTCTCGCAAATGTCGAAATTCATTAATATGTATGAAACAAACCTCTTGCCTCTACTAACACCATGTCTCTACTGTGAGTCTCACGTTCAATTTAGCGATCGACTGATGTTTGACAAATTTTGAGTGTCCGATAACTGATATGCAGAGCTAGAATTGATTGATTTCTGTTTTTAGCAAATTAACCAAATTGTTAAAGACAATAAGTTCAATGATGATGGTGGTAAAACAGCGATCAGTGACAATGTTGGCGGATACAAAACTCGCTCCTCCAGATTCCCATTCGCACATTCAATTAAGACTAACTCTAGTCATCTGGGCCTGGGGAGATGTAATTACACTTTCCACGCTACCAAACCTCAAAGCATTGCGGCACTTTCAGAAATCTTCCATCTTCACATTAAAGCCTGGGTGAGCAAAGTAGTGAGGCATGTTTCAAAAAAGGAATGAGATATTTCTGAATTTAAATTGTCCTACATTATTTCCAACGAAAGAAGGATAGACCAATGATTTCGGGTCGTGTTTCTCTTAGGATAATAAGTAGACCCATTGTAAAACCAAACACTCAAAATAATTAAATGGTTTGCGCAAGACAAATTTAAATTAAACAAATTAGTTCAGTCAAATCAGAGTACTTACCACTTTTTTTCTTTCAAGTTCACAGAACTGATGTATTTTAAGTAAACTCAACTGTTTCATTGTTTTGAGTTTTATGAACTTATTTCTCTAAATTTAGACAAACTTAAGGTTAACTGAAACTGGGCTGGTATTTCTATTTCCCAGCATGCTTTGCCCATGTCAGTCAAAAGGGAGAGTAAATGCTGAAATGAAGCGTTATATGTTTTTTTGTGTGCAAGATTAAAGTTTACGGGGAAATTTAGTAGTGATTAAGGTTTTGTTAAGCAATTTAGAAGAGTTCCTGTTTATGTGAGTTTTTGGAGAGTTGCCATCAGTGACAAGTGGTGCATGCGGCTTGGTTTGAGAGCATGTTAAATGTCATTCAGCAAGTGCTATACCATGCTATTGTTAACATGTTGGCAAGTTAGCATTTTCTAAATTAGCTTGTTATAGCTAGATAAGATTACACTAATAAAAATGGTTTACATTGAGGTTACATGATAATTTCAAGATAAATGTATAAACTAGTGTACTCAAACATTTCCAATTAAGAACAATTAAAATGTATGAGTACTAGTGCTGCAACGACGCGTCGACGTCATCGATTACGTCGACTACGAAAATACGTCGACGTGCGTGAAATGCGTCGACGCGTCACACTGTTTACATTCATCTCGCGTAATGGCGAGAAAGTTCCATTCTATCACAAAAACCTAGACCACGATTATCAAAAGTATGGGAATACTTTATACAGAGGCCAAATAAAACGGTCCTTTGTTCCCTTTGCAGAACCGAAATGGCGTACCACCTGTGGAATTGGATCTCTGCCAAATTTTTGCGCGCGCAAGATCATATTTTGAGCGTGCAAAAGGGCATTGCGCGCGCGCGTGAACTGAGTTGAGGAGAAAATCTTCGTCTCGCAAATAAGAAAATATTTCGAGCGAACGAATCAGTTTTGCATTTCAAAGAAGTTTATTTGGATGTGCGCGGACGTTCACTTTCGCACGTGCAAGGTTTCAGTTGCTCGCGCTCCTGATTCCCGCCCTGCGCGCTCGCTAAGACTCCCTGCATTACAGACTGCGCAAGAGGAAAAACACATGGTACAGGACTTGAACACTATCAAAGTTCCTTTTAAGACTGTATAGAAAGTCTTTGACACTCTTCATTTTAAAGTTCAAAAGTCTTCCACTGGACGAACACACATAAGTGGCTTATTTTTAATCAAAATCAAATCGTATTATTACATAATGGCGTGTCCCAGTGTTTCTACACCTCAATTAACTGCTAAATTAGTTCTAACTTCTTACGTAAAAAAAAAAAATCACTAGATTAATAAAAAAAACCTTAATAAAAATAATCGTTAGATTAGTCGACAGAAAAAATAATCGTTAGTTGCAGCTCTAATGAGTACAAAATAAAAATCTGCCAGTTTTGCTTACTTAATAAACGTTGAATTTCATAACTTTAAGGTATATTCAGAATTTGCTCATCTGTGCCTTCTGAAACTCAAGCAACATCATTCATAATTTTTTCTTGCATAAACACATTCAAATGACAATAAATTTTCATATAAATGGTTCGTAAAGCCATTCTAAAGTAAACTCAAATTCATATGACAAGACATTTTCATGTAAATTGTTCAGAAATCCATTCTTACGTGAACTGTCAAATTTATATGAATAACAAATATTGCAAAAATTGTTCGAAAAGCCATTCTAACAAAAATGTGACATTCACTTTCAAACAAATTGTTTGTAAATGTATTCTAATGTAAACTCATAGTCATATGAGCCAAATGCACTTTCAAGTGCAAATTTCCTGAACTAACCTAATATAAATATGTGCCTCAGGTACTATAAATATTGGCCTGTAATTTGAAAACTGCATGCAAATAACAGTCATCGACAGTATAGCGTGACAATGAGTTGTTTGCAAAATAATACAATTCTGTAGATGTCAATCTAACACATGAGAACAGAATGTGGCGGCTAAATAATACAGCAATAAGTCATCCATTACATGCAAACCTCTGTTCTGTATTATTAAATATTATATGCTGCACATTATTCACAGTGACTACAAACACATGAGCACATCATGAAGATTTCTGTTGAGCACAGAGAAGAAAGACCTTGTCCTAATAAAATTTTGTTCCTGATTCATGAAACTCGAGCAAAATTAATTTGTATGAATCGTTTGTGAATTCATTATTGCATAAATTCTCAAATTTACATGATTTAATTTTCATAAAAACTGTTTGTTCCAACGTAAGCACATTCAAATAACAAACAATTTTCATATAAATTGTTTGCAAATCCATTCTAAATTTAAATGGTCACATTCAAATGACAAATGTAAACTGTCTGTAAAGCCGTTTTAAAACCATATGTACTGTGAAAGCGCTATACAAATAAATGAAATTTGAACATTCATATCGTCACTGTCGGGCGATATCAAAACTTCACTCTAAAAAATGCTGGATTAAAAATAACCCAAACCCAACAATTGGGTTAAATGTTTGCCCAACCAGCTGGGGAGTTTTATTTAAATCAACTATTGTTTACAACATTGTTGTATTATATTATATTATATTATATGTATATATTATATACAATTTTATATATATATATATATATATATATATATATATGCGCTAATGTTTTATGTATTTTAGGAGCAGAGAAAAGTGTCTTGGTCTAGCTTGAATCATAGCCACGGTTTTAAATGCGTAGCACATAATCTTTAATAACATGAGATTTTGGCCACATTACAGAAAAACTTTAGTGCACACAGCTAGAGTAAACTTAAAGGCTTCTTAAACTTAAACAGTTCCCCCCAAAAAAATGAAAATTCTGTCATTTACTCATCCTCATGTTGTTCCAAACTTGTCTAAATTTCTTTCTTCTGCTGAACACAAAAGAAGATATTTTGAAGAATATGGGTAACCAAATGGAAAACAACACTATGGAAGTCACTGACGCCCACCAACTGTTTGGTTACTGCCATTCTTCAAAATATCTTCTTTTGTGAGGATGACAGAATTTTCATTTTGGGGTGAACAATCCTTTTAATATCCTGTAAGTTGATGAAAACATAATCTGATGCACTTGCTCAGATGTGGTCGTTCTAACGACAGACGAGACACTCATGTGATGTCTGAAATTCTGTGAGATTTCCTGGTCAATTTAGAAGTTTCATTGAACTAACAGAATATAAATACAGTCTTGGTTATGTGCCCATGGGTACTTGGGTAACAAATGTAAAATAAATATTCGCTAGAATTTGGACAGTGCATGCAAATAAGCATTAATAGCATAGTGTGACAACAATGTGTTATTTGCAATATAATGAAATATGGCAGCCAAATAATAGTGCAAATGATAAGCCACTCACAACATGCAAATAATGTGCAAACAATATATGTCACAAACCTCCGTTATGTATTATTTAATATTATATGCTGCGTATTATTCACACAGACAACAACAACCACATGTGCACATCATGAATGATTTCTGTTGAGCACAGGAAGGTAAAGACCTCATCCTAATCTGGCTTAACTGATTACTGACCTAAAAGAATGGGATAAAACAGCTGGTAAGATCTGATTGAAGAGGGGGAGAGACTGTTTGTGGAGGAAGGAATAATTATTTACTGTTCAAATTACTAGTCATGCAGGTTAAACATATCAATGTGGTAGATTAGAACATTAAACACCAGCTCAAGTTAATCATCATCAGAATCAGCAGAATGCAACAGACAATAAAACTGACATCTCAAACTTCAAAAATGAGCATGCATTTAGTCAGGGACTAGGGTTAAGCCTCGTCTGTGTAACCAGGGGATAATGTTAAACTTTTGACTCTCTTTTCAAAACAATGTGCATTTTAATGTTTCTTCAAGGCTACGCAAACATGATTTTACACACTGAGGGTTGAAATGATTGAAAACATCATGCAACCTTTCACATGCTGTAGGCTGAACCCAGAACGTTTCTTTTTTTCCCCTTCATCACCATAATCATACATTTGCTAGAATTGGCTGGGTAAATACCCTCGAACTTATAATCAAATACACTGATCTTCCTAATTGTTTACCATTGTTTGACAAATATAACAATATTCACCACACACAATTACTCAAAGCATGCTGCTGTAACTACAAAACACGAAAACGGCTTTCTTTGGAGGAATGACCAATTTATTCTTTTTTGACAGGAACCTTCAAGATCAATCAAATTCTATAGCAAATAGAAAATGTCAATTTGTCTTCAGATGCAGGAAAGAGAACAGTGACATTTGAAGGCTTAGATGGAAAGGTTAAGATATTCTGAGGCGTGTTACTCTTTCGAGAAACGGCCCGAGTTCTGTGGAGAGTGAGCATCAGTAGCTAAAAACCCACTCAACAAGCCCCGTACAAAGGTTACCGTGTTGGCCTTGACAGTTAAATAAACATTCACAAAGAAACTGGATGGAGTATTTCACATGTCCTTCTAAGCGCTAAAGCTTTCAAAAGAACGTAGAGTTTCATTGTCCCTAACTGACAGAAAACCAAATAAAGAAGATCGAATCTTGTATAGTAGGTTGTAGAACAGAAAAAGGAATCATTGACTCATATTGCTCGGATACCTCTCCTAAGTCAATCTAAATATCAATTCGAGCGAGAAGCCTGAAGCAATCTTGGATAAATAAAGTTTTACGTTGTGACAGGATCCAAAAGCCCCGCCTGAAGCAAGATAAGTGGTCTCATTGGTGCCCAGACTGAGCTGAGAAAATTATCAGGGCACACTTGAACACTCATAAGATCTGCTGGTGCCTGAACCCTGGCCTCTTCTCTATAATATGTTCCTGTCGAGGACAGCCACAAGTAAGACCTTTAGATAACACCAACAGTGCTGCATTCACAAACCGATAGGCAGAGAATGGAGATAAAGACTGCGAAAGAACAGAAGAGACAGATACAAAGCATTTTCCTCCAGGAACCCACTCGGACGGGAACATTTTGTAAAGAGAAGGTGAACAAATAAGCCTCTACTAAGGAGGATGGGGCCATCGGCAGCATATATAAGAAGTAAACCAATCATGGAGGAAACACCAAGGCCACGTCTTCTGGAATGGATCTCGTCCAAAATAAAGGCGACAAAAGGATCTATTTTCACTGGCACAATGCTTGAATGTGATGCACATCCTAAAAAACAACAATTTAGACCTACAATTACTCAATACTCAATGATCAGCATGTTAATTTGTGAATTAAAATGGAATGTAGAGGGGAATAAAGTCATACAACTGTACAATTGTACTTATAATGAAGAAAAAAAGCAGTTTGGCATAGTAGTTTCAAAGATTTTTTTAAAACAAATCTTCACTGCTTATTGAAGGGATAGTTCACCCAAAAATGAAAATTACCCAAAGATTTACTCACCCTCAAGCCATCCAAGGTATATGACTTTCTTCTTTCAAACAAACACAATCGGAGATATATTTAAAAATATCCTGGCTCTTCCAAACTATGGCATCCATCCATTGTAAAAGTACTCCATACGGCTCCAAGGGGTTATAACCTTCCGGCAGATACATATACTGCACAAGTCGACTTGCGCCACTAGAGTAACCCGTGACATGATGTATGACGTAGGATGTAGGAGTATCGTAAGCTTATATGCCTCTCACAGTTTAAACAAATAGGGTTGTGCAACAAACTCAAACTGCTCTTGTATCGAAATCCTCCGACATTCGCTGTAAAATTTCTTGTTTCAGACTTATAATTGGTGACCAGTGTTTTGTTTTGCTTTATCCTCTGTTCATCATTACGTCATGTGTCGGGTCAGAGGTCACTCTTCCATCGCAAATCTATGCGTACGGCCGTCCGCAGGAAGTTAGTTATTACAGTTAATGTTTTAAACATGGATATATACATACATCCATGATATTTTAGAGTAGTAAATTGAAACTTTTTCATTAAACTAAATCATATGAAACCAACATGAATGCAAAATTTCTAAAAACTTTATACAAATAAATACATTTTGTGCAGTTAGTTGTAGCAGGGATTATGCAGAAGGACTCCCTTCTCAGATGACGAGACGTATGCCTATAGTATTGAGCTTACTGTATGTACCAAACTGCCATCCCTATAAAAACCAGTGATATAGTCCTCTTGATTTAGACCTGCCTGACCTAAGCTGAATTGGATAGCCAAGAATCCATTCCCAACCAATCAAAGCCGAACATGTTCCTGAACGAGAGGTGGGCTGCCAGCCTCCGGTGTAAATCTGTCGCCTCTGTAAATTTATGAGTCTATATCAATACCCACATCATCTCTCTGTAGTGCTGAGAAATAATGGTGAAAATATTGTTCTCCTCACTTGGCACTGAGATTTACAGAGTGCGAGGGAGCGAAAGAGAGAGAGAGAAATAAGAAAAGGAGTAGTAAGAGAAGGGAGGGGGTAATCGGACCTTCCCCAGTGATAAAAACCCCCAGCGGGATTCAGCTCTCTACCGCTCCACTCCTCTCACCAACAAGAACCATGTCAACTCCGTCCCTGCTGAGGTCTCTATTTTTAATCCCTTTGCCCGAGCTGCCTGAGGCAAAACACAATGAAGGGTCAAGTTAAAATGAGGTTTCGAGAGAACGGCCTGGAAGGGAATGTACTGAATTACTGTTGGACCTTACTGGACATGGTGTTAGTACAAGAGGCGCTGAGGAAAAAAAGGGCGAACACAGAAAAACTTAAAAATAGATCTTAAAAACATGGACACACCTGTACGTTAGGCATTTTGACAAACAAATACACATGCATACAGCCTGGAGAAGTGTTCGCAAAACTCGACGGCAGCCAGTTTCGTAGAGCCCACACTTGCGAGGACATCACCGCTGCTATGATTAGAAGCTCAATTCGATGACGAGCACTGGCAATTACGGGACTGACAAGAACTCGGATGAAATGGAGTCTGAATGTGACCTTTTTCCCCGCTGGCCTGATACAGCTGCATTAAATAAATAAATAACTACCGGTGAACCACTTATGGAAAAGGTCAATGTTTCCACCGGGTGCGCAGGCTTGCTAGCGTCTGACCTATCAGGAGAGACACGTATGACACTTGAACCTTCGTGCTTACTCATCCCAGTCCTCCCAATGTAGGTTTGTCGACTTCAATAAGCAGAAAAAGACCTTTTCTCGCCAATCCCGCGGCGCCAGGATCTGATAATGTGTGCAAATGAGTCACTCGTGCCGTTCGCCTTCAATATTTATATCGATGACAGGGCCCATTGTGTGATTTTAAATGTCAGTGTAGTTGCTTCACAAGCCTTCGATGGAAGCCCATGGCCTTCGCCTTGAAAATCCTAACAAAGCTTTTAAAAGATGCACAAGCATGCCCTTTTCGGAAAAACAAAAGCAGAGTTATGAAAACATGTCTTAGACACGTTTTACGGTATTCATCGACTCTCCATTTGCTTATGTTATGTGTGTCCAAATTATTCTGTGCTGTCAAAGATAGCAAATACTACAGCTGCACGATTAATTGTTAAACGATCTTGATTCAAACATTGACGCGATCATATTCTTAAATGATAATGATTTGGCTATGTCTGTTGACCTTTGACAAGTACAATCACAGCGAACATTCAAATCTGAAGCAAGATAAGTTGAAACATCTATATTTCATACCCATTTCTATATGAAATAGAAAATGAAATGGCTTCACAGTCTTTTCAACCACACAGCGTCATTATTTCTGTGTTACAAATGTTCAAATTATCACAGAATTACTGGGATAAGAGTTTACAGTTTGGATATAAACACTGATGTCTATGGTAGTGATCAAAATAGAGTAAATCACCTTTTGAAAGTAACTTGATGCATCAATTAAAGATTGTATCACTTTCATCGATACACCAGTAGATGGCAACAAAGTGACTGTAGGAAACGTATTTGTCATTGAATGGTTTTTTAACATTTTATATTTTTTTAAATAACATTTTGTTAGAATTTCTAGTAAATTACATGTTATTTTGTTCACTGGTCTATTCAAAATCGTGACAGAATCGTGATCTCTATTTGAAACAAAAAAATATTGTTCTAAGACTCGCAATTTATCCAGAATCGTGCAGCACATACAATAAACATCTTTTGAGTGATTTCAAATGCTAAGTTGCTTTACAAGTTTACTGAAAATCCAAACAAAGTTAATAAAAATTTCAGTTACACTTTACAATAAGGTTCATTAGTTAAACATTAGTTAATGTATTGACTAATATGACCAAACCATGAATAATTACTGTATTTACTACTTTTTGTTAACATTAG
Source organism: Zacco platypus (assembly GCA_038088235.1). NCBI lineage: Eukaryota > Metazoa > Chordata > Actinopteri > Cypriniformes > Xenocyprididae > Zacco > Zacco platypus. The sequence goes on from CM076063.1 coordinate 8,301,254, forward strand.
TTAATGAAAATACAATTGTTCATTGTTTGTTCATGTTAGTTCACAGTGCATTAACTAATGTTAACAAGATTTTAATAATGTATTAGTAAATGTTGAAATGTTCATTATTAGTTCATGTTAACTAATGAACCTTGTTGAGAAAAATGAAAACATGACTTGTCCGATGAAACTCATTTGGCCCATTATTAGCCTTTAACTTACTACTATCTCTATTATTTATTAGCCTAGCTCATGCTAACGTCATCAACCTATATCTCACATCATTTCCATTACTCTATTAGTTTCTTCATAAATTTATTAGCCGAGGTCATGCTAGCATCATCAACTTATATCTGCCATTTTTTTATTACTCTACTAACATACTGCTAACCCACATATTCATTAGCTTAGCTCATGCCATGTTCTATAACTTATCGCTCACAATAACTTCAATAGCTTATTAGCATTTAATGATAACTTCATTAGCCTGTTAGCATATAGCCCACAACATTAATAACCAATAGCTCATCCCTTTTTTATAATCCTACAGCTTACACCATCTTCATTAACATGTTAGCATAAAGCTAACAACTGTCACTGGATATAAATCTACCTTGTAGATTATGAATAGTTCTGTGAGATGTCTAATTTGCCACTGTGGAAAAAAAAACCCTGCATCTCTGTGAATGTGAGTCATCAACTCAACTAAAAGAGACTGTTTTGTAAACACATTCCATCAAAGTCAATCACGTCTACGACTTTAGGGACTTCTTAATGGTTTGAGAGCTCCGAGCGTTTCTAGATGGAGGAATGCGCTTTTACAGCAACCATGAAAACTGAACCTAGAAAGACATCCTTTTCAGTTGTAACTGACTAAATAACTTCAATAGAAATTCGTCAATGAGACAAGTGAAAATGTATTAGCAAATAAACACCAAAAAGGACAAGTGGAATGCAAGGACTGTCTTCAAGGATGAGCGGCTAATGTTACTGCTAATTCACAAATCCAGTGAAGCTAGAGAAAGCAAATGTTATTCTTTCCCAAACAGACTGTAAGTCATTCAGCTCTAAATTTACTCTCAATTCAAAACATTTAAATGTGCCACAATTAATCAGACGTCTGAGAAAAAAAATCTTCAAATCTAGAGTAACGCAATGCATCATGCACTGCTATTAGAATGCGAGTTACGGAAGAAAGGAAGATTCCATATAGATATGAAGCAGATAATTTAAATCAGAGAAAAATAAAATGTAAAAAAATAAATTAAACACCATTTAATATAAGATATAAGAAATATATATATATATATATATATATATATATATATATATATGAAAAATGAACTGGCAAAATACTATAATAAATTAATAGTTAAACCAAGCATAACGTCTTGCTATGTCAATGTGAAAATGGAAGAAAAGAATGAAAAGAAAATGAATTTTGACTTCTATTTTGAGTTCCTCAAACAAAACTATTGTTCGTTCAAAAAAAAAAAAATACTTAGGATGTTTTTTTCCCTTTTAAAGTATAATTTACCACAGTTTTAAAGAGCAGCTCTCACATTCTACCAAATATCTCCTTTCGTATTCAACAGAAGAAAGAAAACAACATGAGTTTGGAACGACGTGAGGCTGATTAATGATGACATTATCTTTAATGTCAATCAATCAATTTTTTTTAAAAAAAAAGACCTTTGAAAACAATCCATCTTACAGTACAATAACCTTCACTTCAGATTCCCCCTGAGAGGTTTTAATTCACAGCCTACCACAATGAAGGATTGGAAACGAAACAGATTCTTACACTTTCAAAGACATAACCATTTGATCTTGGTTAAATGACAAAAACTGACGCAAAAGCTCTATTTTTAGCCACCATGAGGCTGAGATTGTGATTCTATGATTCTCAAGCCAAGGCCAGCATTTTTGTCTTAAATTTGTGACGCTGATCTCAGAGCAGATGTCCCTTGATCGTAATAAATTAGAGTCAGAGGATTGCAAAAACAGTACTGATCTAGATTCAGCACTCTGACACTAATAATTCAAACAGTCTATTTTCCCCAGATGGATTTCTCTGCTATACAGTGTGTGATTGACAGGCGGATGACACACGCTTGCACTTCAGTAGCTACAGATGGAGGGAAAAAAATCTTGCCTGTTCCCGCTGAGCCTACTGGAGGAGAACCTGGCTTGCGGTTCCTGCCCTGTCCTGCTTTTCATGTCAGACTCAGTGCTTTGGGGATTTAGAAATACACGTCAATCCGCAGAAAAAAGTCTCAGAGTGTGCCAAAAAAAGCCATGTACATTGGACCTTACCATCCATAGATGAAACGGCAAGTGTAACTGGAATTTGCGGTACAGATTCAGAAAATATTTCAAAGAGTGAAGCTTTTAAAAGTGGAGATCTCTCATATCACACACATCAAAGGGTTTAGGCTACATAATGTTTGGACCTGCAACACTGTGACCATTCAATGCAATGCGCTTCGTTTAAGGCATCCCACCCTAAGCATGTCTCTTGAATTATACATCAAGCAGATGGTGTGCAGAATCGTCAAGGTAAAATCTTAAATAATTCAAAGCAGGCAAACCCCCAATTCACCCCCGCCACATTTTTGTTTACTGTTGGTTTTGCCAAGCAGGGATTTGCAATGATAGCAGTGTGCAGCAACACGCCAATGAAAGATTCTGCTGACCAGGGACGAGACGTGCACAACATAACTTTATTATTCTTTCATATTTGAGGGGACAGATGTTCCGCCTCATTCTTTTTTTCCTGGCTTATGCTAGGAGTTTCAATATCAAAAGCAGCTTAGACTGAAGCACCAACATGATTGCATGGAAATATAGGAATTGCACTGGCACTGATCTAACTCATCCTTTGCTGAATATACATTTCAATCTATAAAGTAAAACATAATAAATGATAAAGTATATAATTATAAAAATAATACATGTACATTTTATGTATTAAAGTGTAAATTGTATATAATAATAAATACATGTAAATATATATATATATATTATAAATATATTTTATATTTGCTATTTCTCTAGTTTGATTATTTATATGTATCTATATGAGTAAAATGAACATTTTTGATTTATTCTACAAATTGATAACATTTCTTCTAAAATAAAAATATTGTCATTTAGAGCATTTATTTGCAGAAAATGACAACTGGTAAAAATAACGAAAAAAAGATGCCATGTTTTCAGACCTTGAATAATGCAATGAAAACAAGTCTATATTAATTTTTAAACAACTCAATACTAATAAAATGTTAAAACGTTAGTATTGTGTTGTTTAAAAATGAATATAAACTTGTTTTCTTTGCATTATTCGAGGTCTGAATTTTTTTTTCCAGTGTTTTTTTCCTGAGGTGTGTATATATATATAATAATAATAATATATATTGTGTATTATGTATTATATTTAAAATATATTTATTTTATATTTTAGAATTTATATATATATATATATATATATATATATATATAAAAAAATAAACATTTATAAATAAATAAAAAATTCATGACAAGAACAGAATAGTTGGACCAGATGGACAATAAAAATTGGGCAAAAAATAATTGAAGGAGGGACTGGGACGAAGATATCATAGAGACTTGTGGATAGGCTCTTTTGGCTTGGGAACTAACAACCTAGCAATTTGACATTGAACTGTACGAAACACATATTAATGACCGTGTACGTGTCAGAAAATGGGCACTGAATCGACCCGTGAGCTTTGTGGTGTCCAGATTTACCACAAGCAACACAGGGCTGAGGAAAGGTGTCAGAGAGAGACAGAGAGAGTGAGACAGAGGGAATGAGAAAAAAAACACAGAGACAGAGAGGTAGTTAGTGAGGAAAAGAACAGAGAAAGAAAGAGAAATAGAGAGAGGGAAGGAGAGGGAGAGAGGAAGAGGAAGCTGTAATGAAGTGTCATAATTTACCAGTCATACTACAGATGGCAAGTCGGCTCCTTGCTGCTTTTCATTGTTCTGTGCCAAAGAGTTGGTGGAGAACAACTGTCAGTCCTTTGAAAACAGCCATGGAGAGAGATGCATTCACTCAACCTGTCATTTCACCCACCATTATGTTCCCTTTCTGAAAAAAAATTATTTCTGCTCGTCATGGCAGAGGAAATAATTGGATGTGAAAAGCATGGTCACATTCGGGTCAGAGACAGCCTTTGCCTTTCTTAAATTAAATTCAAACTGTTTGAATGTGATAAATTTTGCTATTCCCTTTCCCATTCCTTCTCTATTGCTAGATATTCACATTATTTCTCTAAATATTGTTATATTATGATTTTCATAAAAGGTCTGTTCCTTCCACCCACACCTCCGTGAAAGGACAATTTCAAAAGATGATTCCTCACCCCTGAAGACATTAAGTACAAAAAATATATTTATCTTTAACTGGTTCAATGGGAAATATTGAACACACTAGACTGAAGTTTTATTTCAAAAGAGGAAACAAAATCCTGTTTTCTCAGATTGCGCAGTAAAAAAAAAAAAATTAAAAGGTTTTCTCTGGAGCAGTCATAAATCCTTCAAGGCTATGGAGCAAAATGTTCTGAGGAAATCTCCACATTAGGCTACGTTATGACAGATATTGGCTGTGTCCACTAATATAGTTCACTTAAGGGACCGCATGATAATGAGTGAGTGAATTCGGACACTGAATGCGCCGGAAGGACTGCGGCTTTTGCATTGTTTGCTGTTTGATAATTGTTTGAAACTTTGAAATTTCAAATTGACCCTTCGCAGACAGTTTGATTGACAGGTGATCTGACCAATCATAACCCCGAATCCGCCATTTTGTCTGACAAAGCAGTCAGGAGAGTTAGTAGATAAAGGTTGGTAAACTTCAAAAATTGTGTGTACTCACGTCTTCCCGCACTTGAAACAACATTCCTTCTGATGTTCATTCATGTTTATTTGATGCTATAAATGAACTAGTATGAAGAGATGATCGGTTCACGAGCCGCTTGACGGAGTATTTATTGTTTATACTAGTTTAAAAAATTGCAATATTTTAAATATGAATCTGTTTCTTTTCAAAACTAACCTGCTCTGTCTTGTCTGTCGACGTGTTGTCAGTGTCCTCTTTGCTCCACAATGTATTTTTCACTTCGTGAGAACATGATGTGTGTCGTGAGAGTACATGGCTTGTCGGACATAGCAACAGTAACTAAAGGGGGCGTGTCTTTGCGAAGGGTCAATTGGCAGCTCCTATAGAAAGATGAAAAGATTTAACTCTGTCATGGAAACTATGCATAAACCGTAATTAAACAATTTAATAATCAATTAAAAAGAAATTTAAACCTGTATAACATTACACTGTAGCCACATTGGATCAGCGATTTTAAAAACGGACGGACGATTCAGCTGTGGGCGCCATCTTCTGGTCAGGCATTGGAATTCACTCGGTGCGTGGCTCTCACAGTGCATTATGGGTATGCTCTAGCCGTTGAGTGTACATTGGTTGTACAATGCGGTGCATTGTGGGATTGAATGAGTGCACTCGATAACGTCTCCTATGGTTTCAGACAGCATATAAATGGCTGTCCCCTCAAGGAGCGCTATATTTAAGGGTATAAGGGGAAATTTCGGACACAGCCAATGAAGTGAGCTGTAAAGCCAGCTGATGCGCACCAGTCCTGATGCCTTCTGAGTTTTACTCTTGAGTATGTGAGACGGCCCAGCATGAGTGTGCATATCACGGCCAGGAAGCTTCACATTTCCCTTGGTTTGTGACAAAGCATTCAAGTGACAAATATCTCTCTGTGATCAGACAAACATGGAGAGCCGGCATTCACAGATCCTGCTCACAGCCACTGTCCAACGTAAATTGACAAGATCTATTTGTGTGTGTACCTAGGTACCTAGTTGGTATGCATTTCTGGTTTTTTACACTGGACAGGTTCCATTCATCTCTGGCCACTAAGCTCAGCGGCTGAGGGGCAGGAGCTTAGAATGCAACGCAAGGCAAAAAAAGTTAAATAAAACACCTAATAAGGCCATATATCTTTAAAAGTGATGTGTAATTTGAAAGAATTGTCATTTTTGGGTATATTATCCCTTTGATATGCAAAAACAACTAAGTAAGCCATTAATAGGTAGTGTTATTACTGTGTATTACTGTACTGATTATTGTGGATAAAACTAAAACTAAAAGAAAAGATTTTCATTAACCAAAATAAAAACATAATGGAGGGAAAAAATAAAACTAAAATACATTCATGACACCAAAACTAAAACAAAATAAAAATGGCCACAAATTAATTTTAATTTCTGAAACATAGTATCATAAAATGTATCATTATTTTACATGATTTAGTATTAATTATTATAAAAGAACCCACCTATATTTGACATAAAAATAAGAAAGAAAAAAAACTTGCGAAACTGTTCGTTACTTTAACAATTAACTAACAAAAACAAAAGTGACAAGACCAACAGAATAAAATGGAAATAAAAACGACATTAGAAAAAATTAAAATGATAAAATCGAGTTCACACAAGGACATTTTTAAAAATTCTAAATTTAAAACAGACAACTTTAACGATATCGGCACAGAGGAACAATATCCTTGGAATCGCTATCAGAACGATTTTTCCACCTCATAAACAATAAAAACACTGACTGCCAATCAGAATCCATTCTGCTTTAAAGAGCTAAAGCCTTTAAAGGTGCAGTAAGCGATTTCTGAGAAACACGGTTGACATTTGAAAAGACCAAAACAAACACGCACCTACCCAAACGGATCGTGATAGCTCCGCCCCAAATCCACAAACATGCTATGCAACACAGGCACCTCCCCTCTAATGAATAAATACGCCCCTTACTGCTGATTGGCTACAAATGTGTTTTGGTGTTTGGTTCAATCCACTTTCAACAGCGTTTCATCGAAAATGAATACGGCACCTTTAAAGCAGCAGATGTCAAATCTGCAGTGCGTGCTTATAATAAAACAGAAAGCTAATATAATCGTTCTTGTTGTGAATGGGATTTTACCCTGTTCACAGGTTTATTTCCTTGAAAAGTGAATGTAGTGCTCTGCCCAACATGGTAACAATGTCTCAACCAATGGCGTGAGTTTGTGGGCGGGGCTATCTGTTGGCCAATCAGGAAGGAAACCTAACTTAAAAGCCTCCTATCATTCCTATCTGGTGATGCTATTAGCACCCACTCCAGCTTTAAGTCTATGATGGATTTACATTGATAGGCGATAGAATAAAAAGTATTCAATAGAATCGGTATAAACATTAACTAGACACATTATAAAATCTACACCAATTCAATTTACCTTCAAAGGGAGACTGTAATTTTTTTGCACCACTCCATCTGATAATTCTTAAATAATCAGTATACAGCAGACTATTTTTAATTGAACGTTACTTAAAATGAAAAACAAGTCATAAGACCAAACACGAAACCACAGGCTTCTTTCGCACTCGAACCGATCCATCATCCCGCTCTTTGATCAGCGCATATGTTGATCTGTGTTTTCGGCTATGGGGACCTAATGAAAACGGCGAAGCAGAACCACAGGTGGACGATGCACCGGGAGCCTCGTGCGGCTGATGGTCCATCCATCATCCTTTTACACAACATCAGATCGAGCCCCTCATGCGCACTGGATCTGTCAGGATGATGGAACAGCAACGCGGCTCCAAGCAAACAGGACAGAAGTGCACAAACTCAATAAAACATCATTTTTAGCCATTATTAACTTGATTCTTTCTTGTCGACATAAAGGCGAGATTGATTTAATTTTGCCTGCTCTCGTAGGCAAATGCACACCTTGGGTTGTAATTGCGCAGGGTGTGCATTTGAAAGATTGCTGGTGTGTGGTTGTGAGGTTACAGTTGATATGAGGAGCTCAGCATCAAGGCTGCACACAGTAGCAAAATACAGGTTGACAGTCCTGTGTGGAGTGCTAAATACTGGTATGTTCACAGATAGACTGGTGACAACTGTGTTCTATAGCCATTATAAAAGTGACGACCTTAAATTTTGAGGTATCAAAACAAAATTTTGACATCAAGCTGGGTTGATTTGTGCTGTATGAATTTGAATAGAGCTTCAGTCAACTAGTTGTCAATCACATCAATGAAATATTAGCACAGACTTTGCACAGTATTCTTTTTCAGCTAATCCCAAATTGAAGTTCTACACCAACATGGTGACTAATAATAATAAAAAAAATGCTATTCAAACTGAATCTTTCCTTTGAATCTCATCCCAACTAATAAATCTACAGAGTTTGCCATCCGAATTAATTGGGATTAGACGATGTACTATAAAATAAATGGCAAAAAAAGCAATTCTATTGAGAACAGGATTTCATTTAGTAGAACATGTTCCTGGATCAACATCTTTGTTGAAAAACATTCCAATCAACCAATCAGATTTGAGGGATAGGTTTGCAGTTAATTTCAAGTTCAACCAGCCACATATAATTTCACCTCACCTCTGATTTTAGGGATAAGTTATGGATAGGGTTAGGTTTAGGGGTAGGGATAGCGGTAGGACTATGTTTTTGGGGTGAACGTGATTTCACCAAGTGCAACATGTTCCTGGAACAACATTACAATCAACCAATCAGATTTGAAGTGTCTAGTTTATGTCAAGTTTAGGTGCTTCCACATCAGTGTTGTTCACCAATCATTTCCCTCTGATTTTAGAGAGAACTTATTGGTATGGGTTAGATTTGGGGGTATGGATAGGGTTAATGCTAAATTTTCTGACAAGAATGTTGATGTTCAAAATATGTTGAAGCAGGAACATGTCTTAATTGGCCAAAATCACGGTCTTCATATAGTTTCACCAGTGCAGTCCGATTAAAAAAACCCAATAAAAATACTCTTTTTAGACAATTAAAACAGGGTTATTATAGTTAACTAAAACTAAAGTTAATAACAATTTCATTACTTGAGTTGAAATAAGCTTTAACTACAAAATAAAATTTGACTAACATATTAATACAGATGTTAAATCAAGCTTTACATATAAAACTTCTGTCCAAAGCTAAGCCTTTCCAATCTCTTGAAAGAATACCAAATGCTTTCGCATTTTAGCGTTCGGATTATAATATTCCTTATCCCAGTCCTCCATCTTACGGCTTCAAATAGTTCAAAATGCAGCAACCAGATTGGGGTCCGTAAACGTGAACATACCCCACCAATTTTAATCTCTCTCAATTGGTTCCCAGTGTGTTAAAGAGTTGAATTTAAAGTACTGTTATTTGTATTAAATCCCTAAATGGTCTGTCGCCTTCTTATTTGTCTGATCTGCTAAACTCATATAAGCCGGTGAGATGTTTGCGACCCACAGACAATAATACTGTCCCATCAAGATTGAAGATGAGAGGTCTTTCCTTTTTCTGTCAGATCTGTCAGATCGGAGTTAAAGTCATCTCTTTTCATTCCAAGTCATATATAAAATGTAAAATATAAAAATTAAAAACTAATTCAAAATATAAACTATAATATAATTAATAGTATCCGATACTAATGATGATACTAAAATATGGGACTAAAATAACACTGATATAGTGTCATACTATTATCTTTTTTGTTTTATACTTTAATATTTTTATTTGAATAAACAATTGCCTGTTTTAATCTACTTGACCACAAAATTCTTATGATTAATCTCAACAAGGTAATGGAAATTATTACAAAACAAGACTGAATTGGACCACACTGGAATGTTTTTGGCTTAATACCGGCGAGGATGAAATACCTTAAAGAAGCAATTCCAAGTGTTTAGGGGCATTTACAACTGTTACTGTTTCTATGGTTACAGGTATTTACAAGACAATATGAGACTCACACCTGCTAATAAACACAATTTCAATCCTCTACTGTGACTTTTTGAACATGCTTAAAACAGGCTATGAATGTCAAGGTAGTACTGTAATTACGCCATCAGAAATGTCATTTAGCTGATTTTTTGTGTATTTGGACTTGACAAAAGCAGACTTGGGTATATCTATGTCTAAATGAACACCTCAACAGGAACGTGCTTCGCATATGCAGAAGTAATAGAAGCTCAAATTAGCTGCCAGACCGAATCTATGGCATTGTGTTTCTCAGGTTTACGTCAGTTCCAGCCTGTTCGCTCAGAAAATAAAGTGCAATCACACTGACAGGGCTTGACAATCTAATCTTGATTGAATTTCGCCGCCGCTTGCTCGCACTAAAACACACACAAAGGACATAATTGTGAAACAACTATGTTCGCCACCCGTAATTTGCTAAAAAACTACCATCCTGCCTTCCATTCTGTCCTCACAATTGACATGTACAGTTAAGCTAACAGTACAAGCCTGAGAAGAAAAATCAGGTGCAAATGTTGCATCAACAGAAGAAACGGTCTGTAAACCGTACACTGTCTGCAGCAGTGCGAACGCCTCAGGGAGGAGAGCTCCATTTTGGCTGTATTTTTCCACATGAATATTAGCATGTGGGCTAGCCTGTCTGGTTCTGCTCCAAATCCTCTGTGACTATGTCTGACCTCAGACGACCATACGCCCTAAAGGGACTCAATCTGTATGTCTAAAAATCAGGGACACTTTAGGAAATAAAACTTACTAGCTTGATACGACATACCTGGTTTAGGCAGGTTTTGCTATCATATCATGTTGATTAGCATGCAAGAAATGTGTTTTGATGCCAAACTCATTTCTCAAAGTACTTGAGTCGAACCATGTTAACAAAAAAGTGAAAAAACTGCTTTATCTGCTCTTATAAACATTAATATATTGCAATGTACCGACAAAAACGAGATCTTCATCAGGCAATAACAACAAAAATCAAGAATTTTCACACATAGTAAAAGTATCCAATAAGCAAAACGAAGACAATTATTGAACCATGTTATCAACTTGAGTATCAATGCAGGTACTATAACTAGGTAACACCTCAAGACAAGAAGATTCCAGCTTCACTGTTTTATTTACACTGGGCTTGCCACCAAAGCTACATATAATATGAGCTGGTCTCACTATAATGCATGTGACCAGGAGCCATACGTCATGACTATCCGTTCACTTTTGCGATCATATACCAGCAATTTAACCAGCCCTTGGGTTCAGTCTGTCTACGATCTGGGGGTAGCCGCTTGTAACGCCTAAAAACACATAATACGTATGAACATTATAAGCATAAATACACATTTGTGTAGGGTAATGTCTAAAAGTTCGCTAAAATAATACGCTGAGCAGTTCAATTCACCAACAACTGACTCTCAAACCAGTTCTTTTTAGTGAATCAAAAACATCCAGTGGAAGCAGTATAGTCTCATTCACAAAGAAATGACTCTCAGCCAGTTCTTGTAATGAATCACTTTCACTGAATTAACTCACTGAATCTGTCTAAACAAAGCTTTCATTACTTTCAGTTAAATAAAATTGTTTATGGAAAGAATCAAGAACCAATCTGATTATAGATTAGATAAGAGCAAATACAGAGCAGACGGCCGCAGGCTTTCGAATCGTTCGTGGGACTTTTAAGTCATACACCGATCAGTCTGCGAGTAGTGTTTCAAGTCAAACACACTTATTTTTAATGTCTTTGTAACCATTAGGGTTGTGCCGGTGAGGAAATTTCCCTAGCAGTGGCAACACCGGTAATACTGGACGTGCGCATTTTACTTTCACTTTCTAGCGCCAATTCGGGGGCGGCAGTTGCTTAAATGGTGGGTTCATTATAATTATTCTTAATGGAAAACTTACCAACTTGAAAAACCGCAACTAATCCTTTGCAGGTTCCCTATAAGCACTGGGTTTAAATCCAAAACATTGCCAAATAGGTGCTTTTACACTTTGCTTTGAAACCCAATTTTCCGCTATCTGTTTTCTAACTGAAATAAATGATTTTTACTAATATAAAAATTCAAAATGCCGGTGGGGGAAGGGGAAGGTGGGGACGTGATTTATGCGGCTGAACACAGGTAACATCGTCAATGCCGACTATCGCAGCAAGCCTACTAATCATTGAAGGTTCTTGCCAATGGAATCACTTTGGCTTCCTAGACAGACTTGATTCAGTGAATGGACTGAATTGTTGGAGGAGTTACATGAGCAGAGTGGACTTGCAATCCGCTTTCACACAAACCAAACTCTGCCGACAAACATATTCCATTCTGCTCCCTGACAGAACGCTGCATTCTGGGCTTTGAAACCCTAAGCAGATCTAGGTGAGGTCGCTGAGATACTGAACAAGGATCATTCTGCTTGTACTTCAATCCCTTCTGCTATTTACTCAGTCATATTAAGCCTGGTCCAAACAATTCCCCTCCTTATGAACAGGCTCTATGCACATGTGTACTTAAGCTCAAAATTAAATTCATTTCTTATTGGACGCCAGTTATCGTGATGGCCAATTTCACCAAAATAGACAGTTTGATTCACCCAAAATAGCTCTGTATACATCCTAAATCAGAACAAACGGCTCAATATGCACAGCCCAGCTCTTAGAGATTTTTGAATCCATGCAAGTTTTCAGCAAAAAAGATGGAGAAAATCTCAGCGATATAATAAACTATTTCAGGATCCGAAGCAGCAGCCAAAAAGCCAGAGGGCAGGCATTTACTGTTACGCAATCACCTGTGATGCACTGGTGGGCAGCAGGCATCGAGGATCCCAAAGCAATTTATAGCAACATAATGCCGCCATTTAAACTAAAGAGATTGTTTCTGGCAAAGCAGCGGCATCGGAGCCTTCACCTCGAATAGACTTTTTATAAAGAGACAAGACAAGAGCGCTTTGTTTCTTTGTGCAGTCCCTGGATGTAAAGATCAAATAGCACAGAGGACAAAGGGAGGACATTGATCACCATGTGGGCACAAAAGCCCACTTTAACTTAAACATGTTCAGTCACTGAAAGATCTTTAGCTCTTAATGAAAAGGCATTAATGTAGCTTACATGCCCTTTATTAACTACAGATGCATCCCCGTGTGTACCAGAGGGCACCTGCAGGGCTTTCTGGGAAGCGGTTTGGAAAGATGAATGGATTTAGGAATTAAACTTACTTAAACCTTTGTACAATTTGACACTCCAAACATTAGAGCGATTTTTCACTGCTGAAATCTTCCTTTGTGATATGTTGAACAGTGTGGCCCTCTGCAGATCACTGTACTTCATTACAACACTACAAAGAAATAGAATGCTATATGTACTTTGACAAAAAGTGAACCAGATCTCCCTGAGAATTATGCGTTTTTATTCTAAACTTGACAAAAATCAGTGATTAGAATGACTTAAAGCCTAATTATTTTACTGTTTTCCAAAAACAATAACTACACTACCGTTCAAAACGTTGGGGTCATTAAGGTTTAAAAAGAAAGAAAGAAATGCATCTACTCAGCAAGGATGCATTAAATTGATCAAAAGTGACCGTTTAATATTTCTACTTCAAATAAAATTTCCATAAAAAATAATAACAAAAATATTAAGTAGCATACATACAAAGTTCCATGAAATTCTAGATGGAGCAGGCTGATAAGTACTTAAAGGGTTAGTTCACCCATAAAATTAAAATTATCCCATAATTTACTCACCCTCAAGCCATTTTGAAGTCTAAAAAAATAAAAGAAGTATATCCATCCATCATAAAATTAACTGCAGCGGGTTAATAAAGGCCTTCTGAAGCAAAGCAATGCTTTTTTTTTATAACTTTATAGACTAAAATCTCTTTCCTTTAACAGTCGTACACACGTTCACAAGAGAGTCAAGTTCCGCCGTATGATGTTCGTCTCTTCTCACCAGAGCTTACGCTACGCCTACATCATATGCCGGAACTCGACTCTCTTGTGAACATCATGTACAGTCATATACACCTAGGATGGCTTGAGGGTGAGTAAATCATGGGATAATTCTTGTGTCTAATTGCAGTCTGCTTGTATAGGGACAGCTGATTGGTTCCTGCTGTATCAGCAGCCAATGAGCTCGCTGCTCAACGTTCAAATACTGGGTCAGCATTTGCGCAGAAGTTTGCAGCGTACTTCAGAAACCCTCCACCTTCCCCAGCTCCACCTGTATAGATCTTCTATGGGTAATTCACGTATGCAATACTGTATAGCAACAGCAAGTCCTGTATTTATTGGCAGTAGCACTTGCTCTGCAGCAGCAATAACACCATCAGCAGCGTAGCAATTTTTTTTTTAAGAACATATTAACATTTTTGTATCCATCACCGTGCAAAAAAGTTGTCATGACAGAATTGTTTTTAACATTGACGATAACAGATGATAATAACAAATGACTCTTGAGCAGCAAATCAGTGTATATGAATGACTACTGATGGATCATGTGACACTGAAGACTGGAGTATGATGCTGAAAATTCAACTTTGCCATCACAGGAATAAATTCCATTTTTAACTACATTAAAATAGAAAAAAAGTCATTTAAAATCCTAAAAGTATTTCACAATATTACTGTTTTTACTGTGTTTTTTGACCAAAGAAATGTGTGAGCATAAGAGACTTCTTTCAAACACACCGTTTACCATTCCTAAACTTTTGAACAGTAGTGTATATTTAAGAATTAAAGTTTGTGGTGAATACATTTGATTTCCTTTAGAAATTGTAAAATATAAAATGCATTTTTAGATATTTTCTTTATATTGAGAGAGTTAATTGTTATACCACAAAATCACTAAAAAAAACCTAAAATAAACATTTTCCTTTAGACATTCATATGAAGTGATCTAAATACATGAATAAACAAGGTTTTATTTATTGCCATATCAGCATCAAATGCTAAATACATATTAATAATAGAATTATTATTATTATTATTTATTTATTTACTAAAAGCTTGTTTATTGATTTAAAAAAAAAAGCATTCATGGACATGTTGCGCACATAGAAATGAATTTAATTGCATATTATGAAAGCATAAACAGGCTGAACTTACCCTCAGGTGGTTCTTCACGCAGGTAAGGTGGAAGTTCTTCATTATTAGGGTCAGCAGGTGCTTCCTCGATCACCTCAGTCTCTGCACTCGGGCCCTTGAATTAACAAGATTACACAGCTCCAACTGTTAATACACACATATGCTACAATGAAAACAACACAGGCATTCCAGTAATGCAGTACATACTCATTCAAATAGCTAAATACAGACAAATGACATCACCCTGCAGGAAGTGACATCATTTCAGTAGTTGATTTGATAATTTCTGTGATGTTTTATAGTATTATCAGGTTTATTTCAACATAAAACACTCTATTGTGCAACAAATCTATAAATTTTCAAGTTGACACCCTCACAAAATGTAATGTGTCAATCCTTCACTAAACAGTTGCCTTTTATTTGCATCTTGTTAGATGTTTGAGCTTCATCATGACATGTTTCCTGAAAGTCTGCAACACACATTTATAGAAATACTCACTTAAATTATTAAGCATATTTATTTATTGAAAGTTATTGACTGCATAACATGAATGACCCAATTACAACAACAATTCTTATCATAATCGTCATCATCTCTTTCCTGACAACCCTTTTACAGCCTAAAATCATAAACTTTATGGCTGCAAAAATAAATAAAAGTAAAACTGCATAGCTAGTATGTTTTGCATTATCATGCTGATGAAATATTATATGGTATTTAAGCATCGACTCATTGTCAGCTGCCCCGTTTGTCCATTATCGCAGCGAGATAACACAACATCTGTCCGAATAAATCGCATTTAACGGCACAGTAACAAAAAGGCCCGCAAGCAAATACTTCTGATTTTAAAAATTCAACAGTTTGTGCTCGTGCAGAAACAGGTAAGAACAGGTTTGACTTTAATACTGCCACGCAAAACAAACAAAATCCTCCACTCACCTTCATAACTGAGGCAGTTAATACAGTTTTAGAAAGGGCGTCTCTGCACTTCAATATTGATGGAGACGCACAAGTCTATATAATGGAAATAGCGCTTAATACGAAATAAATACAGCGTTTGCTATGTTTTTCAATGTAAGCGGAAGTGACGTTGGGGATGTTTACGGAATTTGGGGATGCTGTTGAGCTGTTGGTCAATAGGGGGCAGCAGCGCGTTAATTATACTCAATAATGTTGACTGTTGAAAATCTCTGGTTAGCATGCTATTTTGACTGAATTAAATGTTTGATTTAGAGTCTAAAACAATATTTACTTTACTTTCAGAGCAAATAAATATAGTGTTTACATAAATAGACGGATTAAGGCTTCCTTTTTGCAGTTATGTTCAGACCCAAATTATATTTTTCTTCTTAATTTTCATGTTTTTGTGAGAAAAATACATCCTGCATGTTAGCTACTCTTTATTTATGTTTCATAAACATGTTTTATGAGCGTGTGGGGTTGTGGAGGATTACGCCGATAGTAGTGACAGTTGAGAAAAGGTGAAAAACCTTTAATGTCTCCACTCTCAGTCCTGACACACTATATCTTACATGCTGCTGAATAATATATCACCTCATCAAAAAGAAGATTAGAGGTGAAACGGGGGTGAATTTGGGTTTATTGACCGGAAGTGAAATTGATGTGATTCTGCATCTAGGCCAAAGTTCACTGGGCAAGGTATTAAGCTTTGCTGTTAAACAGTGTTCAGAAATATTGTGGAAAGAGGGCATAAATGGACTTGACCTGTTTAGCAAATATTAAATTATAATGTTACTCTTACCATATGGCGTATGATAACATAATACTACTTCTAAGAGCTGATTTTTAAATAAAGGAATGAATGTTTATTTTTTTTTAAGTATTTGCTGTTCTTGAATTTATTTATTTATATTTATTTTAATTCATTCTGACACAAATTTTAAATACTCAGCCTATGCAAACTTGGAAAAGAAAATATGATTTGTGTCAGAATTCAAGTAAATGATAAAGGATCAATGAAAAAATAAATGATCAGAAAAATTTCAAGAACAACAAATACTCCAAAAAGGTATTTAATTATTTCATTCTGACACAAATCATATTTTTTTTCCATGTATGCAAATTCTTTATAGGTCAAGCATTAAAGTATCTTAATCCTAATATTTTATTTATGATGCGAACCATAAGCTCCTTTTCAAGTTTTAGTGGCATTTTTTGCAAGGCAAGGTAAAAAAACACAAATTTCCTCGGCCTCGTTTGACCGCCGCTATGAACTGAGATACTCAGCTTAACCTGTTAAAGGGTGTATTTATAGACTGCCGTAATTAAAGGGTCCTGTTAGGACAGTTGCTTCAGATAGTGGAAAGCTGGTGAGAATGGTTTGGCTCTTTAAACCCCCAGTGAAACCAAATGTTTTACAGAAAGGCAATCTAGAGTGAGGTGATAAGTCAGGGTTTAACTTAACTAGTCACGCAACACGTTTTGTGACACTGCTGTAATTCAGTATGTTGGTCCTCAGATTTAATTAGCTCTGATTCATGAATAATTAATCATTTAGAGAGACTGAGAGATGCTAGCTTGATTTATTTTTTACTTCTTTTGTGCCACAAGAAGTACATAAAAGTTTCAGTGCTATGACTGGATGCAACTCGCAAAGGATGAAAAAACATTTATGCATGCTTTACAAATTATGTAATCCAACAAAAATAATATGTTAAGTAAATTTTATGAGAAGTATTTATGGGTCATTGACAATACATTTAAAAGTGTAAAAAAACATAATGGAGATATAATAAATTGTAAAGTTCTATTAAGTATTAACAATAAGATAATGTGATTTTTATAATAAATTAATACTTTTGTAGCACTTTTGCTTTTGTAATTGGACAAAATTTGTCACCAAAAAGTAATTTGGTTTACTCAAAATTTCGGTTTTACCGAATGATATTTTTCGTTATACCGAATGATGATATCTTCAAACAATGCAACAGGCTGATATCTAGCAAGCTAGCTAGCAAAGGGACAATCAAACATTTTATATTCAGTACAAGTTTTTTAAATATTACAACATTTTCCATATTTTAGTGGTTGTACCGAATGACCTGATGTTTTGGGACATGCGTATGAGCAAGTGAAAACATGAATTTTTCAAATAATTACAAGAGAGTTAGTTACTTTGCTTCACGACCATGTGGTCTGAATGTTGTCACATGATATTAACTGCATGACATGATCCAAAATCGTCCCTTTATATTGGTTACTCCGAATGACGTCAATGAAATTAATTTTTCCGGACACTCTTTCTTATAACATCATCGACTTCTACACATAATTTTAATACAATTTTGCACTATGTTGATATGATGATGTTATAAAATCATGCCAGAGTAAGAAATATATACATTTATCACTATTTAAGATATTTTATTCACAAATGAACTGGCTGTATTGGTTAAACCAAATGACCTTTTGACACTTCAAAATCTTTCAAAAACCTTTTATATGTAGCAAAATATAATTCAAACCTTCTGGATTCAATAAAAGAGATTTAGTTGTTCTACCTTACATGCTTTGGATGTCATATCTTTGTTTGTAATTATTATTAAGGCCTTTGGACAAAAAAAGAGCCCATATACACCATAGATACACCATAGTAGTATTTGTTGTACTTTCATTTATGCTCATTTCAATGTAATATAATATAATATAATGATATGAAGAATTTGTTGTTTAATTATAACATGACTTCTATTTCACCATGCAAAATAAATGACATATGTAAACTGTACAAAAAGGCACCATGGTAGTACTTGTTAAACTTATTTCCCTTTCAGTTTCATTTATATATATATATAATTTGAGGCTTTTATAACTGACTCATCTTTCAGTAAGAGGTCAGTTCAGTTCATACTAGATTTCTCATTTGTATTAGATCGTGAGCTTTTACCGTGGAGATTCTGCATGCCAGATCAAAGAGCAAATGAGATTTAGACCCTCTAAAAATACCCGTACGTTTATAGTAAGGCAACACATAGTTGTAAGTGGATTATGTCAGTTTACTTGTGAGGAGAATGCAGCGCGACACGTTCATCTCCGTTCTGGTGGCCAATTTCAGATGATCAATATTTTGGACAAAAACTGGAGTTGAGTATGGGTCAAATTCAAAGTGATGACGATATGGAAGTGGAACTATCAGACATTCAGCCTCTTTATTCCAGATTCATGAAAGAGTGCCCAAGTGGAGCCCTGCATCTTCATGAATTTCGCAAGATCTTTGGAATCCAGAGTACATCAGAAGATGAGGCTATGTACATGGAAACACTCTTCAGATCTTTTGACACAAACAGGGTGAGTGTTTTTTTTTTTTTTGAGTTGTATTTTTTTTTTACATCATTTAAAAATGTTAAAATGCAATGGCACATTTACTAAAAAAAACTGATTGCAGTGATTGCAAAACAGCTATTTCTATGCATAAGCTTTGATTATGTGCATATTTGATCAGCTCATCAGCCGAAAATCATCTGTGTCCATTTGCAGGATGATGTTATAGACTTTATGGAATTTGTAGCAGCCGTCCACCTGGTTCTGCGAGGAAATCTGGAGGACAGATTGAAATGGTCTTTTAAAGTATATGACAGAGATGACAATGGAAAGTTGGACAAACAAGAAGTCAAACGCATTATAAGGGTGAGAGTGGTTTTGGTTCTCACCTTTTTCACCTTTGTATTTTCTTTCCTGTAAGGTTTCTTGATTTGTTTTTTCCTTGTAGATCATTTGCCAACTTAAGAAAACCAGCATCAACATGACACCCAGTGAAATTTGTGACAGGATATTTGATACTTTGGATGAAAACAAAGATGGTAAGTGACTTTTTTTACTTCCTCAAATAAGTATTTAAAGACCCCCTGTGGTGAAAATCGAGTTTTTAATGTTGTTTATATGTCTAGGGGGTGTTTTTAATATGTTTTAAGACAAACCATGTGCAAATTAATCATTCAACACTTTTGCTGACTATTTTCTCCTTAAAACTGCAGTGTAGCAAAGACAGTTTTAAAAAACGCGGTTTGAAACCGCCCGTTTCCTACCGTTAAATATGTAACCAACATCAGGTCAACGTGCGGGTCAAATAGCAATTGAGCTGGTTTTGTTATGCAAACCTGGCAACCCTTTTTCTAAGGATGCTGATTTTTAGAAGGCAGCTGTCAAAGTCTGAGATGTGAACAGGAACATTGGCTGTGTTCAAAATCGCCCCTCTATACCCTTAAATAGGGCACTATTGAGGGGTTAGCCATTTGTAGTGATGTCCGTCCAATAATGCCTATGTAGTCAATAATACACTTCATAAATATAGATGCGCATGTGATAAAATATGGTACTGTGCAATAACATATTGGCTGGCTGTATTTACAAAATTATAAGGAAAATGTATATATATATATATATATATATATATATATATATATATATACATATAAAATCTCATTGGCCCATAATGTTGCCATTACATCAAATGTGTAAATGTGTTCAGTTTTATGTAAACTCATACATAAACACATGAAAGAGAATGTTTCAATACAGCTATTACAGACAAAATGTAATACATTTTTTGTTTTCATCATTGCTGGATATTTTTTGTAGGTATATTATCTCCATACATGGTCCATGCAGCATATTGAAAAATATAAGTACTAGTTTCCCATGTATGGAAATGTATTACATAATTTCTAGTATATTCTCATATATTTTTATTTTGTGAGGGTAGGCTTTCACTTCTCTGGGATGGCTTTCCACTAGATGTTGTAACATGTCTATCGGGATTTGCTTCCATTTAAGAGCATCAGTGAAGTCCGGGGTTAATGTTGGGTGATGGGGTCTGGCTCCCAGTCAGTCCAGTTCATCCCAAAGGTGTTTAGTGGGATTCAGGTCAAGGTTTTCCACACCAAATTCAGTAAATAATTTCTTTACGGACATTGCTTTAAACATTGTGCATCTAGAATAGAATTCAATTCAATTCAAATTTACTTGTATAACGCTTTTCACAATACATATTTCAAAGCAGCTTTACAGAGAATGGATGTCAACATTACAATTTAAAGGATGCAGTTAGCAAATAATATAATTTAGGTAATTAATTTACAAGTAGAGTTAGCAGTTTAACAGAAGGTAGAAGCAAAGAGCTCCTGGAAAATGAATTACATTAACAATAATTAGGATATAGAAATTGGGCAATGTGCATGTTGATCCAGATGATTGCGTCCTCTGAAGTCCTCGCAGGAATTGGCACCGTCTCTTCACAGGTGATGGTCATCTGAGGTCTTCTTAAGAGGCTGGATCCAAACTGAAGCTGATGTGCTCTCTAGTCACCTCGGGTCACAGAAAAGCGAAAGGAGAATAAGTAGCGTAGCTGCTGTTCATAACTTTAAGCAAAGATAGTCATAATGAGCAATTGATCTGATATGAGATGCATTATGTGAAGAGATGTGTCTTTAATCTAGATTTAAACTGGGTGAGTGAGTCTGAGCCCCTAACATTATCAGGAAGGCTATTCCAGAGTTTCGGAGCCAAATGTGAAAACGCTCTCCCTCCTTTAGTGGACTTAGCTATCCTAGGTACAACCAGAAGTCCAGAGTTTTGTGATCTTAAAGAACGTGACGGATTGTAGGGCAATAGAAGATCAGTTAAGTACACAGGAGCTAAACCATTTAGAGCCTTATAGGTCATTAGCAACACTTTATAATCGATAAGGAACTTAATGGGTAACCAGTGTAGAGATGATGTAATCGGTGTTATATGACCATATTTTCTTGACCTGGTAAGAACTCTAGCTGCTGCATTTTGTACTAATTGTAGCTTGTTTATTGAGGAAGCAGGACGACCAGCTAATAGTGCATTACAGTAATCTAGTCGAGAAAACATGAAAAGCATCATGAAAAGTCATGAAAGCATGAACTAACTTTTCTGCATCAGAAATAGAAAACAGATTCTGTATCTTGGCAATGTTTCTGAGGTGGAAAAAGGCTGTTTTTGTAACATATGAAATATGATTTTCAAAGGACAAGTTGTTGTCTAATATAACACCCAGGTCTTTAACTGTCGAGGATGGAGTAACAGTACATCCTTCTAAATGCAGACTGTAGTCTGAGAGATTCTGTGTACAGGTCTTAGGTCCAATAAGTAATACTTCAGTTTTATCTGAATTTAATAGAAGAAAATTACTAGTCATCCAATGTTTTACTTCTTTAACACATTCTATCAGTTTGGATAATTTAGAGATTTCATCTGGTAGTGATGAAATATATAACTGAGTATCATCGGCATAGCAGTGGAAACTAATTCCATGTTTTCTTATAATATTGCATTGAAAATTGCAGAGGGCCTAACACAGATCCTTGTGGCACTCCATAGTTTACTAATAGAAAGGACCCTCTTCAAACTGATGGCATAAAGTTGTGTGTTAATGGTATACATTATGATTTTTCTTGATTAGAATTAAAGTTCCTGAAATTACAAGGAGGTTCTGATTCACATTGATGATATAGTGTATCAAACAGCAAAGCACAAATGAGTTGACAGTTTGTTGCTTATCGAACAAAAAACCTGCAGTCTTGTTATCTTCAACTGAGTACACTGTAAGAAATTATTATTAAAGATAATTAATGTAGTTCAGATAACATAATATTTTGAGTTTCTGTTGATTAAACCAAGTGCCTTCATTGTATAAACTCAAAATTTTTAATTTCAGTTAACTCAAAATTTTAAGGCAACCAGATAACTTACTTTTTTAAGTTGAACCAACCTTTCTTTAGTGGACTTTTATGTCATGGGGGTTGTTTTTGTTTACGTTTTTTCTTTTTGTTAAATGAAGATGACGTTAAAATTGTGTTGGAACAACACAATTTAATTATGAATTTAATTATATATGTATATATATTTTTTTAAATACTGTTAAATTTACAGTTTTTGGAAGTGAAAAAGAACAAGTCACTGTATTATTATTATTATTATTATTATTTACAATGAAAATTGACATTCCCAGAATTCTCACATTTGATGTATTTTCATTTAAGTAACTGTTTTTTCTTAGTTTTTTCTTTAATTGTTACATTTTTAAAACTATGATAATCTAACCAAATGTGCATTAAATATAAAGCATTAGCGGCAAAAATATTGTAAATATTTTTCACACAAATTACATTTCCGTTGATTATTTTATCATATCCAATCAAAATTTGAAATTTGAATGAAATTTTTTGAAATTATGCAAAAAGTGTTATTTAATTGTGTGTATTCATGATTAGTAAAATGAGCAAGAATAGGAAAAAAAAATGTACTACGTCATTTCCATCACAAATTACAATTGTGATGGAAATGATATGTGTTGCATGAGAAAAATGTTTGAAAACTCCTGTGATTATATATTTGCACACTGATACAAATTGACAAATTAAACTCGGGAGTGTGTGAAAGGGATATTTACTTTCTAAAAATCCACAGGAGCACATAAATGAATAAACAGCCTTATATAATAATCCCGTTTGTGGCAGCCTAAATATGTGTAGGCTTACAGACTGTTTCTAAAATAAGCCTGTCTGTGGACAGGGAGTGAGGGAGCAGATGATGAAAGAATTAATTAAAAACAGTCTTCCTCTTCATCCACAGGTCAAATATCCCTGTCGGAGTTCTTGGAAGGGGCACAAAAGGATGCCTGGATTATGGACCTCCTAAAACTGGACACTAATGCACGGGGTTGGTTCAGGGAAAACTTGGGGAAAAAAACTTGAGTTTTCAATCTAAGGTCAAGGCCCATGGGACAAAACGTTCTTGCCCTTTTACAACCTTTCAAATGTTGGGGTCTGCAAATGAGAAAGACCTGGGACAGGGGTCAGAAAATATTTGCCTTCTGTCACAAGCGAGTTCGTGCCTCATCACATAATGATCACACTGATGTTCAACCAGTCTGCATGTGCAAAAGCAGCTTCCGTCACATGTTCTTCTGGGTTTGGTGGTGATGCTGGTATTGTTATGGCACATGGATACAATTACCCAAAAATTTGATTAAGGAGCATGAATTGTGTTTATAGAGAGAACTATAACAGGTTCCGTAGTCAATTTTACCGTTTAACCCAAGAGATTTTTATTATTATATTTTTGTTATATACTTTTATTCCTATTTCACAGTTGTTACACTGTTATTTTGTAATATTACAAATTAACATTAAATTAACAAAGTAGTTGGTAAGTTTTGGTAAGTGATGTAGAATATGGATAAGCAGAATAAGGCATTAATATGTGCTTTATAAGCACTAATACTGTAATATAATACTGTAGTTGATGGTGAGAATTGACTAAACTACCGTCTATAATTTTACTATTTAACCCAATTGATTTTTATGTAAGAAACATAAATAATTTCACTCATTTCACAATTTTATAATCAGATTATATTCAGGAGTGCACTGTGGTAATATATTAATATAAACAATATTTTAATATATATATATATATATATATATATATATATATATATTACAGTGGTGATAATTTCATACCATACGATATAGAGTTATTATATTTATTTATTTATTATAAATTGAAAATGTTTTTTTAATACATATTTGTTCAGGGGTGCACTTAAAGGTTAAATGTGTAAGTTTTTAAATGTAAAAGGCTTTCTCCTCTCCCAGTTTTGCATTAATGTGCAGCGTATCAAAAATATGAAAATGAGTGTTTGTATGATATTGAAAAATTTTACATGCCTGATCTTACGCTGATTACAGCATGTAAGGTGATGTAGATGCCTTAAAGTCTTCTTTTATCAGGTATATGTCATAAACTGCTTATTCCATGTGCAAATGCGCAAAAGCTCAACTTTGCAATGTTGACCATTTTGGGCTGGACTATCTCTTTGAGCGAAACAAGGAACAAAATGCTTGAATGCCCAAAGCTTATTATTCATGACTGTCGGAGTTGTGGAAGAATCTGTGTGCACAAATAAGAGCTGTAATCAAACGAATTTTGCAGGAAACCCAGCATGGAGCCAGAAGCACATTTATAATTCATGTCTGCATGAGTTCACATATGCCAAGTTTACAGGACATGTGACACACACAACATGCATGCATGTGCATACATCATTCATATAAAGAAATAAACCTATTTTTTCTATGATTTATCGACCTGAATTGGAAGACAGATTTAAGCCAACATGGTGCCTCCCAGTATGCGATGTGTTCACAGATGGTGCTTAGCAATGAACTATTCTTAACAGTGACATAGTTCAGACCATGTAATTTTTTTACCCTTAAGCCTAAATAGAGCTCATCCTCTGCCTGAACCACAATTAACCCATATAATTCATCTAAGTACGGACTTTTAGAGAACTTATGACAGGCTGCTTTCCTCAAATTAATTTGTAATTTATTTACTTTTATTTTTCCTTGATATCTGTGTGATTGACAGTTAAAAAAACTTAACATGTTGAGTAACTGGTTACAGATTAGCATGTTTCAGGATAACCTGATTGATTGCTCACGATACTTTTGGAGCCATTAGGTCATATTTTTGGTCTGAAATGATAAACCAATCCAAGACAAGACAATGCATTTTATTGTGTGTGTGTGTGTGTGTGTGTGTGAGAGAGAGAGAGAGAGAGAGAGAGAGAGAGAGAGAGAATTGACATTGAATATATTGCTAGAAAAATCACAAAATCATAATATTTATTGAATGGTTAAAAATGACAAACATCAAATCAATAGAATTTGTTCTTGTATTTTGTATTCTATTTTATGGAAAGTGTCATTTCACATTTCAAATTGTTCAAATAGTATCAAATTAAACTAATCATCAATATAATAAACCTATTAAATTAATTATGCTGCATATTACTTTAAGTTACTCATTTACAAGTTCAGAGGTGATTTTTTTTTGCAGCTTCTAATAGAAATCAAATCATTGAGTTGAACTTTTGACTTGTGAAGGATTTTGCATATACTCATCACTACAAAATAACTTGAGTCTCATTTTCCGTATCTCACTGGGGTTTGGTATTCCTGAAGGATTCAAAAAAATGTAATCTAATTTCAAAAGCATTTCTGTTGCATCAAAGTGCTTAAAACAGATCTGTTTTAACATATCTATTTAACAGCCTTCTGAAGCAGTTCCTGGCAGTTTATTCAAAATTCATGTGGCTTCCTGGCCCTCCATAACAAGCGCATTAAAATTCTCTCTGACATACTGTAGTTCTCCCAGGAAGATGCTAAATGCTTTGCAGAGACATGGAGTATTACAGACACTGTTAATATTCACAGTTGTATTTTTTTTACTAAATAAAGAACGCAATGCAACATGTATACTGATCACTATAAAAAAAAATCCCGTAAAATGTACGGTAAAAAACGGCGGCTGTGGTTGCCAGAACTTTACCGTAAAAAATACAGTAGCACGTTTTAGGTTTCACTGGACAGCAGTGTGTTTTACAGTTCAAAACCGTATAATTGCAAGGTTTACATTGTAATAATTAGGGTTCATAACTGTTTATTTTACACGCTGTAAAAAAATTCTTTTAAATGTACGGTAAAAAAAAAAGTATTTCATTAACTGAAATAATGTTAATTTACCAACCTACTAAAGTACTAATATCTGTTTTGTTCCAATGTAATACACTGACAACCACCAAACAGCGGTGATGAGAGTCACATGATGAATCAAAGCTCATCACAAGCAGCATTTCCACAAGCTGAGAATGATAATACTAAAATATAGAAGGTGCACACAGTGTCATTCAGACAAATACTAAACATCATCATGGTAACACACATGAAATTTGGATTAAAAACTCCAATAAAAATGCAATGAACATTAATTTCACAACATGAGATAACATAAAACCCTAATGTACATAACTGAATAGAAAAAAATAAGAAGAATCATTTATTTCAAAGAAAATACATCAAATGGGAAGTATCATGCAGGGAATTGTGAGAATGTCAATTTATGTTTTTTGCTGTAAATAATACAATGACTTGTTATTTTTCACTTCCAAAAACTGTACATTTAATGGTATTTTACCGTAAAATTAAATTAACCATTAGATCTATTACAGTTATTCACCGTATATAGAATGGAAACTTTCTGTAAACCAATTAACTGTTTTTTCACCATTACATGTCTTTTACCCGTTACAATTACGGCCACTTTTTTACAGTGTATATATATATATATATATATATATATATATATACAGCTGCAGTCAATCAAAATTCTTCAACCCCCTTAACCTGCAAGATATTTTGCTGCTGAGAACAAAATTGAAATTTGAAAACAATTCCTAAAAAAGTTCATTAATACACATTTGAGTGATTCTATGAAAGTAAAGTTGATGAAAAATGAAAAAAAAAAAATCAAACTGGCTCTAAACATACGTGTACAAAATTATTCAACCCCCAAAAGTCAAATTTTGTGCAAAATCTTTTATTCATTATATCCTCCAAAATATACTGCCTGTAAGTCTTTAGAAGCTTCTGTCACATCTCTACTGCAATCTTGGCCCTTTCCTCACTTGATAAAGCTTCCAGATCACTGATAGTCTTTGGTTTCCATGTTACCACTGCTTTCTACAAATATTTTTAAAGAGATTTCAATCTGAAGACTGTACTGGCCACTCAAGAACATTCAACGACTGAACCAAGCTTTAGCAGATTTGGATGAATACTTTGGGTTAGCAGTCCTGCAGGAAAGAACATTGATCTCCAAGCTTCAGTCTCTGCACCAAAGGCATCCCAATCTTTGCCAAAATGGCTTGATACTTCAAAGAATTCATGATGTCCTTCATACAGTCAAGATTTCTACTTCCAGCACCAGCAAAGAACCCCCATAACAAGACTCCATGTTTGACCATGGAGATGATGTTCTTCTGCTCATAAGCTTTGCCGAACACCATTCTTGACCAAGAAGAACATAAAAGAATATCCTTAAATTAATTTGGATATACCTGTGGAGTTATGGAAGAATGTTTTATTGAGTGATGTGACCAAACTGGAACTTTTAGGACCCATGGATCATACGTCTGGTACAAAAAAGGCAGGATACCTATCTCGACCATATGAGGGACATCATGAATTCTTTGATTCGATGCAGAAACTGAAGCTTGATGATCAATAAGGAGCAGTTGAACAGGTGTACCTAATAAAGTTATGTTAACAAATGCATAACTGTTAAACAATAAAATATTCTTCAAAGATAACATTGTGCAACTCATTCTGAACTCATTCCCAAAATGCACCATTGAGAATGGATGCATCTATGTTTAGTGAGGAGGAATTTCAGCTATGAGACAATGGCAGTGGCAGCGGAGGAGCTCTGATCCAAGCTCTCGAATGTGGAACCACCATAAAATGATGTTTCTTTTTATTCACTAGAGAAACCCTGGCAGAAACTGACCCCTGTGTGAGTGAAAACAGATGTGTGGCTTTACTAGGGTCAAATTTTGTAAGACATAACAAAACCTTTTGTCGTAAGCATGTGTTTGTGTATGTGTGTAGTACTGTATGTGTGCTTAGAAAGTCAGTGTTGCTAGGAAGGTTTAAGCTCTAATCCGATGACACGGCCATGTGACAACTCTAAAGTAAAGTGTCAATCATTTGGGAACACACAGCAGTTTTATCAATAGCAGTTATTTTTTATTGTTGAATATTGCAGTCTATCCTGAAGTGAGTGTCTTTATTTAACTTGCTGTTGGCATGTTTGCACATTTGTTTGGGAGCAAACACTTGTACCGACATTCTTGCAGTCTACTGTTGTTCCTTTAGGGCCATTTGGACTGGGAGAAACAGCATACAGTCAAAGTTTATTTATACAGTTACTATGTTTAGAACAGCATAATACTCTTACTATTTTTATATGTAGAGTGGAATATTTAGTATTGCGGACAACATGCAAATATATAAAATAGAATATCTGGATGACATTTGCCAAAATGAGCTGTATGCAACTCTTATTTATTTAATTAAATGTCTACCATGACTCATGATTTTTGTCTATTATTTATTTAGTGTGTGTGTGTGTGTGTGTGTGTGTGTGGATCAGGTACTCTATGTTATGGGGACAAAATGTCCCCCACAAAGGTGGCAATATTCGAAATCCTTGACCTTGTGGGGAAATTTTTTCATCCCCTTGAGGAAAACAGCTTATAAATTATACTAAGTGATATTTTTTGACATTGTAAAAATGCCGAAAGTTTTCTGTCATGGGTCGGTTTAGGGGATAGAACATGCTGTTTGTACATTATAAAAATCATTATGTCTATGAAATGTCCCCATAAAACATGATGTGTGTGTGTGTGTGAGTGTGTGTGTGAGAGTGTGTGTGTGTGTGTGTGTGAGAGGCTGTTTTACCATCTACAGTCAATGCTGGTGGGTCTGTCAGTGTGTCACTAGCAGAATGTAAGGCCAGGTGGCAGGCCGTCGCTACTGTGCGTTATTGGGTGGCCTCCAAACTGACACGTCGCCAAACTTCAGGGCCCTGGAGAGTCAAACGAGAGAGACTGTGGATTATCTCAGTGTGAGCTGAAGAATGCAAATGGCCAGCTGCCCTTGAAAATGTAAACTTTGGCTAACATTTGACCTTAAGACTCAATACAAGTGATCCAATGATTGTTATTGTTATGACCTCAAGTAAAAGCCATTTTGGCATAAGAAAGTTATTTACTATGTGGTATGACCATTTACTATTTTCAGGCCCTGTTTTTTTTAACCTAGTCTTAGATCATGTGTACGTACAGTACTGGGTAAAAATTTAGACACATTACTATTTTTAATGTTTTTGAAAGAAGTCTCTTGTGCTCATAAAGAGTTTTTATTTGATTAAAAATACAGGAACCTGTGATAGTTTTTCAGGATTCATTAATGAATAAAAACTTAAAAAGAATAGCATTTATTCAAAATAGAAATCTTTTCTAACAATATAAGTCTTAGATATCACTTTTTATCAATTTAACATATCCTTGCTGAATTAAAGTAGTAATTTCTTTCAAAAAAATAAAAATAAAAAATACTGAACCCAAATATATATATATATATATATATGTAGTATGTGTGTGTATATGTAAAGTGAGGCACGTTTGGAACCAATTATATAGACTTACATGTGTAGTGACGTAAATATTATATGTCTATATACTGATAAATAATATATTGACATAATATTATATTATATTATATTGAACATAAAGCAAAATTGATCATTTTCTCACAATATATCTAGTAAAAGTGTTGAAGGTTGTGTCAACAGAAATAACGAGAAAATGGAATAAAAAAAAAAAATAGGATTTACGTGTCTCTCAAATGATGTCAATTGTTGGGTGTTTTAAACCAGTAGTGTCATTTTAGGGTTTTTTATACTATTATAGTATTTATTCATAATTTTGTCAAGCTTTTTTTAAAATTAGTTTAAGTCTTAGTAGTTTTTTATGTACTTTTGTTATATTTTTTTTTAATTTTATAAGTTTTAGTATTAGTAATTTTAGCATTTTAACGTCAACTTAATTATTTCTCTTTTTTTGAGTTATTTTATTTAATTTTTATCTAATATTTATCATTTATTGTATAAAAATTTCAATTATCGAAAGCATTTTTAATATTTTAGTTGACTTAGTTAACAATGGGTAACAGGGTTACGCTACATAAAATTAGCTAAATATATTACATTTAGCTGATTTTATGTAATATATTGTTAGTCATTAAAAAGAGTTAGCAGTTTATCACCACAATGCTCAGATTATGTTGTCATATGATTTGAATTGTCACAAAGGTCGAGATCTCTGAGGTGCGACAGGCCATAATCACTATTTGATGTGTTTAAAACTAGTTCTTTTAGGTTAATTGTATGTTAGACAAGTTTATCAAACATGTCTAAGAGTTCTCACAACATAAAAGATGGGATTTGTGGAGTAAAAAAAAGTCAACATAACATGTTCCATTGTCAAAAGCACAATGCTGTTTTCTTGACACTATGCAATCAAGTCGCTTTTGTGTCCGTGTAATTGTTAGACCACCCACACAGACAACAGCCTAACAAACATCACAAAGTGTGGCACATTGACAGTTTCCTAGAGGCCATGATTTTCTTTTGGGAAGAGACTCTGATAATCATTCCACATTTGGTATTGGTTCCCTGTGTAATGTCCACACCCATTTGGGTCGGCAATGCGCATTTCCTTTGAAGGCCAGCTACATGTTCCTCACAACTGACAGATAACAGACAACAGACAAATGGCCATTCGTCCATTATGACCAATGCATGGCGTCTTATTTATAACGGGATGCCATTCTCTCCCAGTGAACTGGCTACCTCTCTTTCCAACAATAGTCCACACTGTCCTCGAGAGCCATAAATTATCTTCTAATATTAAATGCAACTGTCTGTCAACAGTATCCATTGTGAGACCCGTTCCAATACCCCATCTTCACATAGGACGGCCCACCTTTGAATGATGTAGGGTTGTAATGTGTCCTAAAAAGGCTTGAGGTTCTGAAGCCCTGGTGACACGGATCCTATATAAATACGGGAGCAGGTGAACTGGCCGCTCACTCTCTTTTTTTCTACCGCTCTTGAGGGAGCAAGTTTTCCAGGCCTCTTGTGCAAGCTCTCCCGGGTGAGTGTACTTCAATGGATCTTTCTGTTAAATGGTTTGTTGGACTACAGCAGATAGAGTAGCGAAGCTTGGTTTTTGTACATACGTGGTGTTTTTAGTTCACCCAAAACTGAAAATTCGCCGTTCCAAACCTGCATGACTTTGTGGAGCACAAAAGAACATATTTTGAAGAACTGTTTTTGTCAGAACACTATTGTTAAAAAGATTGGGGTCAGAAAGTTTGTCTATGTCTTTTATTCAGCCAAACCATTAAATTGGTCGACAGTGACAGAAAAGACATTTATAATGTTACATAAGTTTTCTATTTCAAATAAATGTTGTTCTTTTGACTTTTCAAAAGAATCGGAAAAAAATGATCAAGGTCAACAAAACTAGTGTAGTTGTTTTCAACATTGATAACAATTGTTTCTTGTACAGCAAATCAGCATATTAGAGTGATTTCTGAAGGATCGTGTGATTGAAGTAATGATGCTGAAAATACAGCTTTGCATCACAGGAATAAATTACCACTTTAAATATATTAAAATAGAAAACAGTTATTTTAAATTGTAAAATTATTTCACAATATTTCTGTTTTTATTGTGATCTAATAAATGCAGCCTTGGTGAGCAGAAGAGACTTCTTCATAAAACATTTAAAAAATCTTGCCAACCCCGAACTTTTAAACAGTAGTGTATATTGAAAGTCAGTGGCTTTTATTATATGGCCCAAAATGCACTTCAAAGTATCTTCTTTTTTGTTCTGGAGAAGAAATGAAGTCATACAGTATAATAATTAATCATTTAATGAATTATTTGGTGCATACACAGTGGAAATATTCATGCTTCGTAACAAGCAGCACAATAAAAACATTACAGGCATATAAACTAAAGCTTATTATGTTCAACTCAAGATATCAAATAATAATAAAATATGTATTATTTATAGCACATTGAGAATCTGCCGAAGGGAGGGTAGGACTGAATAACACAAGTTGTCAGAAAGTTCTTTTTATGCACAGAAGATGAATCATTTATGCTTAGCCTTAAGTGCTACAAAAATTCAACAAGCAAAGACAAGTATTTAATAGGCAAGTGAAAATCCTATTGCTTTTTAATGGACACTATGTGTTTGCTCCTCGTGCCATTTGTGTTGAAACACCAGCTGTCTAAGCAAACATGTGCGACGAGGAAGAGACCACCGCTCTGGTGTGCGACAATGGCTCAGGTCTGGTGAAGGCCGGCTTTGCCGGTGACGACGCTCCCAGGGCCGTGTTTCCCTCCATTGTGGGCCGACCCCGCCATCAGGTGAGATTGCGACCTTCACTGACGCCATCTGGGGCTTAGTCTTATTTATCCAATCAGTAAAGCAACTCTTAAGTCACAGTACTTATGCTTTGACCTTTGACATCTAAAGGCGACGCTTCCTTATTTCTAATGTTTATAATCAAACATGAACTCTAGAAAAGAAACGTCATTATTTGAATCAACTTTTTAAGTTGGGGTGAAAAGGTCACCCTGAACATGTGGATTGTGACTGACAGGTTGTTTCATGGTCTTTTCTTTTAGGGTGTCATGGTCGGTATGGGTCAGAAAGACAGCTATGTAGGAGATGAGGCCCAGAGCAAGAGAGGCATCCTCACCCTCAAATACCCCATTGAGCATGGCATCATCACCAACTGGGACGACATGGAGAAGGTAGACCATACAATCATTCCCTTTTAAGGGGTAAAAAAGGGGTAAATTTCTGCAAAGTTTATTGGCAAACTTTTCTATTGTCAAATAGATGTATGAAACACAGCTCAACCAGAAGTCATTTGCAAACTAAGCAGCTTTCTGTTGGTCACCATGGCAAATTTGTTAGAACAACTTGAACCTGTTGCGAAATATGCATGGAGAAATCTTTTGCCTGCACGTGAAATTCCAGATCGAAATTTCCTATTGAAATGACTGGATTTCTATGGCGTTCCATTTGTGCCAAAAAAAAAAAAGGTTAATGCTTTATAAGTTGCTCTAAATGATGGTTCAGCAAACGCTTTTTACAGAAACAAGAATGTTTTTCAATAATAATATTTTTTTCTGTTCTATAAGCAAACAAATCTATTGTCCCAAGGTTTCATCTTTGTGCTCTGTCATAATATTCATAAAGATAAAGGTGAGAACTCATTATTTAAATAATATAAAATTGTATTTGCTTTCCTGGATATCTGTAAAATGCATTGCAGTATGTTCACTGAGAGCAGTAACATGAAGGACGACAGCAATAACAGTAGCATAGACAAACGTAGTATACAAAAATGTAACACTTTTTTTGGCACAAATGGAACACCATAATTTTTCGAAACAGCCAAAAGTGACAGAACAAGATGACACTGAAGACGACAGAACACGATGAAACAAAAAAGAAAAGCAAATACTGACTTATCTTAATAAGTAAGCAATAACTCTAAACATGGACAAATGTGGTCCAAAGCAGACGATTGCTTTTTGGCACAAATGGAAACTTGCCCACGGAAATCTGCAAAAACAGTAAATGTCACTGCATCTTAAAACCTTATGAACTGAAAATATATAGTGTTTTGCCATATGTAATGAAAAATGCAATGCTGTTTTCTTAGATCTGGCACCACACTTTCTACAATGAGCTCCGTGTGGCCCCTGAGGAACACCCTGTTCTCTTGACTGAGGCTCCTCTGAATCCCAAGGCCAACAGGGAGAAGATGACCCAGGCAAGCTCTTTTGAAAGACGTTAAATCATTACATTAATAGTACTATCTCAAGGATATTAATATTGGTTTCTATCTGTATTTCAGATCATGTTTGAGACCTTCAACGTTCCGGCTATGTACGTGGCTATCCAGGCTGTTCTCTCCCTGTACGCCTCTGGCCGTACCACAGGTTAGCATTGGCTACATTAACTGTAGTTGCTCTAAACTTCATTTGCTTGGTTTTTCATGCTTTTTTTGACATGCTCCAGGTATTGTGCTGGACGCTGGTGATGGTGTAACCCACAATGTGCCCGTATATGAGGGTTACGCCCTTCCACATGCCATCATGAGACTGGATTTGGCCGGCAGAGACCTGACTGACTACCTGATGAAAATCCTGACTGAGAGAGGCTACTCGTTCGTCACCACTGGTAATTTAACACTTTCTGCACTTTTCACGTAAATTATAATTGATAGAATGGTATATTTTAATTTATTCATGTTATATTCAAATGTAAAATTTTCCTTATTTGATATTATACGTCTCGTAGCCCTTCTAGTTTCACCGTTTGCGCTGTAGTGATATCTTCATTAGCTAAACAGCACCACCTTATGGTCAACGCTGGTAACTGCGATTAGCGAACTGAACCAGCTGCTGTTCTTTAATAATTTAAATGCAATTAATACATTTCTAACTCGCTGTTACAGCCGAGAGGGAGATTGTTCGTGACATTAAGGAGAAGTTGTGCTACGTGGCTCTTGATTTTGAGAATGAGATGGCCACCGCCGCGTCCTCCTCATCTCTGGAGAAGTCCTACGAGTTGCCTGACGGTCAGGTCATCACCATTGGTAACGAGAGGTTCCGCTGTCCTGAGACCCTCTTCCAGCCCTCTTTCATTGGTCAGTTTCTCATTGGTTCATTTGAATAAGTTGGATGTTTTCTTTCCCTAGTCAAAAGAATCCCAATTGAAATTGTATATGATATAACTGTACACAAATATTCCAATATCAGTCAAATAAGAGTAAAAAAATAATAATTTAATAAAGAGTTTCCATGTAGGAAATAGTGATTATTTTATGATAGTAATTATTTATATTTAAATGATAAAAATATAAAATAAAATATGCAATAATAAAATAATTTTTTTAAATAAAAATAGTTTAGTAAAGCCAACCATTTTCACTGTTTCCTGTAGGAACTATTTCTATTTTATTTTTAGATTATTCTAAATTATAGTAGGCCTATATACGTTTTTTTTTTTTTTTTTTTTCCCTCAGCATGACTTAATTTTCTCCTAAGAAACAAGGTTCATAAATTTTTGGTCAGCCAAAAACTATTTAATCAGCATAGCTCTTGAGAAAACAACTTTTATTATGCTGAGATCACAAGAAAACAAGAAAAATAATAATGAATGGCCTCATAGGGCTTCCATAGAATCACGTTCCCATTCCTTTAGGATTTTTGACTAGATTTCTTCTTAATGATAGACAAGCTTTGAATATCCCTACATTATGCCTTGTTTTTTAATCAATTATTCATGCAAGTTTCTCGCCATTCTGAAACATTGAACCACACTCAAACTATATTCTCCCTTTCGAGCCATTGCCAAGCCTAGATTCCCATTGATGAAAAATTCATGTTATTAATAATTCTCAATCATTTGCACATCACTCTATGTGCAGCAACACAATTAAACCCACCTTCCACGGGCACAGCATATAGCGGTCAAGATTCCCACAGAGAAAAATTCAATCGACTGCATTTTTTTCAGCGATATCTCTTAGATTATAGTGCACTTTTAGGAGAGGCGACACAGTGACGGATCACTTTTGGTCAGGAACTAATTAGGAGCGTTTCAGTATATGGCCACAGGCTGAGGGGCTATTTATGGTGAACAGGGTCTTAGTCTTGACATTGTACATCAATCACTGTTTCCTTATCGCTGATAGGACATTGGCTCGCAGCAGTTCTTTTCTTAATGAAATCAGTGCTATTATGTAAATCTGCGCTCACATGAATTGGCATGGTACTGCATAAATGTATGTATGTTACATGTATAATCCCATTCATTATCTAAATGACATTGTCTGTAGGTATGGAGTCTGCTGGTATCCATGAGACCACTTACAACGGCATTATGAAGTGCGACATTGACATTCGTAAGGACCTGTACGCCAACAATGTGCTGTCTGGCGGTACCACCATGTACCCTGGTATCGGTGACAGGATGCAGAAAGAAATCACTGCTTTGGCTCCCAGCACCATGAAGATCAAGGTACAGTTTTGGACTAGTTCATCGAGATCAACTTTTTTTTAAAGACTAAATGCCCGTTCACACCGAGAACGATGAATATAAAGATAGATAACTATAGTGATATAGTGACCCTTTAAAGTTAGGTGGGTTCTGATTGGCTGTCATTGCTTTTATCGTTCATCAGCTGGAACAAAATCGCGATATCGTTTCTCTTTGCCATTATCGTAAAAGCTGTGGTATGGACTATATTTTGAAATATATTTAGAACTTAATACTATTTGAACTATATATATTTGTCGTTATAGTTATCGTCCTTGGTGTGAACGGGCCTTATTACAGATTTTTTGTTTTTGTTTTATAAGTGTCCGATATGAATATGCACCAGTGTTTAATTATTAAACATTGTTTTGCCATTTAAATCATTTTTAATGAGATTATTTTTATGCTAAGTGTCCAATTACTGATAAATTTCTAGATGCAAAAGTAAATAATCATTAGACTGCACAAAACAATAATATTACGTTCATTATTCATTATGGATATTAAATGTGTGTTTATATATATATATATATATATATATATATATATATATACAAGAAAATACAGTCAAAACAATGCAGAAATTTCTGTCTGCTTCAAAATTTCAGGTTTAATTTGTTATTTTTTCAGTGTAAAATGTTCACTTTGAATAATAATAATAATAATATGATTGATAATATTATAATATTATTATGAATAATAAATAATATTTTAATAATTATAATAAATTAAACAAAAATGTTATCATTGTTAAAATATAAAATGTTTTGTAATTTATAATAATCATTTGTTTATTATTGTTGTTGTTATTTTCATGATTATTATTTATCAAGATAATTAAATTTCCCTTTATCCCCTACAGATGATTGCCCCTCCTGAGCGTAAATACTCTGTCTGGATCGGTGGCTCCATCCTGGCTTCCCTCTCCACCTTCCAGCAGATGTGGATCAGCAAAGACGAGTATGAGGAGGCCGGACCCTCCATTGTCCACAGGAAGTGCTTCTAAATCCCTCCTCCTCTCATTCTCCTCTGTCCTGGACTCTCCCTGTAGTCTTTACACCGTGTCATGCCCTGTGTTTGTACTGCAGATATTTGTTTCAAATACCCCTGTACAACAATTCACGTCTACAACCACAATAAATTGTTCAATAAATTTACATATTTTCAATACATTTCTCTTTGTATATATAGCGCTTTCTCACACAAAAATTCACCGTGCGTTCTCCAGCTTTCAGGTTTGAGATCATTCTTCATCAAGGCCACCGGATGGCAGACTGCTGCTGTGATATTACCCCTGAAACACCCTTGAGAACAGTGTACTAACTTCCTAAAGAATTTATGCAAAATAACTTGCGTCAAAACCACATTATAATGCCATTTCATCACCAATATGTGTCTGAAACAAAACGCCTGTTTAATCTACCGATAACGCAGACTTGATCCAGCCCTCCGAGGCTTTTTGTGATCATCAATAGCCCTAAATATATGATGATGATAAGAAAACAGGTCAATTTAATGTAGGCCAGAGGCACAGCTGATACGCTCCGGCTGAGCAACAGAACAGAACACTGTGTCTCACAGCTGAAACCCACCAATCTAGGGCAGAAATATGTGAGGTAAAGAATACTATTGCAGTTGCTTCTATTATTGACTCAGTATGAATAGTTTGTTTTAGAACTTTGTATAAAGTCCCTCGTGAAGCATCCTGTTACATATTATTCATACATTTGTAATCTGCTTTTGAGAAAAGAAAAAAAAACTTCCTAATGATTCAAACGCTTCATACTTAAAGGCATGAAACTCTTCCAAATCTGCTTTACTTTCTTTCTTCTGTAGAACATAACATTTTTAAAAAATAGTATTAGATATTTTTGGTTCATAAAATAAGTCAATGGCATCCAAAACAACACTGGCCCCCAACATTCTTCAAAATATCTTCTTTTGTGTTCTGCAGAAGAAAGAAATTCATACAGGTTTGGAATCAGTTAACGGCTCTGTCTATGTATCATATGCTGGATGGGACTGTCTTCACTCACCAGTTTCCAATTATATCACAGAGACCCAGTTTTTGTGGGTTCTGGACGATGTGGGTTGTAAAGGGTGTACAGTAGGAGAGGGTTAAGAAGCCAGACTTATTACTGCAGACGCTGCCCCACTTCTGACTGACGGAGAAATCAAAGACAAATGAAGGTGGAGACATCTGAGGTTACAGTGATTAATGCATCTAGACAACAAGAGAAAGAGAGAGAAATAGAGAGATGGGGAGAGAGGGAGGGGAAGAAAGAAAAGAGAGTTGGCTCCGATCCATTATGAAATCTATTCATGCTTATTAAAATCTTATTTCGCTGCTCCTTTATTTCGTGCACAATGCAGCACAGTCATTGTTAGTGCAGAACATTGCAATCTCCTAGTGTTTGGCTCAGTGCGGACGAGATGCTCAATAGCCCACCGTATAACAGCAGAGATACAGAACAAACTTTCTGATTGAACTTATTGATTAACTGAAAGAATGTTTACTAATGAATCCCTTCCTACACAGCAGAGAATCTCTCATGCTGAGAGGAGAAAGATATCAGTGCTGTCACCGCCATCCATCCATCCATCTGTCTATCTATAATTCCATCCATCTATCTATCTATATTTCCATCCATCTCTCTCTGTCTATCCATCCGTCTATCTGTCTATCCATCTGTCTATCTATATTTCCATCTGTCTATCCATCCATCAATCCGTCCGTCTATCTATCTGTCTATCCATCCGTCTATCTGTCTATCCATCCATCTATCTATCTGTCTATCTATATTTCCATCCATCTATCTATCTGTCTATCCATCCGTCTATCTATCTGTCTGTTTATCTAACTGTCTATCTCTCCAGGGATCTATCTATCTATCTATATGGTTGGATAGATAGACAAGATAGACAGTTAGATAGATGTTCTATCTATCTATCTATCTATCTATCTATCTATCTATCTATCTATCTGTCTGTCTGTCTGTCTGTCTGTCTGTCTGTCTATCTCTACAGGGATTGATCGATCTATCCATCTATCTATTCATCCGTCTATCTATCTGTCTATCTATATTTCCATCCATCTATCTATCTGTCTATCCATCCGTCTATCTATCTGTCTGTTTATCTAACTCTCTATCTCTCCAGGGATCTATCTATCTATCCGGATGGTTCGATAGATAGACGGTTAGATAGATGTTCTATCTATCTATCTATCTATCTATCTATCTATCTATCTATCTATCTGTCTGTCTGTCTGTCTGTCTATCTATCTATCTGTCTATGTATCTATCTATCTCTCCAGGGATCGATCTATCTATCTATCTATCTATCTATCTATCTATCTATCTATCTATCTATCTATCTATCTGTCTGTCTATCTATCTATCTATCTATCTATCTATCTATCTATCTATCCTACATGAACATTAAAAGAACCAACATGAAATAGTAATGTTAAAACAAATGTTTAATTTATTTAAATGTCTTTTTTTAAAACTCGTAAATGCTAAAACCCCTCAATTCCAACGTTTTTGTCCCAGATGCAGGTGTGTTGGGGGACTGTAGCTCCGCCTGCATTGGTAAACCCCTCTAGTGCTGGATACGCTGGTCAGAAGAGCCCCTGAATCCAGCGCAAATATTTCCTGCCTCCCCTGCGTGAGCTGCGCGCTCGGGTCGATCTTGCGCATTTAACACTGTCCACACATGCGGAATACACAGTCCTCTCCCCCCGAAGAAGTGCTAAAGGGGTCACTCCCATCCCTGTTTGGACTACTCAACAAACCCGAGCGATTCTACAGAGATTTTTATTCCCTTGAACAAAGGATAAAGAGCCAAAGAAAGGAAAAAGTGCGCTGGATGCTGTAAGTACGCACCTTTGTTTTCTCTCCAATACGCGTCCCTGTAGTTTCCTCATTACAAAATACAGTTTTCGTAATAGATTTTTTACTTTAAAGCCAAAAATAAGAAACTCCGAAGTTTGTACAGTCGGACAGAGCCCACACTTGACGAGCTGTGATGCTGGAGATGTGAGGCTGCTGACGGGCAAGCGCTTGGCAACTTCTCCTGTATCTCAGTATATACTGATCAGATGCGCTGTGTCTTGCTATGGTGCTTCTAGTCAAAGCATGGGATGTATAGAATTTGAACGGATGTTTATACACAAATATTAATGTAGACTTGGACTTGGGATGATGCTTATTTCTGTGAAGATCATCATTTAAACGTTGGCTTAATGTCGTCTGTAGATCACTGGAAAGCACAAACGATGGCCAAAGTTCAGAGACCTCACATCACAAAAAGAAGAAAGGAACACCTCTTCACAATTTGACATGTGTGATGTGCACCCAATATAATCAGTCAAATTTGTTGTGAAATATGTGATTCCATCTTATCATTTTGTAAAAACTTTTTAAGAAGCTTCAGGCTGAGATGCAGATTAGTGGTCAACCGAAAAGGGATTTTAAAGGGTTAAAACCAATCACTAGAGAGCAGAGTGGCTGATATATGTGACAAGTAAGGGATAATGCAAAGTCAGGGATAATGAATAAATTGAAGAGGCTTATTTTGCGACAAAAACCATCTGACTATAGTTCTTAACCATGAAATACTGTAAATACTTATATATATTTGCATTATTTTGTCATAATACTTTAGGAACATGGCACCTAGGAAACATGGTCACTTATACAGTGTTGCCATGGGCAACAGTCATTATTCAGAAATATATGACCATTGAACAACCAAGAATGAATTATTCCAGAGAACCAACTACAGCAATTGAAATGTACACATATACACGGAAATCGATTTTCCTTACAGAAAAGTATTTGCACAAATGATCAATTATCCATTGACATTATTGTTGGTAGATGTTGATACTGTCAAAATGGCCAAATAGTGGCTGATTTATCAGTTTAGCTGATATATCTGTCTTTAACTAAGACGGAAGAGAACGGATAGTCACATCAAAATGGTCAAATTGTGGCCAATATTGTTTTCCCCCAATATATCGGAGTACAACTAATAAAAATGAACACTTTTTGAGGAAGACAAGTGATGCAAAATGGAAATTGGGAGACTATGTATTTTTTATCTGCAATATACTTCTAAGCTGGAATCACCATGTTTATTAAAGAAAACAAAACCTCCCCCAAAATTATGTTTGTAAAATTCAAAGCTTAAATGACTCCAGCATCCCTCGGGAACTTAAAATCCTCTAGGAGTTTTGACAATAATTTATGTGCCTCTTAAAAGAGTTTTTAGGTCAGCATTATTCAGACACGCCACATTATGCGCAGATTCAGGTTTTCTCCCATCCACTGCTTGGGTAGTGATGGTCTCATGGGCTTTCCAACCTGCGACTCCATAGCAACAGAAAAGACCGATTTCACTAGTGACACTTCTCAGGGCCGCCGGAGCCACAATCCATTGTATCTTCCTTGATAAGTATCAGGAGACTTTAAAAGACATCTTGCCCGAACCCAACCACTGCAGCGTCCAGTGGCTTTATCTGCACGTTCAGCGATTGTTCCGCCTTCAAAATGCTTTCTGCATTGTGTCCTGATGTTTTGAAAATTTCACTTTGGTTATCTTCAGAAACTGTATAGCAAAGGCTAAGTTTAGCAGATGTCAGGAGACAGGAAATCCACTTCAGCTTTCAACTTGACGTACACCGACAGCTCTGTTCAGCAAATTCTGCCTTTGCCGCAACCATACTGTACTTCAGCAACATATCGAGATGCGATTTTCCTCTCAAGAGTCCTAATAAATACATCAGAGCTCGCTTTTCATTTCAGAAGCATTCAGAGGGGGGCTTTAGACCAACGTGTGACATTCAAAACACAATGCGTGTGATTGCTGTTGTGATTGTGCATAAAAGATCTCAGTCAAATTGCCTCCAGAAAACGGTAATTAGGAGACACACAACATTATCAGTATTGTAAGGCGGTCAACGATTCTGCTTGTATAGCAAATAGGAGCTGCAGCTGTGCGGCTGCGGTGATCTATCCATTATGGGGATGGGGTTGGAAGCTCTCTGTTATCCTGTGTCCCACAGAGATAAGAAGCGGAGAGGAGGATTTTACCAGACTGGATTTGCAGCCACACACTGTCCACTTCAGGCTCCTAAGCGATTTATGTACACAAGCAGGCCCAGTAGGTGATTCCAGGACTCCGTTTGTCTGATTCATACATAGCTGCAGTGTTGGGAAGTAACTAAATAAAATACAAGATACTTTTCCCATGTATGTACTGAGGAAAATATTAAATAAACAGTTCTTTCTCACACTGTATGCCGTATTTGAAAAGTGCATTTAGAGGATCTGTCCACCCTAAACGGTCACTTCTCTCATAATAGCGTTTTAAAGTTCACTATTTTTCTATTAAATCGGTTCATAAGTGCCCCTCGTGTTTGAAAGTCTGAAGTCTGAATAGTTCTTCTTTAACAACACTTCCTCTCATTTTGAAAGTCAAATTTATAGTAGTGAATATGATCATTCTAAATGGTCCTCATGCTGGGTTGAATAGTCTGATTCATTCTAGTGATTCATTCAGCGGTCAGGCTGTTTGTCTGAAGCTGAGCAGAACACCGAAGCTGATAAAGTTAACTTTTTTAATCAGTTTAACAACTAAAGTGCACATATATTGCAAATATATTTACTTTCCTTTTTGATTTATACGCGGTAGCTCAGGCAAGTTTTAAACCATGCACGAATATTAGAATAGACAAGCGTAAAGACGCCACTCATACTAAACTGACCAATGAGAATTCATATTAAAATGACACAGCGTAGTTTGCTTTTTACCAAAATGCGGGTCAATGCTAAAAGAAAGTTACCTCATTATATATATATAATATAATATATATATATATATAATATATATATATATATATATATATATATATATATATATATATCAAATCAGTAATGTAACCATTCGAGCCAAACAGCTTTTAGTAGTGCATCAAACCTGTAGGTGCAGAGAAACTTTCAAAGTTTCAAAGCCAAAATATTGATGAAATACAAATGAACTGGATCTTATTTAAACAAGGAAGAGCATGTTCTGTGCATTGGAATAGGGCTCTCCATGCATACATAGTTGTTTTTATTGGTTACAGTAATTAACACTACCGTATTTTTTATTTCCCTGTTGATTTACTATACTGACATGTGTTGTGTTGGTGATCTGAGGGATTATAACGGGTCAGTGTTTAACAGTTTTAAGATTTCAAAGCATTTCTTTTATGAACGGGAGTCATTATCACTAATTATACAGTATTAAAGTGTTAGTTCACCCAAAAATGAAAATTATGTCATTTATTACTCACCTTTATGTCGTTCTACACCTGTAAGACCCGATTTTTAAAACACTGCTTCGATGCTTTACGAATCTATTGTATCGAATCAGTGGTTTGGAGAGCCAAAGTCATGTGATTTCAGTAAACGAGACTTAAGCTGTGTCCGAAACCGCTCCCTATCCACTATATAGTGCACTATATCGAGTGTTGGCCATTTTGTAGTGCTGTCCGAATTCTGAGTGAACGACTGCATTCCCTACATTCGTTCACTACTTTTACCCACAATCCTCTCTGATTTTGAGTGTACATTCGATGTACACTCGTTAAAGCGCCGTTACCCAAAATCCAACGCGATAAGACGATCGATCGATCGAGCACGAAAGAAAAATAAATGTGGCGGACGGCAATACGGAAAGCGGCAACTTCTACAAATGTAAGTGTAATATTTTATTAATTAGAACATCTTTGTAAAGATATTTTGAAGCGAAATGATACAGGTTTATATCATAATATATATACTTATTATCATATGATAAATTGGTCGATTTTTCTCATATGTTAGTGAACTGTTGTACAGTGTATTTAATATTATTTAATAATATTTAATACAGCCTTAGAATATGATGTATTGACGAATTTTTATTTGCTTTAGGGACGGGTGAGGATGTTAGGCAGCTAATTTTAAAAAGAACTTTTTAAAGTGTTTATATTGTATTTATTTACTATTATTTTTTTTATAAACAAATGTGACAGTGTAGTGTTTTTGTTCTGTTATTTTTAAATATAAATTTACTAAATAGCATGACACGGGTGTTTTTATTCTCTCTTTATTCTCAATAAACATGACAAATAAACAGTAAAATACAATTCATTAAGCTAAACAGGACATATTACAGATGGGTATAGGAAATGTTAATGACGAAATTGTCTGCGCTGTCTGGCGCATGCTATTAACGTCAGCGTCCGAATCGCTCACTCCTTTTCGTTCACTCTTTGCTGATATAGTGCGCTCAACTGCCATGCACTATATAGGGGTTAGTGAAT
This sequence comes from Zacco platypus, assembly GCA_038088235.1. Taxonomy (NCBI): domain Eukaryota; kingdom Metazoa; phylum Chordata; class Actinopteri; order Cypriniformes; family Xenocyprididae; genus Zacco; species Zacco platypus. The sequence goes on from CM076063.1 coordinate 8,346,097, forward strand.
GAGTGAACGAGTGGGCGGTTAGTCACGTCAAAAGCGATTCGAAATTTCAATAGTTCACGTGACTTTGGCAGTTTGATAAGCGATCCGAACCACTGATTCGAAACAAAAGATTCATAAAGCTTTGAAGCTTCATGAAGCAGTGTTTTGAAATCGGCCATCACTAGATATTGTTGAAAAGTCGTTATTTATTTATTTTTTTTGCAAACAAAAGGTATTCTCGTCGCTTAAGGTTGAACCACTGTACTCACATGAACTGTTTATATGTTTTTAGTAGCTCTCTGGGCATTGAAAGCGTCAATTGTCTTGCTGGCGATACTGATCCGTCGGATTTCATCAAAAATATCTTAATTTGTGTTTCGAAGATGAACGAAGGTCGTACGGGTGAGTAATTAATGACATAATTTTCATTTTTGGGTGAACTAACACTTTAACTCCGTATTTATTTACATATCAACATCCATGAAAAATTCTCACTGAATCGGTTCGTACGAAATGGATCTCCTCAGCTATTTATAGCAACGGAAAGTTCGATTCATTCAGTTCTTGTGCCATATGTTGACTCAGTTCTATAAATTAGCGTGTTTGATACAGTAACCTTAATTTATTCTAAAGCCCTCATTGTTCTTGTGCCAGCAAAATGCCTCTGATTAAATTCTATTTATAATTAAAAAAAAACATTTTTATTGTTTTTAAAAAATACAGTGCACTATATAACAGTTCAGAGAATGTGAGATTAAGAAAAAACAAATATACAGAAAATAATATTGTAAATAAAATGTTGCTTCCTTAAGTAATTTTACTGCTATTTTGTGTTGATCTGCCCCTCGGAGAGTGGTTCCCCCAACACTGAGCATCCGTTTATCAAATTAATGCATATGTGCATTTCATTAAGATCTGATGGCTTTATTATTACATAATGCTCTTCAGTTAAGGACCATCGTGTAATAGACAAATACGTGGAGTGAAGTAATCATAAAATAGAGCCTCTAAATTGATTTAACTGTCCCTAGAGAGTGAGCGGTTGAATTGATTTCTGAATAAAAAGATGAAAACCTTTCTGAGAAATAATATACCGCCATTGTTTGTACTCTACTGATATGGTCCTCTGGGGACAATAATTGTCCCACGTATTGACGTGCGGATTCCTCGATGAGCTCAGATTGAACGCAGCTCATGGGAGGGGTTAGATGACATGTCGTGATAGAACTGGGCCTTGTTTCTCATTTATTTTTCATCAGCTTCACCTCACTTGTTTATAACACTGATGTTCAGACTGTGATTCGTTCTACTCGTCTTGCACCAGCGTATACGCAAGCCCCAGTCTTGCCCTATTTTACAGCTGTGCGGTGTTGCCGTTAAGTCACCAGGGGTAAGGCAAGCGGACACAGATCCAGGCCAGCTCGTCCCCCTTTCGCTCTCCCTCTCTTTTCGCCTCTGTATGCCACTTTCCCTCCCTGTCTATCCCTCCGTCTCACTTTCTTGCTCCTTTGAGTCCCACTGCTCTTTTTCTTTCTGCTCTTCTCAGTGGTTTACTTGCTGGCCCAGATGAAACCCATACTTTAGTTACCCTTTCCTTTCAGACAGTTCACAGAAGCCTCACTTCTTTTGCTCACTGAAATATGGCATCTAACAGCTATGGACATGAATGATCGCACACCGTGCGGTTTGTTGACGAGAGCTGTCCTATTTCTTTTCTATGAGATTGGACTCAGGACCATCGTCTGGCGGATGATAAAATGGCAGAGAAATCTCTTTGAAAGAGGGAATCAGCCATATTTGCAGACCAGCATGTCAAACACTGTGAAAAGTGGAGATATTTCTAATATCTTCTAACCCTTTTGTTTTGCTGTTGTAGCTTTAATATATTTAGGTTAATTCAGTGATATGTTAAATAATATTTTGAACTTGAATAAAATAGGTTTGGGTCTGTAAGATTTTTGATATTTAATATATATACATACATACATAATGCATCTTTACTCCATTCTTCGGTGTCACAAACATGATCCTTCTGAAATCATTCTAATATGTTGATTTTCTGCTCAAGAAACAGCATTTATTTGAAGTGGAAATCTTTTGTAAAATTACTGTCACTTTTGATCAGTTTAATGCATCCTTACTGAATAAAAGTAATATCTTACAAAGATAAAAAAGAGAATCTTACTGACCCCAAACCTTTCAATGGTATATTAGGCTAGAACTTTTTTTAGGTTAACATATTTTTTAGACTTCAGCACAGGCTCTTTTGATTACCTAGCAATCATCTAACACCATAGCAATGCCCTAGAAACCACCTAGAACACCGTAGCAACACCCTGGCAACCGTCCTAGCATTATGGTGGTGAGGTTTGCATGAGCAAGCACTAAAAATTAGTTATTGCTCTTTTTCTCTTTTTGTTTTATGAGGATGGGTTTGAAATTTGAGTTTCAGAATTGCTATACTGCAAAAATATGAACCCAAGGGCTTTTGATGCAACATCCACAGCACTTTTTGATGATAAATAAATTGGTTATGAAATATTAAGGGTTGTGCATTGGATTAATGAAGGGTGCAATATTAGATGCTTCTCTTACTGCCCAGCCAAAAAAAAAATCACTGGTTGGATTTAAATAGGCAAATACTTAGTCTATGACTGGATCATTATTGCAGTTATTATTATAATAGCTTTTCATTTCTTAAACAATCATGTAAGAAGACACATCATGGCCACATTCCAGGATGACAAAGCCAAGATTCATCTGGCTCAAATTGTGAAAAAATGGTTCAGAGATCATGAAGAATCATTTTTGACACATGAATTGGCAAAGTCCTGACCTTAACCTCAGTGTAAGTCTCTGGGATGTGCTGGAGGAGACTTTACAGAGTGTCAATACAAGATTTTGACCAAAAATTGATGGACCTCTTGATGGAAATAAATGTTGGGATGCTATTTCCATTCCGTTTGAATCCTGGACATCCCAAAGACTTTAATTAATGATATAAGGTCTGGACTCAGAGGTGCCAATTCACGTGTGATAATGATTATTCATGCCGGGCACTGTATAGACATACATATGTGCAAAAACTTGTAGCTGTGCGTTATGACTGTATATAAGCACTGCTGTGATTTGGCCGTAGGTAATCAAAGCATGCTAGAGGCATATCTCACGGCTACGAGTGTGATATTGCGCTTATACAACAGTTCGAAGGCACAAGTGTGTAAATAAATAAGGAAGAACAATGGAGTGTCTTTAAAAACCTTTTATGTACAAAACTACTTCCTTCCACCACAGATTCAAATCTCAAGTTGACAGTTTGACCAAGGCTCTGAACGTTGCTTTAGAACTAGTAATGAAGGAATGTTGAGTACCTCCATTACTGAGAGAGACGTAGTCTAACGTCAAATGTACAAAAGCAGTGCTCTACAGGATGTAAGTTAAATATAGCCTTAATATTAAATTATTAAATTTAACATAGCCTAACTCGATTTGCTCTGGAACAAGTAATAGATTAATAAGACCTAAGACTGCCTGTTTTATGTACCCAAAATGAATTATATCTCATGTTTAACTACTGTTAGTGTCAGCTGCAAATCCCCAAAGCACTGGGCAAGATGAAGCTGTTCTCGGTGGGTACACGAGCCCTGAATGGCCGCTGACGGCCTGGAGCTCTAAACAGAAAAGTTTTCCGAAAACTCTTAACAAACTGTAAAATAGGTGCTATGTTTAAATACGAGTCACATATTTCAGGTCTAAACAGCTACATTCTCACCTAAAAAAAATCTCTTAAAACTACGTTCCATTACAAAATAACAGTAGTATTTATAAAAATATGGCGGGCTCGTCCGATATGTATGTGTGTGTGTGTATATATATATATATATATATATACAGTACTGTGCAAAAGTTTTAGGCAGGTGTGAAAAAATGCTGTAAAGTAAGAATGCTTTCAAAAATAGACATGTTAATAGTTTATATTTATCAATTAACAAAATGCAAAGTGAGTGAACAGAAGAAAAATCTACATCAAATCAATATTTGGTGTGACCACCCTTTGCCTTCAAAACAGCATCAATTCTTCTAGGTACACTTGCACACAGTTTTTGAAGGAACTCGGCAGGTAGGTTGGCCCAAACATCTTGGAGAACTAACCACAGTTCCTCTGTGGATTTAGGCAGCCTCAGTTGCTTCTCTCTCTTCATGTAATCCCAGACAGACTCGATGATGTTGAGATCAGGGCTCTGTGGGGGCCATACCATCACTTCCAGGACTCCTTGTTCTTCTTTACACTGAAGATAGTTCTTAATGACTTTCGCTGTATGTTTGGGGTCGTTGTCATGCTGCAGAATAAATTTGGGGCCAATCAGATGCCTCCCTGATGGTATTGCATGATGGATAAGTATCTGCCTGTACTTCTCAGCATTGAGGATACCATTAATTCTGACCAAATCCCCAACTCCATTTGCAGAAATGCAGCCCCAAACTTGCAAGGAACCTCCACCATGCTTCACTGTTGCGTGCAGACACTCATTCGTGTACCGCTCTCCAGCCCTTCGGCGAACAAACTGCCTTCTGCTACAGCCAAATATTTCAAATTTTGACTCATCAGTCCAGAGCACCTGCTGCCATTTTTCTGCACCCCAGTTCCTGTGTTTTCGTGCATAGTTGAGTCGCTTGGCCTTGTTTCCACGTCGGAGGTATGGCTTTTTGGCCGCAAGTCTTCCATGAAGGCCACTTCTGACCAGACTTCTCCGGACAGTAGATGGGTGTACCAGGGTCCCACTGTTTTCTGCCAATTCTGAGCTAATGGCACTGCTCGACATCTTCCGATTGCGAAGGGAAGTAAGCATGATGTGTCTTTCATCTGCTGCAGTAAGTTTCCTTGGCCGACCACTGCGTCTACGGTCCTCAACGTTGCCTGTTTCTTTGTGCTTCTTCAAAAGAGCTTGGACAGCACATCTGGAAACCCCTGTCTGCCTTGAAATTTCTGCCTGGGAGAGACCTTGCTGATGCAGTATAACTACCTTGTGTCTTGTTGCTGTGCTCAGTCTTGCCATGGTGTATGACTTTTGACAGTAAACTGTCTTCAGCAACCTCACCTTGTTAGCTGAGTTTGGCTGTTCCTCACCCAGTTTTATTCCTCCTACACAGCTGTTTCTGTTTCAGTTAATGATTGTGTTTCAACCTACATATTGAATTGATGATCATTAGCACCTGTTTGGTATAATTGTTTAATCATACACCTAACTATATGCCTACAAAATCCCTGACTTTGTGCAAGTTTACCTTGAAGAATTGATGCTGTTTTGAAGGTAAAGGGTGGTCACACCAAATATGGATTTGATTTAGATTTTTCTTCTGTTCACTCACTTTGCATTTTGTTAATTGATAAATATAATCTATTACCAAGTTTATTTTTGAAAGCATTCTTACTTTACAGCATTTTTTCACACCTGCCTAAAACTTTTGCACAGTACTGTATATATACAATATAATTTGTATGTTTATGGGAAGGTTGAGCTCTAGGAGAGCTGTCAGTTGCTGCTACTGTCCGTGTTTCTGAAACAGCAAGTTTAACTGCCCTCAGGCAGGGTTTTAGAATAGAGCAACCTAGTGTTCACTGCTACTGCTGTTATAAAGTGATTCAGTGAGTATGTATGTACAAGTGAACTAACCTTCATATGAGATGTTCCTCAACAAATCTCAGGAAGAAAAATATTACTTCTGTTGTTTTTTCTGGATATTAGGGTGAGCTTAATTCCCTCCATAATCCTTCTTATGCTTTTTTTCTCTCTCTTGATGAGTGTAGGATATTAAGTCAAGTTTTAAGCTTCACACATTTTGACAGTTTATAGCAAACTGACATTTTTAAAATGCTTAATGCATCACTTCCATTAACTATAAACAATGCAAATGTGTTTAGTAGTTGTCATGGCAACAGTGGCAGACATTCAGAGTGAATATTTTGGCAGTACCTTTAATAAATAATTGCCGTAATGAATGTTTTTGAAGTTTACAGGGAAAATAGAAAACTTTAACTTATTAAGTACAGTAAATTATGTTTCTAGGTCAGTATGTGCTTGTTTTTTCTGCTTCTTGAGAATTGGTGCCATATATTAGCGTCTTACATAATCAAGTGTAATAAATTATTACCCAAAATAGTCAAACAACATAAGTGTCTCTGAACTAATAATGAATTCTGGAAATTAAATATAGGATTTTGTTATCTAATCTAAATGTATCTGGGTATGTATCATGTCCAAAATATGAAATCTAATGTATAATGTGTGAATTATGATTGCACAAGCTACATTCAAAGCCATCATAAACTGACAATAAACGCACACCTGAGGCCAGATATCTTATATTAATGCACCAAGTTGCTGAATTTTATTTTATTTTTATTTTGAATTCAAATAATTAAAATCTTCATATATCATATTATATTATTTTCCAAATTATATTCCATTTTTTTATGTTTGTGTGTTTTTTTTTCATTTAATTTTCAGCATATTAATTATAATTTTATTTTAGATCATTTTACATCATTATTATCATGTTCATATCATGTTTTGTTATGATTTGATATAATGTTTCATATTACAGTTTGGCTATTTTCCAGTATTTTGTTTTGTATGCTTTCATCGCTGCCGTTTCATAAAAACAATAGGTCAGTCAAGGTGATTTTTGCAGTGATTTTTGGAATTAAAATGATATTAATTCATATGCTTTAGTTTAAAGTGCATCCTAATCTTTACATAATAAATTAAATATATGTTGTTGATTGTATCTTAATCTCTGCAAGGTTATGTTATTGTAATAATGTTGCTTTGAACTTCGAAACAAGCAAATAATATCTAATTAATTCGGCAAGATGAAAGCATGTACTGTGTAATTTATTTAAATGCCCACAACTGGATAATATTCACTTCACAGGAAACCAATATATCATCCAGCGCACAGTAGCACGGCTGTGAAAGGACTTCAGTGAGTGTCCGTGTGTTTATCTGCCAACATTGAAGTTGTGTTAAATCTGCTGGCAGCTTCTTAGCACTAAAGTGCATGTGGGTGCAATTTCCTCTCCACGCTGTAAGGTTTTAATTGGTGGTACCCTTCAAGCGATAGTCGACAAATGCTTCCTGCCTCTTGAATCCCGTCTTGGTGGCGGGTGATTGCAAAGGTCGAGCGAGAAAACCAACACTGACAGCCCTGATGAATGACAGGGCCTTCTGACTGAGCCACTGGGGAGAGAGAGACACAAGAACGGCTGATTTTCACCACCGCGTTATTGCATGCGACATTTAGTGTGTGAAACCCTGGGCTCAGTTTTGCTAACAAGCCCGGTCGCGCTCAAAGTATAATGTTTGACCATTACTTCAACACATTACATAAGCGTATTGTTAGTTTCTAGGCTGTGTAACGTCTCATACAAGCGTGTTCTTACACCGAAGCCCCCTTAATCGTCGTATCGTGGTGTTTTATTCAATTGCAGGTATTAGACCACCTACACAGGGTAGTTTAGCATTATCAAGATGCGCTAGCACGGAAAGGTCAATTTTATTATTCTTGAACCTTTCACAGGGTAAAATGCACAGGGAAGGTGGTGAGCGCTTCTAATTAATCTTCAGCTGTCTTGCTATGTCTCGTTTGCACATGCCATAATGATTTAGGCTTTAGCGGAGTGCCTTTAGTCTGATATTTCACCTGACAATCTTTGCTTTAGTTATTGTCTCTCTCTCTCTCTTTCTTCTCTGTCATTGTCTGATATTGCTTGACATCCCCCCACCTCCGGACACCCATTTTGTTTGCTATTCAAAAATCTTGTTGTGATATCTAAGGCTTGTGTACACTTCAGAAATATTGCGTCTGCTAACCCAAGACACAGAAAACAGCACCATCTGTCCCTTTTGGAAACCTTTAGTCCGATGTAATGAATAACAGCCAATAAAAAAATTACAATGGGGTCCGATGTCTGTGAATGTCCCATGAAGTGTGATTTAAAATTTCGCTAAAAATACACAAAATTTTAGTATGCATGATCTCACTGTTTTGTTTTTTGTTTTGTTTCATTTTATTATTTTATTTTAGTTTGTCTTGAAATATTCCGGTTTTAATTTTTTGATTTTTGTTGTCAACAAAATAAAATAAAAGTGATCGTTGTCATAAATAAGTAAATAAGTAATACTCAAATAAAGTGCAGATACATACTGAAGTACAGTGTCAAAGTAAAATACTTCGTGACTGTCCGCCATTGAGAAATATATTAATTCATATCCATCAGGTTAAAGTGTATGCTAATCTTTATATAATAAATTAATGTTGATTGTATCTGTATAATCTCTGCATGGCTACGCTATACTATAATGTTGCTTTGAACTATATAAAATAATACTAATAAAAAAGAGTTTCTGTATATTTTAAGTTAAACAAGGCTGATTTGTTCATTTATCACACGTTTGTGATAAACAAGCCTTTTTCATTTTCAGGTGAGTGTCAGTTCAGTTTTCCCTGAAAGGTAGTGCAGACCCAAAAGATCTAGAGTAGAAATATTAAAATGACGTGATATACAGTCTGACATTTCAGTGTACTGCTGCGCTCCTAAAGTCCTCCGCAGACGAAATATAAACACGCTCGGTCTTGGCAGATAGGGACTGTTCAGAACCTTTTGATGAACCCAATGAATTCTCAAAAGGCCACACAGAGATAAACAAGAGGAGCTAAATGACCAGATAGCAATATAAAAATATTATGTTGGGGAATAATAAGCACACAAGTCAACTGCAAATCAAGATGGTCCCTCTTTACTTCATTAATACGTCCCTGGTCTTATTGTGCATGATTCATCAGTGCACATTATTTCAAAGTTAAAATAAGTTTGTCTTGGTAATCTTTTATCAAGCTATAATAACGTACTTCACCTCTGAAAACACTTTCCTTTTCTGCTGACATTACTTAGACTGGACAATAGGTTGATCCATCAAATGACCCTCTTCAAGAACCATTTTAACCACTTAGAGGTCTCGAGTTGGCTGTGGTTTGTGATTTACAGCATACTTTTTATTTTATTTTTCTAGCATTTATTTTTTTGGTTAATATTTTATTTTCCAAATTATATATGGGTTAATTCCAGTATTTTATTTTCCAGTTAATGTAACTTTTTTTTTTTTTCAAAATTATATATCAGTTAAGGCCAGTATTTTATTTTCTAGTTAATTTTTTTTATTTTATTTGACTTTTTTCCAAATTATATATCAGTTAAGTACAATATTTTATTTTCCAGTTACTTTAAAATGTTATTATTTATTTTCACTGCCATTTTATACCTAATTAAAGACAATTAGGTGATTTTTGATGTATTTTAGGAATACATCAGTTTGCAATTTAAATGCAAGCTAATCTTTACATTCTAAATCATTGTTATTTTAATTGCTTGTACTCTTTAAAAGGTAATATTATGCTATAATTTTGCTATGAAATACAAGCAAATAATTTTCACTTTCCACCATATAGGGTATTCATTTATTTATTGGTAAATCATTTTGTTTAATATAATTTAATTAGTTTACTTTAGTTTTTAATTTAGGCATTATGCCATTGAATTTATTGTAAAATTTGCCCTCTCTCACTCCGCAGTGTTGATCATGCCGCGGAGCCCCATGTCTAGCGAGGAGGAAATGGCTCAGAGTTTCTCGGACTCGGTCAGTTCGGAATCAGACAGTTCCCCAGATGAGCCTCCCAGGCTGGATCGACCTACCAGTGCCCGACTGGACAACAGCCTGCGAGACACAATGCTCATCTGTGTGGTCATCCCTGACCTGCAGCAGTCTGTGCGTTCACTCACTCTCACACACACACAAACACTCATGTTTCACCCCAGGCTGTTGGGCCATGTGGATCTTTCAAAATGATATTATGACAGTAAATTGCTTCCCTCTTACAGTTTCAGCCTTCTCTGGAGTCTGGATAGCTGTTTGGGTTTTATTGTGTTTAACGTATGCAACTGGGAGAGTTGCTATTTCACACACGTAAAGTAGAGAATTGCATTGTCATGCATAAAATGAGGAAAGTTAAGAAAGGCAATATATAATGTAGAGTCATTTAACACAGGCTTTTTACTGTGAAAGTAATCATTTTATTTGTTACTCCATTTGAAATGGTGACACACAAGCAAGTAAGACAAATAAGTTAATATGGAAAATATGGTTTAAAATATTAACTTTAAGTGAACTTTAAATCCCAAAATGTCACTTTTTAAACCCAGAACAACATCACTACAACAATGGTTTAAAATCTACTTAAATATTAACATTTATGACAAATGTATGCTGGGTTGCCCTCTTGGTTTGTCATACTTCATTCATTAGAACCCAATTTATTGTAATATTGCAACCAAATAAGGCTAAAAACGTTGATTTATTATAAATAAAAATAAAACCTAAAATCACTAATAGAAGCCATTTTTACTGCTCTTGCTCAAAACAGGTTCTTTAAAAATATCTGTGTCTGTCGTTACTGAAACTGTTATTTTGGGAAGTAGCAGAGGATTGAATTGTGCTTGCACATAGCTGATATGGTTATGGCTAGAATGTTATTTCCAGTGTCACATTTATTGAGTGTTACAATTATCCTGGTTTCCATATTCTGCATACTTGCCAACAATACTTTCTCTGTCACAATAACTGAATGAGGAGGAAGTAGGACTGATGTTATTATTGCTTAACACCAAAAGAAAATATAAAGTATCCCAAGAAACAAGAAGTTCAGGTGGGATATATTGTCACTTTAGCCATTACACGCTAAATGTTTGCAGATTCTATTACATCGTGTCCTAATCAGACGTAATGCCACGATATGCGATAAAAGTATGGAAAGCCAAATTGTCCAAAAACGTGAATTTTAACACGTCAACAACAAATAAAATTCGCATATTTCACACGTTAAATATGTGTTGTTTGTGTGTATTTAACGCAGTGAATTTTCACGCACAAACAACATTTCGAAATTCGCGTGAAATACACATATTTTGTGTTGTTGATGTGTTAAAATTCATGTGTTTTTGAACCTTTTGGCCTGCCATATAAAAGGTGTCTTTTCCATGTAAAAAGTCACGACAGCGACACACGATGAACCGCAGCTACTGTTTATGTACTTTATTTAATGTTAAAAGCATCTAATGTGAGTATAAAAATCATTTTGTGTCTTTCATAGCCGAACTGCAAGCAACAATTCACCCCAGATTTGAATAAATAGAACGAAACACGTTCAAACTGTCAACTCATTGTGAACAGACAAGTGTTTTCTATGACAAAGCTTGTTTCAGTAACTCGGTATGTATTTTTAATAATGTTAAAATGGTGTAATATTCATGAATTTGATTATGTACTTATCCATTTCATTGCGAGTACCGGGAGCTTGTCGAGAGAGCCCGCCCATGTGCTCCTCTGATTGGCTGTGATTTTTGATTGACTTTATCGCGTCTCATAGTCTCGTCGTGTCTGGTGTGGACAGACAAATTGCTTTTCGTCTGGAATCTTAGCGCATTGCGTCTGGTTAGGACACGCTGTTAGTGTGAAGGACATTCTCATTCTAGAGAGCGTTTGATTGGATAAAAATCTGTGCAGTGCAGGATGAGTCATCATTTTTATGGTTTGTTTTACCTGAAGGAAAAGACTAAATTTAAATGCATATATCTGAATGTTCACAATCATATAAATGATCGCAAAGCATACTGGACTAAAAGACACAAAACTAAATCTGATTTCAGCCTTTAAAAGTACAGTTAAGGTGCGGTCACATCATTGTTAATCCAGGCATTTCTGTAGTAATCCTTACGATTATTAATTTAGCGTGAGGGTGATGGATTTTTCCACGCTCAAAAAATTGCTGTGTTGACCAACAGAAAGCTGTTTGGGTTGAAAGTGACTTCTTTGTGAGCTGTTAAATACACCACAACACTACTGACAATTTAAAAAAAACGTAAAAAACAACTTTTTTTGCCAGCAAAATTTCACTAATGTGACTGCACCTTTACAGTTATTACCGTTTAATTATTAAGGACAAAAAGAGGGTTGAAAATGTTCATGAAAATGAAATAACAACCCCAGGGACATACAAAAAAATGCTAAAAAATTTATTTTATGTATTTTACTCTTTGTTATTTTATTTATAACTGTGTCAACCAGCACCAAATGATGTCAAAAAAGCATGATTTGTGTTTTCTTTTGTCGTTTTCTCCCTCAGCACACAAATGTTTTACCCTAGTTAATCTGTACACCTGCTATAGCCTGATAGAACGTTTTTTTCTCTCTCTCTCTCTTTCCCTCTCTCTCTGTGGCTTTGCCAGAAATCCATGAGGTTCAGTCCTGATGCCACAGTATGGGTTGCTAAGCAGCAGATCCTGTGTACACTCACACAGAGTCTGAGGGATGTGCTCAACTACGGGCTCTTCCAGCCGGCAGTAGACGGAAGAGAGAGTGGTTTCCTGGAGGAAGAACGACCCCTCCGAGACTATCCGCTACCATCCAATAAAGGCGTTCCGACCCTCGAGGTAACGCGTCGGCTAGCTTGTTGCTTGAATGTTTCAGAGTCAACTTAAGCTCGATCCATGATGTAACATTGGCACAATACATGCAAGGATGTCAGAAAGGGACATGGGATGTCACTATCTGCAAAGCACTTCCACAAAGATCCACAGGAATTAAGCTGGTAGATGCTTAACTAGATAAGATAATCTGAACAGTAATCCCGTCCCTAAAAGGAATATTCAGGCAACTTTAAAGTTCAAATAGCACACGTCTTTGTACACAACAATCAAATGAAGTGCTTTACCAAATATTTGAGCTCAACATTAAAAGCTTTAAAAAAACTCCAGTATACTTGCCCCATAGACTAGACTTTCTTTGAAAGTGCATTATTGTAAACGCAGTTATTACTGTTTTGTTGTTTATTTATTTTGTTTAACACTTTACAATAAGGTTTCATTTGTTAATATTAGTTAAAAGCGTTAGTTCACCCAAAAATGAATATTATCACAGAATTTACTCACCCACAGACAAACACAATCTGAGTTATATTAAAAATTTTACTGGCTCTTTATAATGGGAGTGAATGGTATCCTAAATTTGGAAGCCCAAAAAAGCGCATCCATCCATCATAAAAGTAATCATCAGTTCAGAGGTCACTCTTCCGCCAGAACTCGACTTTCATACAGTCATTACCGGAAGCCAGTGATAGTTTATAAAGTTTTTTATAGTTAATAAAGTTATAAATATGGTTATTTTTCATTGTTTCACATTAGAAGGCATTTATTAACCACCTGGAGCCATGTGGATTTCTTTTATGATGGATGGATGTGCTTTTTTGGGCTTCAAAATCATTTTTTTTTTTTTTTTTATATTTGTATTTAGCTTATATTGTATTTATTTTTATTTTTCCTTTTTTCAAATAAATTAAATTTAGATTTTTTTTCTGTGCTAATGATAATAAATTATCAAAATCATTTTGTGAGCTTAGTATACTTGTCCCATAGACTCTCATCGTAAGTGTATTAGAAAAAAGTTTTTATTTTTATTAATTACAAGAACGAAGCAAAAAGTTTTCTGTGGTAACCATATAAGTAATAAATAATTTTATTGTGAGTATAAAATATCCATTCATATTTATTATTCATGTCAAGGATGATCACAATGACAAAATGTTTTTGACAGTGAAGGTAACTGCTCTAAATTGCTACCAATTCACCGTTATAAGGCTGGAGTCCTTCTTAAGATGTGCTTTCTGAACAGGAGCATTCTCAGCTTTCTCTGTGAAAAGGCTGATGTCAGGCTGGTGTAACAGGAACCTTTGTAGTTCTCCTGTATGTTCATTCAAGCCCCAGGGCCTGATATAATCATATCACTATCAAGGCAGCGACCAGCCAAAAAGAGCTGCAAATGGAGTATAATGAAACATATTTCTATTTTATCATTTGTTTGAGTTTAAGATTATATAATTATTTAAAAACATTATCAAGATTATTAATATGCTCTCTCGCTTACAAAAACCTGTCGGTACCATGATAATACTATAGTACTTTAATATGAAATAATAATAAAGTTCTAAATAATTATCTAATGTACATGACATTAGTAATACAAAATTTTTTTTAATTGAAGTAGTACCATTATTTATAGATTATTGTAAGTGTATTTTACGTCAACATGTTTATTATATTAAAACGCTGAATGCTTACAAATCAATATAAAAATCAATATAGCATTTAAATGGTATTTTCTTTATGATTTAATTTTGCAGTTCCGCTACAAGAGCCGAGTGTACCAGCAGCCAAACGTCAATGAAAAGCAAATCGAAAAATTACACACACAGGTGAGACTTATTTTGTTGAATAAATATTTTGCTCTGACATATGCAGATTTGCCTACTTATGCATATTTGTCAAAAACTTGTCTATTTTTGACACGCAGGTGGTGATTAACTTGTTTTCCGTTGTGATAATTTAGTCTTTTACATACATGGAAGCTATTTTCTTAATTGCAAGCGAAAGAAGGCGTCTTGGGATACGACTTAAAACAGGAAAGAAACATTCAAAATCTTGCTTTTTATATTCAGTCACTAGGATTGAATATCTAACGTACAACATTCATTTTAGATTCTGCTGCTAAATAATGCAGCAGAACGGAGCATTTGCATATATTTGGACTTAGTTGAACTTTCGGGGCAAGATGGTCATTGATGTTGACGTTTAAGCGTTTTGGCCAGTTTTTTGCTCTGTGGTCATGAACGTTTTTGCAATCACCGGTGGATGTTATTCCACGATACTCACCCAAAAGCATCCCCGAAGCTTCGAACCAACTTTTAATTGCTGCCTTCTTCCAGCACTGTGTGTCCTGTGCTGTACTCTGTGTCTTTATTGCTTAGCCTATTTATCTCCCGTCCCCACACTGCTTCCCTCAGCATTTAAAACTCCCCGTCTCATTGCTCTGAGCTTCCAAGCTCCCTTAATAAGTTATTATATTACAGCTCCGTAAGCCACCAGGGTTTGCAAAGGATGACGTAGGAACAGCTTTGTGTACGTCTTTGTTTCGGAGGAACAGA
Organism: Zacco platypus; assembly: GCA_038088235.1. Classification (NCBI taxonomy): domain Eukaryota; kingdom Metazoa; phylum Chordata; class Actinopteri; order Cypriniformes; family Xenocyprididae; genus Zacco; species Zacco platypus. The sequence continues at coordinate 8,361,169 of CM076063.1, forward strand.
TATTCACCCCACTTCATATTAAATGTCAATAAATTATAAATCCAACAGAGGAAAATGCTTAGTGGGGATTGCTTTTAAAATATGACTGCATTATGAAAAGAAAAAGGTGAAGTTGTTACCTTAAAGGTGCAGTATGTAATATTGACAGCTAGTGGTTGAAGTCCAATATTGGAGGGAATTGTTTCCCCAGCCCCCCCCCCCCCCCCCTCCTCAGACTCAACGCTAACGTGGGTTGCCAGATTGAGGACACACAACAGGAGCACAATTGACAATGGAAGTTGATGAGTTGATTTATCTGCGCTTTAAAACGCCTCTGGTCATAGAGCTTTTTAGATGGAAGCCGAGGCTTTTTAGGTCGGGTAGAATCTGCAATCTCTGACCCAGTTTGTTTGCTGGCTTCTGTTGCTGCAGTACTCTGTGTTTTCTGCCAACTGGCAACCCAGGGTGTCCAAATACTATTGGGTAAATTGGCAGTGGGCGGGATCACACAGACCGACACAAAAACAGACATTCCGACACGGAACGCACATTTCAGAGTAGAATGACTGGCTGTAGCATTGTTTGTAGCATGTTTCCTGAATATCTGCAAACATATTATAATATTTTTATGCTTTAGCTCAGTCAAAAACAGCAGCTATTACTACCTGATCTGATGCATAAAAATCTATTTTATTGGCATAATGCATGGAGAACTGTAATAACTGAAGAATCCTGACTGTTTTCATTCAACTCAATAGCAGTTGCTTGGCTGGCGCATGAATGAATTCTGCCATCTTTGCTTATGAGCAAGTCATGTCAGAAAGATTGTATTTATGATTGTATGAAGTGGGTAACCCTGGATTTTCGATGTGTAAGTGATAAAACATTGTTAAAAACATAATATTGTTGAAATGTTGAAATTATCATTTTTTTTTTTTACTTACAATAAAATTGATAGTATTGTACAGTTATGATAGAAAATATAGAGATTCATTTTACAGCACCTTCATGAATACCTTTCATACCTGATGCTCATCCTTTATATTCAGCATTTCGTAGAACTATTAGAACCTTTAAGGCAAATAATTTCACTTGGCAGCCATTTTTTGAAACGCCTATTGGGCAGCTAGTCATGCAAGTACAGCTCTTATCTCTTTGAATGCGGAAACATCATATTCTCCAAAGCTGTCCATGATTAAATATCATATTAGAACTCATCAATGAAATCTGACAATTGTCTTTCTACATAACATTTCTTTCTATAGCAATCTGAGCTTCTAAAGGCAGCTCCAATTTGAAGCTTTCCGAATTGGCCTTATTCATTTTCTGGTTGAATCATTCATATTAAATAAACTAATATTTTTGAATGTATAAAACCAGTTTTAGATTATTTTTGTTGGCTAACACTGAAAAAACACTTTTTGAATGTTGTTTGTGCACTAGGTGGCATACTTGGTAGTTAACCTGATGTGTTTAAAGTTGTTAGCTGGCATTGTGGTGTGAATTATTGAAAGCTAGTGTTGGTAGAACAGGATCCAGAAGTTAAATAATGCAAACACCAATATTTTGTGCGGGTATGGCAATATTCTCTTGTCTTGGAGGCCTTCGTGTGCGCACTAGGTTGTGCGTTAGAGTAGACGTTTGTAAATCTGTGTTTGTAGCATGTAACCCACTCGTATGTCTTTACCTTGCCAAATCAGCTGTGCTCCCTCTCTTTCTCTCTCCCTCTCTTTCTCTATCTCTCTCTCTCTCTCTGATGTCTCTGTACTGGGAGCTGCTCTCCTATCTATTTTTATCCAGCCTTGTATCGTGGCATGTGTGTCCCAGAGATCTCAACATGAGAGAGGAAGTGAGCGGAGACCCTTCACACTCTCGTCAACTGTTCATTTTCATCACTTGTTCCTGTTGCTTAACTTCCTCTTCAATCATTAGCTGTCAATGTTTCTTGTTTCACCTCACCTGCTCTCTCATTCTCTCTCTCACCTTCTGTAAGGTCAACCTGAGGAAATTTATGGACTACATCCAACATCATCAGGTGGACAAAGTTGCCAAGATGCTGGAGAGAGGGTTGGACCCCAACTATCATGACCCTGACACTGGTGGTAGGGCGTGCCATATCAAATAACCTCAAAATGCCCATAAAGGACTATTCAGGCCCTATTCAGCTGTTCTCAAACTAACATTTCTCAAACATTTCTTCTTAATCAATACTGCTTGGTCAAACCATTACATTATATTTCATTATTTTATTTAACATATGTATTGTATTAATTGTGTGTGTGTGTGTGTGTGTGTATATATATATATATATATATATATATATATATATATATATATATATATATATATATATATATATATATATATATATATATAATTTAACATATTAATATATAATAATAATTTTATACACACACACACATACATCATACATACATACATACATTCAATTAATATATATCTTACAATTGCTACTTTGTTCCTCACAATTCTGACGCCAAATATCCAATATAGTTCGGTATATTGTACGTCTAATTATTGTTTTGATTAAACATGTAAATCCCTTGATTAATATCTTGCTTATATTAAAAGAGATTTACCTAATACATATTAATAAACTTCTTTTCTGTGCTTCTGGTCCACAGAGACACCACTAACCCTTGCGGCCCACCTGGACAATATGGTGGAGATTATCGTTACGTTAAAAAACGGCGGAGCTCATTTAGATTTCCGCTCTCGGGATGGGATGACTGCCCTGCACAAAGCAGCCAGGGCAAAGAACCAGATAGCTCTTAAGGTAATAAATGATCTCATCCTGAACGGCGGCATGAGTTTATGGCTGTGTTAGAGTGATCCTCTTCTTTGATTGTCATTTTGTTTTGTTTTTTGACTACTGCTGATCAAAAACAGAGCAGTACAGTGATGTCATATGGTGTGGGTGACTGACACAGGGTACATTTATTACCTTGACTTTCATTCAAAGCATACTTTTTTTTTTTTTTTTTTTTAAAGGAATCTATAATTAAGTTTTTTTTTTTTTCATTATTTCATTGTTGCTTTTTTCCCTTGACAACAATTGGAAATAATACTGCTGATGTACTACTTATTTGTGGCGTGAATATTGTAAAACACAATTTCCTTGCTGCTGTTGCACTTGCAGTATATTGCTTGCTGGCCGTTTTTTTAAAAAGGCTTCATGCAGAATCTTAGTTTATGTCACTTCGAAGTGTTACAGCCATAGATTTCCTATTTTCATTACTGGAGAGGCTGGGTTTCGTGATGTTAGAAGGAAAAAAGTGCTTGAAGTCATTTAATTAGGAACAAAAATATACTTTTAGTCATGCAGTTATAAAACTTGGTTGTATAAAATTTAATAAAAACCTAGACGTTTTCATGCCAATTGAAAAAATCAAGCACATTTGTTTACATGCATATCTATTGTTTTACGTACACATTTATGTATTTGTAGGTTTTACAAGTTCAGATTTGTTTCGGCTACTAAGTTGTTAAGTGTCTGTTTAATGATTGATTATAATAGTTCAAGGTGCTTCTTCTAATATACATTACCTTGTCAACGGTAATGGGGTCAGTTTTTATTTATTTAAAGAAATTGATACTTTTATTCAGCAAGGATGCATTAAATAGTTCAAAAATGACAGTAAAGACATTTCTAATATTACAAAAGCTTTTTATTTCAAATGAATGCTGTTCTTTTAAGAGAGTTATTATGGTTTCCACAAAAATACGAAGCAGCATAGACAATAACCCCGAATCCGCCATTTTGTCTGATAAAGGGGAGTTGAAATTTTTTAAGTGCTTGAAACAACATTCCTTCTGATGTTCATTCATGTTTATTTGATATTATAAATAAACTAGTATAAAGAGATGGTGTGTTTACGAGCCGCTTGAAGGAGCTACAGCAATTTGTAACGACACATTAAAGAGCCATTACATGGGTAAACTTCTTTAAAAAATTACTTTATATTAAATATGAAACTGTTTCATATGTCAGTCGATGCGTCGTCAGTGTCCTCTTTGCTCCGGGATGTATTTTTCACTTCGTGAGAACATGATGTGTGGCGCGAGAGCGCATGGCAAGCGACAGTAACTAAAGGGGACGGGTCTTATTTTGTGGCAAAAACCATGACAATAATTTGTCATTTTCATCCTTTTGTTTACTGTATTTATTTGCTTGGTCGGTGCCATTATAGTGGTTGTTTCTTTTGCGGTTGTAGGCTGTAGGATCCATTGAAAATAACTGAAATCATTTGGCGAAGTGATATGGAACTGCAATGCGGTCAAAATCTGCCTAGAACTACTTTAGCCGTGCGTTTCCCTGAAAATAATTGTGCACCTTAGAACATTGGTCAACCAATCAGATTCGAGCATTCAACAGCACCGTAGTATAATTGACTTTATTTAAGTCAAAAATATTATTTAACGTCACTGAATTAACCTAAATACATTAAGTTACGGCAACAAAACTAAAGGGTAAAATGGCACAAAAATCTCATTAACATTTGCAAAAAGTGTATTTTTAATTTTGGTTGTCGTACATGAACATAAAAAAAAAAGTCTTGACCCCATCACTAGCAACTATCTTGAGCTGTGACGTGCGTGGAAGGCAGCAGACAAGAAAAAAACAGTTCACACTTTAAGTAAACTGCTAAAACATAGTTCTTTATTCGTACTGTACCTGTTTCTCTTTCTTCTGCAGACTATGTTGGATTTGGGAGCATCTCCAGACTATAAGGACAGTCAGGGTTTGACTCCGCTCTACCATACAGTGACTGTAGGTGGAGACCCCAGCTGCTGCGAGGTCCTATTGCGTGCCCACGCCAGCGTCGCATGCCATGATGAGAACGGCTGGCACGAGATCCACCAGGTGGTGTTATCTTTCACATTATAGTTAGCTGGTAACATTCAATAAAAATGGCTCTTAAAGCTTTCTGTTGGCTAAATATGTTGCATTGGGTAATATATGCATGGTGGAGCTAAGCAGTGGAAGTTATAATAGAGCTTCAGTTTTATATGACAGCAGTTTTGTTCAATTAATGGACAGGTGAGGAGATCAAACTAGTTTAAAGTGAGCAAATTATCAAGTCTGTCTGTTGTGACGGCGTACTGACATCTAGTGTTGTGACAGGTGGACTGCAGGATGCCAGTCATATTATTTCTGTGGCGTTTTGATCGCACTCTACTGGGAAAACAAAAAAGAAGCATGTATGGTTTACTTTCAGACACTTTGAAAAATATGAGATGACGGCGTACTGAAGGCTTAATGATGTTTTTATGTTTCAAAAGACTTCTGGGTCTGTCGTAGGCTGTTGTATGAATTTTTAAGGCTCACAAAAGCTTTTCTTCCAGCAGAAAGTGTTACAAGATTCTTCTTTTTCTCCCAAAAATGATGCACTGTGTGAAACTAGTTGTTCTCATTTGTTCGTCAGGCTTGTCGGTATGGCCACGTCCAGCACCTGGAGCACCTCTTGTTTTACGGAGCGGATATGTGTGTGGAAAATGCATCTGGGAACACGGCTCTCCATATTTGCGCCCTGTATAAACAGGTATGTACTCAAGACTGTACCTTTTAATGATCTGAAGTCAGCTCCATTTAACCAGTCAATAAACAGAGGTTATTGGCATCATACAACAGAATACACTGTCAATAGGAGAATAAAAAAATAAAAAATAAAAAAATCAATACCGTTTCGGGGGAGAAATCAATGGCACCCCAGGGCTAGAAAGCTGAGATTGAGTGCAGCAGGGAAACTTCCTAGGACAATCTTTGGGACTGAACTGTTAAAAATAAAGGTTGCGGAATGGGTTTTACAGCCAGATGTCATAGGAGAACCCTTCTAAGTCCTGCGTTTCTTTAGAAAACAATGTATGTTAATATGCAATATATTTTTATAATATGTTTATTTATTATAATTTATTATATTTTTAATAATAATAATTTATATATAAAATTTTGTATATTTAGAAATATTTTTCTATATGATATTTTTAAAATTGATATTAAATGGGATGTTATTTTTTTTGTACATATTTATTATATAAAAAAAATTACACCTGGAACAAATGCAATTTTAGGATTCTGCACTATTTCAAGGTCACTAATCAAATAAAAAATTGTGGCATTGACCAAAGAAAATCTCCCAAATTTGGAACTTCATGTTATTTTTTTAATTAAAATTTTACTTTAGTTTAAAGCAGTTGATAAAATTGGCAAATAATTGTGAAATTAATTTAGCAAAATGCAAATTTTATATTTTATATATATATATATATATATATATATATATACATATATATAACAGAGATACTAAATTTCTCCACCGATAGCCGATTATTCATAGTAATACATTTTAAAAATATTTGCTGTATCTATCTTATCTTTGTTTTTGTCTCATTTGTCTCATGGGAAGGTTTGGGGTGGAAATGATGCCATGTTCATTTGTATAAATGCCAATGACCGATTGCCACTAATTACACTTTTCAGTATTCACCATTGTCTCCCATTCTATCCGTGATTAAACCCCAAACTGAACTGGAATCAGTTACAATGCTCATGACTATTAGCACCAGCATTCAGTATTTATGAATGGACAACGGCCCATTACATTCACGATACTAAGCAGCCAGGCAGATAATCACCTTATGTTTCCTCTGTGGGAGATCTAGTCTGCTCCGTCAGCTCGGGGTCACAGCATGAGCGCCATTGTCTGCTGATACTCCTAGCGCTAGCGGTATTCACTGTCGCTCCTTATATAACATTGTATTTCTGCTGTGTCATAGGTCATTGATCCCACATCCACTGTGTCTTAAGGCCCGTTCAAACCAAAGACCATAACTATAATAAGGATAAATATAGTTTTATTAAAATCGTTCTAAATTCGAGCAGAGTCCACACCATATAACAACGACACAGAGAAGCGATATTGTTGGAATAACTTTCACAACGTTATTTTTTTCAAGCTGATGAATGCTAAAAACTTTGACAATCAGAAAACATCCTGCTTTAAAGAGTTTGAGCATTTAAAGTGGCAGATGATTATTGTTTTTGGTGTGAATGGGCTTTTATATAGAAGATCTGTAAAGGGAAACATAAACATAGAATTCAGTATGTTGTCTTAAAGTCTAGATTTACACAACAACTGCTATGTTGTAAAATCAGAAATTTTTTTCCTTTGCGTTTTTCGCATTCAGACGACAATCTGGTCAAAACGATCCCCGTTCTCAAGGATCCACGAAAACGACTAAAAACGCTGTATTATGCGGCCATGCCAGTAGATGGTGATCTCACTTTGTAAAAAAACACCTAGTTTACACAGAGACAATAATGTTATCGTTTTCAAAAAGTTTCAAAAGTTTGTGCTTCCAGGCCCCCAAAACGCTGTTGTCGTGTGAATGAATGGCCACAATGCATAAAAAGTTTTTAGTTTTTGTTGAAAACGGGGTTGCGTAAACGGCCTCTAATTTCACACAACCTATATACTGTACTTTAACATTACGAACAACGAAATTGAACAAAATGTACATCTCTCACTCACAGCTTTGCTTTCATTTACCACAAAATAAATATCCCCTTAAATACGGTTAAAACAAAATCGCAACCCCCCAGGTCTTATAACTAGAAAATATGGTTTATTTTAAGGTGAGAAAACGGCCCTGCCGATTGCGAGTGTCATTTATTGATTTGTGGATGCTCTCGAGTTCACTGCTTGTCACTTATGATGTATTTCTGTGTTCATCCTGAGCCGACCAATTGGGTCGTTATTTGAAGTGATCGGCCACAATGAGGCGAAACCTTTGGCGAAAGATGCTTAATTTATCTCGTTCTCCAGGTTCTCGAGCTTCGATTGTTTGCGATTAAACCCTATTGCGCCGATCCGTCACCATGTCAACGAAGAACCTCTAACCGGTGCCAAATGCAGGCCAGGGATATTTTCATGTGCGGGGAGTAGAAGCAGCATCCTCACATGTGATTATGTCTCATATACAAGGGCTGGCAGCAGCTGTGAAACTAGTATTAGAAGGAAGGTAGGAGGAGAAGGCAATGGAGGTGTGTGTATGTGTGCGATTGTGTGTGTCGGTTTAGTGGTGAGGCATTCCGTGGGTGGGCTGTTGAATCCAGCTGGATATAGTGGGCTGGAGAGCTACAGAGCCCTGGATCTCTCTTGCTCTCTCGCTCTCTCTCTCTGTCTTTCTGCTTTTGGTTCTCACATACACATTCACACATGCACATAGGCATTGCTGCAGAGACCCCCTCTCCTTTCTCTTTGGGTGTAGACTTTGCTGTAGCATCACACTTGAATTGGACTTCAAAAAGCTGAGGGAGAAGTCTGTCACTTTTGGATCTGGGTGAGATGGGATACCTCTTGACGTGTCTAATTTTGCTCTTAGAAGGTCAAGAAACACAGATAGTAGAACATTTCTATTAGAGTGGGATCATACTGACTTATTGATCTGCTTTTCTTCTCAAGGAAAAGTGTGCCAGGGTTCTTCTGGTTCGTGGAGCCAGCAAAGACGTCAAGAACTACCGAGGACAAACGCCCTTTCAGGTACGAGAACGTGTTGGCTTGGCTACTTTTGAAGTGAATGAAACTCATTTTTCTAAATGAGCTTGCACATGGAGGTTTGCTATATTTTATTGGTTTAGCGTTGGGAAGAAATTATGAGCACAAAAAAACTTGTCTGTTTGTTGTTCGGTCGCGAGTTCTTAATTAATTAGAAGGAATGTCACATGAAAGCGCAGCATTATGTAAGACAGCACTCAGAGAACAATGACTGAGCATTAGGGTAATTAATCATTTTATTATGTTTGTTTGCATGGGTATCTTCAGATAATTAGGAGTTAGATTTTGGAGAGGGGAAATAAAGAATGTCAAATCAGTTCTTCTAGTTTTCTAAAATGTTTTAGCTGAAATAAGCCAGTGGAGTTTTTTCCGATACAAATATCTGGTTCTTGTGTTTGTTTACTAGAGATTTTCTTTCTCAAATGTCAGATTGTGACATTCAATTGCTTGTCTGACAGCAATGGACATGATCCAAGTCTGTGGCCATGGGCTGATGACAGTGTTGCGCTTACTGTTCAGTAGCTTTCAATAATGGCTGGGACTGCAATGCATCTAGTCATTAGTGAATTATTATAGTTAAAACTGAAGCCATTTTTGCACCAATAGTTATTATTAGAAATATAGTTGAAACTGAAGTACTTTTTGTGGCAATATTTATTAGAATACTGAAGCAATCTGTGGCAGTACTGTGTATTATTAGAAATATAGGTATAATGTAATATTTGTGGCAATAGTTATTAGTGTTTATTTTTAGAAATGTAGTTAGAACTGAAGTATTTTTTGCACCAATAGTCATTAGTACTTATTAGTGAAGTGTCAATAGTCATTGGTGCATATTGTGACATACTTTGGCATTTTTTGACCAGAAAATTAAACGCCCTCTTTGATGTTCTTACAGAAGCTTATTAACTCAAATGTTTTCATATCTTAAAAATAACATTAGAATATAATGTATTAGGTGATTAAGAAAAGTGTGTACATATTTTAACATCTACCTATAAATTTAACATACTTTCATTTTCATTATGAGTTGCTGTGAGAGAAAAATGGTCAAATATTTACCGCCTTGTGTTATCTACAAATCAGTGCGGTTGTCAGGCAGATTAAATAGAAACAGAATGAATTTAAATATTTAACACTTAAAATTTTAAATTGAGAGATTTTGCTGCCAAAAAGTTCCAACACTGAAGTTCCAGTTTAAACATATCTGTTTAAGTTGTGATGCCAAAACGGTATTGTAACTTAATAACACTTTATTAATGACAACATTAGAGTTTACATTGTAGTTAATAGTGATTATTATTAGAAAACACGTAAAACTGAAGTCATTTTTGCACCATATAGTTGCGCCAAGACAAGCAGAAGGAATTTTTCTTAAAGTTAATTAAGCAGAAATACAAAGTTCTGTCATGAAACTTTTGATGATAGGTCCTTTAAGTCAGCCTGCTCGTAATCACGTCGTTATCTATAGGGCACAGTTGATTGGTTCCTGCTGTATCAGTAGCCAATGAACTTGCATGCTCAACCTTCAAAATACTTGGGTAGCATTTGCCTTAGCAGTGCAGCGCACTTTCAGAAACCCTTCACCTTCCCCAGCTCCTCCTGTATAGATCTACAGGTAATTTTTGTCAAGTCACCTTTATTTATATAGCGCTTTTTACAATGCAAATTGTGGCAAAGCAGCTTTACATTAATAATTGGCAAATCATTTTTGGCTGCACAGCAGCTCCCAAAGAAAATGGTGTCATTGTCCAGCTTATTCTATATATTATTGATTCATTCCATTGCAAAGATCAATAGTTATTAGTCTAGTTCATTTTTGTATATCAGCACTGGAGAAAACAGTGATGTAATCGTCCGGCTCAGCTCAGTTTGCATACAACGGCGCCAATGCAGGCATATCAAAAACACTGCTGAATATCAAGCAAGTGTCCCCAACTTAAGCAAGCCAAAGGCAACAGCGGCAAGGAACCAAAACTCCAACAAATGGAGAAAAAAACCTTGGGAGAAACCAGGCTTAGTCGGGGGGCCAGTTCTCCTCTGGCCAACAGTGAACACTAATTTTTGTACGTTATATTGTACAGCAGCAGCAGGTCTTACTCGCTCACAGCAGTGTGTTGTGTCTGTATTGGCAGTAGCAAGTCCTCTACTTGCTCTGCAGCAGCAGCATAGCAGATCTATTCCGCCAAGACCAAACATATCAACATTGTCATACCCATTCCCATGCCAAACACTCTGAGAGTTGTCATGACAGAACATTTATTAATTTAGCAGAATGAATTAATTCATTAACAATTTACTTGGAAATGTCTGCTTGTGTTTCATGATGGCCAATGATTGTTTTCAAACAGGTTTCTCAAAAACTCCATTTTCAATTGGTTGGATAACCCCGCCCATTTCAAACAGATAGCCACTCCCATACTCACACAATTGGTTATAGTTAATAGATTATTATTAGAAATACTGGTAAAAACGGAAGTCATTTTCGTTTATTTTTCTTCAATTCACACATTTATTAATTAAGCAGAACATTTATTAATTTAAGAATAATTAACACAGAAACCACTGATGGTTTTCAAACAGATTTCTCAAACTCCATCTTCAACTGGTCAGATAGCTCCGCCCATTCCAAACAGTTAGCCACGCCCCACACTCACATCATTGGTTTAGCCGCTGTTGTTGCGTGAAGCTGGTTGGAATCCTTAAACAAGCAGCGATGTTTTAGCTCTGGAGCAAGAGAATTGATTTCATCTTAATTTGTTTTTGAAATTGTTGTTATACTATGTAAAATATCAATAAAAAGACTTTGAACAAAACAAAAAAACAGCAATGTTTCGACTTCACCACAGAGACACAGTGTTTACACTTTTCAGGGGAATAAATCTACAAATGATGTGTTTACAGCTCAAATAAAAGTATTTTAAGATTGATCCAGGAACAATCATGATTTAAGAGCTCATGATATTCAATTTATATGATTGATTTTATATTGCGATATATTATACCAGTAATATTTTAAGATCCAATCTTTTAAGTGCCCACTTCTAATACCTCATTTTTTGATTATTTTGAATTCAGTTGCTATTAAAATGTCATAATTCCAACCCATAATCGCCACCCCTCATATCACTATCATAATGAATTATTAAAGCTTCAAAGCAAATGCTGATAGCAAAATACCATGTACAGTAAACCCTTTAATAACAAACACACCAACATCAATACTGTACTAGACCACCCACATAATGAAAGCCTAACCTTTTGAAATGCAACCTCCTTGACAGAAATAACCGTATCTATCACATTGCGTTTTTATTCATAGTTTGATTTCATAGTGCACAGACCTGTTCATCCAACAAAAGCCTTTTTTAAAATGCATTTGTGGCATGTTTTTAAATCATGGTTAAACTTGAAACCCCTTCAGTGCAATATCCAGAGTGGAAAAATACTTGGTTTGTACAGTACTCAAATATATGTTGTTGTTTGTGCCTCAAGGAAAACTGTGGCTTTTATTAGCAAGATGGCACATATCGCAACAGTAATCCAATGGCAAACCTCCAAAAACATTAAAATAGATCTGAGATCATTAGTTTTGCAGTCGACTCTACAGTCAAACGCATTCAGTCAAACATTAGCAACACTTGCTGCTGCATTTAGTTTTCATGGCTGGCCTCATTGTGTTACTTGCTCGGTTTACAACCTCTAAAGCTTTGAACTGACCCTGCTCACTCCAAACCTGACGTAGGAGTGAAGTGTTTATGTAATGTACATATCAGCGCTCTCCTGATGCGTTGTTTAATGCGCTGTATTATTCATCTCATGCTGCTAAAATCATATTTCACGCCTCGACGATCGCTCGATTACAACTCATTTACGCAGCTCATGAAACTTCAGGCTCTCCTCTGGAACGCTACGATCCGCCTGGTTAAGCAGAACTTCTCCCCGGCAAAATCAAAAGTGTGCAGAGCAAATCGTATTACCGCTACTCTGAGAACGATGACACTGGGTCCGAAAGGTTGCAGCTTTTATATAATAATGTGTGCTTTCATACGACAGATCAGCCAAAACTGTTTCGTATTGAACAGTTGAGCAAATTCCTTAACCTTTTTGTTTCACTTCACCGTGTTGATTAACTTACCTTGCTATTCTATTTTTCTTCTTCACTCATCTAGCATTAGCTGCAGCCAAGCACCATATTTCATTCGAAAAGGAATGCAGTTTTTCTCAAGCTCATTATGAAAATCTTAGCAACTAATTTAGTGTAATGTGAATGAAGTCTCTGTTTTATCACTCTTAGGAATACAGTACTCCAAAACCCACAAGCGTAATGCCTTGGTGCACCATTTAAAACCCAGTTTTGTTCTCACGACCAGACTTGGTGACCAGACTGATGAGTAAATTATAGATCTTATAATAGACTGCGTAACTAGCTTTTTAAAGGGTGGTAAAATTAAAGCCATTAAATAGAAATGAACATCTGCTGAATGGGAAGTCGTGCTATTGTACTGGGTTTTTTTTTCATTGCCGTGAAGGCCCTTTTGAGGTTACATTTAAGCTTATAGTTCACCAAGAAGTTACTCAAAACCTGCATGACCTTTTTTATTGTCAAACACAAAAGGAGGCAGAATGTTCATGCTGTAGTTTTTACATATGCTGATAAAAAGTTTATTATTATTTTGACAAAATGAATACTTTCTTTCACTAAGGACTCATTCAGCTGATAAAAATATATAATCTGCATCTAGGTGTTATGTTATATTCGTCTTATTTTGGATTCAGTCTGTTCAAGTTTGCAGACTCAGACACTTTCATGTTGTTCTACGAGTCATTTGTTTTTGTTTTAATGCAGCCTCAACCAGAGAATGGATGGAAAAAAAAAGTGATAAAGCCGGTGAATGAATCTAATATTCTATACATGTGTTCTTTTTTTAAAGGTGGCAATAATTGCTGGAAATTTTGAGCTTGCAGAGTTAATAAAGAATCACAAAGAGGCTGATATTGGTAAGTTGGATTACTGCACCTTCCTTGATGTTTATGAAAACCACCTTGTAACCTGATTTTTTTTCATGAATACCAGAAACTTTCCTTAGCTAGATACACATGCAGAAAGTTGGAAGACAAAGTTGGAGAATCTCGCACTGCCAAAATGATGATTGTCGGTAACGGTGTTCAGTCTTACATTGTTCATGACAACAATGTCGGTCACTGATGGAGAGACTCAGGAAGATGTTACAACTTTTAGAATGCAACTGGACTTTCTGAACGGTTAGTGTAGCTGCTGTGGAGTTGATTCAGTTCATCGACTAGCATGTGCCGTCATGTTAATCTTTTGTGCAAATCCAGTGTTGAATTGACCCTTCAATCGATTGGCCGTGGCGTTAAAACTGGTACACCGTTGTCGCTTCCGAAACAAAATGGCAGAGCCGTGTGTGGAAACATGCACATTAAAGGATGGTATTGTTATAATAAGATCCCCTTCCTACGTCACTAGGGGAGCGGCTTGTTTTTTCACATGCTTGCAGAGAAAGGCTTACCAAAACAAAGTTTCTAGGTTGTCCTTTTTCTGGATCGGTAGATTATTGCACTTAAACACGGAAAAAGTCAGATTTTCATGATATGTCCCCTTTAACATTCTATCAGTGTTAGCCAAATGCCAATAGTAGTTTATAGAACAAATATAGACTTGAAATTATATTCAAAACAAAGTTTGATTCAAGCCAATCATGTGTGGTTCATGCTGAATTAATTGCTGAAGAATCATGTTTGATGAATATGAATAAAGTGCTGCCTGCAGATGTTATGATTGGCTGTGATTGTGTTATGTCATGCAGCAGTTTAGCTTTAATTTTGCGTGGATAATTTACACATCGCTTTTAGGTCACAGTGTTATGAACACCTCTAAAGTCTTGGTTATACTGAAAATGAGCATGACCAAATAATTTAATAAATTTAAAATGCTATCCCTCTGCAAAATGCCCTAGAGAGTATCACATTTATTAAGGTGTATGATCCAGCTGTCAGGCAGGCAGCTGATGCTGCAGGTGCAAAAGTTGTACTATGTGCTAAAGGCTAATAAAAGCTCAAATGGGCTACCTCTATTGTTGGTAGTGAGACAACAGACGTCATCTCAAGCGGCTCCCATAATTATGCAGTGTTATAAGGCTGGGCCTCAGCAATTTGTGCCTCTAGGGCTCCTGAAGTAGTTTACTTTAACTTATAATTGTGCTTCTGAACCTTAAGTGAACATACAAGGTTTATTTATTGTATTCGGGGTCATTCAAAGTTATTTTGCGAATGAGAAAATGAGTTTTCTTACAGTAGCTATGCATATATATATATATATATATTGTGTGTATGAGTGTGTGTGTGTGTGTATTTCTTCTTATAAAATCTGACTATACATAGTACAGACAAAAGTAATGATTATGTGTATTCGGCAGAATATTTTGGACATAAATAGATGACAAATATTTTTTCTTACCTCGCACGGCACTCTCTACTCCCACAGCTCTAACACGTGTAGCAGATGTCAGTGTTAATTTACCAAAAGTAAAATGCATCCGTATATTTTTCTGACACTCTCAGCCACACTCTGAGGAATCCAGTGATTGAATGCGCTCGTTTCAATTAACGGACCGCATAATCATCTGCCTCATTAAAGGCAGGGAAGGCACAACAGATTTAATTAATCATTAGACATCATTAAATGAAAGGATTTGGATAAAATGAAGTCTGCTCTGGGTAAATCAGACTTTGAAGGACTTCACTCGCCACGGATATGTCCGCGTATAATGTAGAGTGGAGATAACATGACATAAATAACTCATTTACATATTAATTATTCATAATAGGCATTTTGCATGTACATTTTCACTGAATTCCGAATATATGATCCATGCGCATTATGGTTCATGAATTATGATATTAGTGATGTATGTTTGCCCCTAAAGGTTTTGTGCACATTGTCGTTGCACCCTATAGATGGTTTCATGCGCCGAACCCAAGCATGCATCTAGAGAGAGCGTTACTCAGTGGGGCTGACCTACATAAGCTACAGACCTTACAGGAAGAGGAGACTCATCCATATACACGAACGAACACACACGCACGCACAAGCAGAATTCCTACTATTTCCTGTACTAAATTTAGGCCATTATCAAGTGTTTTTTCTGATCAGAATTGTCACGTTCAAGTTTTTTGTCACATTTGTCCTGGTTTTTCAGACCTGCAATGCTAATCTTCGTCTCACCGATGTGCCATAAAATTGTTAACCTGCTTATTGAGTGACATTGAGTGACTTTGATTGCTTTGTCAGTTCATTTTCCCTCTATATTGATGTAAAATAGAAATGTGGGATAATGATTCTGGGACTACAGTCTAAAAAAAAATAAAGTTTCTGTATTTGTGTCAATGGTTCCATAAAGAACCTTTAACATTCATAGAACCTTTCCATTGCACAAAAGGTTCTTTTATAGTGGAAAATGATTCTTCAGATTATCAAAATGTTGTTTACACTAAGAATAAAATTGTCCTTTTGATAACTTAAAGTTTCTTTGGGGTTGTGTTGTTAAAAGTAGCGACTTTGATACAAAGTCGGGAACTGAAATTTTTAAAAATGTAACACTTTTAGCGCTGTTGAGCGGATTTGTAAACACCTCTGATTGACAATTGTTCACGCGCTCAACATATATGTCTGTGATTGGCTACAATGATCAACGCACGGGAGCATTTGAAAGCACATGGAAATGTTTGAAAGCGTTTTGAAAGCGGGAACTGATAGACGCCTGCTTTCAAACTCTCTCTTGTTTATCTGTGTAAGCGCTCGGTTCTATTTACATCATGACATAACTATTTACAAAAACCCACATTAACAGAAACTCTTCTAAATTAGCTTAACACTTAATTTTTGCATTTACTCTCCCTTTTGAGTCCCAGCCCAGTTTCAGTTAAACTTAAGTTAGTCTAAATGAAAAGAAATGAGTTCATTCAACTTGAAACAATGCGACAGTTCAGATTACTTGAAATATGTCAATTCTGTGAACTCAAAAGAAAAAGAAAGTTCATAACAGTTAATTTAACTAATTAAACTAATTTGTTTATTATTTAAGTTAGTCCTACTCAAGCAAATTAAGTATTTTGAGAATTAGGGTTTATAGTGTGTCTGTGATTGGCTACAATGATCAACGCTTCAAAAACATGTTGTAAATAGACAGAAGTGATGCTCCTCACCGAGCACTTACACAGATAAACATAGATTTCTGCTTTCCGTGCATTGATCATTGTAGCAAATCCCTGACATATATGTTGAGCGCTTGAACACAATGGCCAATCAGAGATATTTACAGATCTGCTCAACAGCACTCAAAGCATCACATTTTTAAAAATTCAGTATCGACATGGTATCGAAGTTGGTACTCTTGACAACACTACTTTGGGGGAACCCAAAATGGATCGTATGGCATTGCTGTGAAAACCTCCTTTTGGAGCCTTTATTTTTAATAGTGTAGCTATTCAGAGAATAGCACTGACCTGAAGTGTAGAATGTAGCATTATGCATTTTCTTTGCTACAGCTGTCAGGTTTTCCTTATACCTTTGGGTAACAGCTCTGACATAAACACAGAGATTCCATCAGCGGAATATGGGAATCAGCAGGCTTCCGGATGTTTCAATCTGAGGCGAACGGAACCTTTGACGGAATGAACTGGCTGGCCAGCTGTGCGCTTATATTGTTTTTATAAGGTTTTGATTGAACAATCTTCAATAGTTGCACAGTTTGCCGTTGTGTCTAATGCGTCACTCAGGGAGGAAACAGGAACGGCTTGTTATTTTCATGCGCATAGTAGCAGGGGATCCTGTAATTACGTGTCAGATGTTAGACCACAGCAGAGGGCACAGTGTTGGAGCTTTGATCTTCACAAATTCAAACCATTTCAGTGGGCTTTGCATTGCCAAAATCTACCGAAATCCACTGGGTTTTGTTTGTTTACGTGCACCAGCCACCATGCCTATATGTTTGAAACAAGCACTGTAGTTATGTATGTAAATGTACATCCCATTTAATGCCACCCGTTGGTTGCCATGGTTCCCAAATCCGCACAATAATTGGCTTAAGGGATGTGAGTTTGCCTTGTGCGCACTTGTCGCGGTTGAGAAGCCAAGGATGTCTTAGAGCCTGGCTTATTATCGACTTACTTGGTAAAGCATTTGAAATGGCGCAGATTTCAAAGTGCACTCAAATATTGTGTGAATTATGGGAAGGTATGCATGCACACATGCAAACGTACACACACACAGGCTCATATTGCATTGCGCCAGTCTATATTAGATATTGGGGCCACTGGGAAATATAACTTATAACCATCTTGAGTTTTAATCATGGTTTTATAAACAAAACCAAATTCAAAAAGTGATGGATTTCAGTTCACCACCCAAGTTCAAACCTGTGCCAGCTTCGATCGAATAGGTTGAGCTCTTTAGTTTGAGGTACACTTTCAAGTGCAATATAATGACTATTGATTTAATGAGACCGTGGATACCAGCTGCGCTGACCGGCCCCTCTGAGCCCTGGCGGAATTGTTTGTTACGTATAAAGAGTCCTTAATTGGGTGAAAATGTCTATTCATCTTTAGCTCCGCTCTGGATATGCGGAGGATTTAGAAATTGCTGACACATATGAAAGGATGTTTTCTTTATCAGGAAAGATTAATCAAAGCAACCGAAGCAAGGGCGATCGGCACTTTTCTGGGTTTGTTAATGGCGTGAACAAAGAGAAGAAGAACGGGAAGAAAGCAACAAGAAAGGGGAGGCCGTCCGCAGAGAGTTAACTCACAGGGTTTGTGTTGGGTTATTTTAAAGTGGGGCTTGTTTTACTTTGAATCATGGCCATTTCACAACTGCTTCCTGAAAGCACATTTACAGCTCCCCCTGGGAACCGGTTTCAAACGATTTCTCCGTGTTATTACTTGTGTATGAGTTGACTTAGATATAAGAAGCTGTCAGTTTTGTCATTTTGTTGGCTCATTAGAGCACAGAGATGGAATTTAGATTTCTAATGAAGCAAAATAATGTTGGATTTACTGTTCCACTCTGTCCATACCTGCTATATACAAATTGTCTAATAAGCAGTGTACAATGGGAGAGAAACAGTGGGGGCCAAAAGTCTGAAACCATATTGAAACTTTTGTTTGTTTGTTTTCATTTAAATCTGGAATAACTTAACTCAAAGCAACTTGCACTGGCATATCTTAAAATATTGTTTTGTGTCAAGATACACATCAGTAATGTTTTTTTCTAAGGCACATTTATAAAAGATACTTAAATGCCCTAATTAAAACAAGGCCTAATCCTGGCTAAATCTAAGCCTTGTTTGTGAAACCAGGCCTAAAAGTTATGAGGTAAAAGATTCTGCACTATTTTTAGGTCAGTAATCAAATTTAATTAAATTATATAAACAATACGTCAGTTTCCTATGAACAGTCATTGTTGAACACAGTATGAAATGGCACTTTTGAGTGATATTCTTTGGAAATGTACCAAATGGCAGTGATTATCATCAGTTGATCTGATATTGAAGAATCGATTACCGATTATGTACAATTTGAATATCAGTAGTAAATATCTGTCAAACAGTGTTGTTTATATAATATTTATATAGTATTTATTAATGTTTTGAATTAACTTTATGTTCAGTTTTCAGTTTAATTTTAGTTTAGTTTGTTTTTTTTATTTTGTTTTTAAGAACTTGTGAAGTTCATGTCAGCTTGATGTTGATGCTGTTATTAAACCAAATTTTGAAATTTATGTTCATTTTTAAGTTCAACTTTTTGCTCATTTTTAGGCTCTATTTTTTAAAATTGAATTGTAATGCAAAATATAGGGATTTTCACTAGCGGTCTCAGACTTTGGGATCTCACTGTATGTATCAACTCCATATCCGTCTAAATGCTGACGACATCAAACCCTGGCACAGATTTTAATATGCGAGAATTCTTCCTCCTTGTTTCCTCAAAGATCTTTTTTTCATCTCATTCCAGAAAATGGGAGGGGGGATAAAAAGAGAGAGAGAGAGAGAGAGAGGCAATTGTGAATTTCTAGTGTGAAAGGAAGGACAGCCCACATACATGGGAAACGGGAGAAATCACAACCCGACAACTTGCACTGACTAATTTAGACATCCATCTCTGAGTTGCTTAGCAACACTCGGGGGCTTGATTCCCATACAGCTGTTTTGGTTAGCCGACAAGGGTTAAAATCCCTAATCAATAACATCTTCTCTTCGGCGCAAGTTAATTCAAACATCTTGATTGCGCCGTTCGGTGGGCGGTCGCCAGCGATTTTTAAAAACACTTCTGATGGTATCGCGAGCCACTGATGGGCTGAACTTGAAGGATTTTGGGCGATTGTGTTTATCCCAGTACTTTGTCTCATAATGGTGGTGTTTTGAATCAAATTATCCCAGCATGGTCCTGTCAACCAGCTGATTCAACAACACACTCCAATCAGTCTTCTGCCTTCTCTACCTGGAGGAATCCAGATGGGGGAGGCTTCAACTGATAGTACAGTCAATGATTTGGTGAGGGGAAAGAGTGATGAGGAGAGAGAGAAAGGGAGGCGGGACGAAACGGAAAGGAACGGAGCCCGAGCGAGAGAGTTAGTGTGTACGTATGTGTGTCAGCGAGAGAGAGAGAGAGAGAGAGTACTGAGCGAAGAAACGTGCGAGGCTTGTGCACTCTGCCGTTTCCTCTCACAGTCACAGACGGCATCATGTGGAGCGGGCACTGTCACCACAGTGCTTGCCTTCTCCGTAACCCTCTCCGTTGTGCTTCACTGAC
Source organism: Zacco platypus (assembly GCA_038088235.1). Classification (NCBI taxonomy): domain Eukaryota; kingdom Metazoa; phylum Chordata; class Actinopteri; order Cypriniformes; family Xenocyprididae; genus Zacco; species Zacco platypus. Next base: position 8,381,559 of record CM076063.1, read on the forward strand.
CGAGGAACCCCAGTCCAGGAGAACCTGACCTTCTGTTTCCAAGTTCCTCAAGGCGAAACGGACATTTCAAGGGAGTTATTGAGCAATAAACTCAGAGGAGATATGAAGTCTATACTGAATGCCTTCAAGAAGGAAGGTAAGAGGTGATCTTTTGGTCTGAGGGTTTTTGAGGGTCTAAAGCAGGGGTCTCCTGACTTTTGATTACTTCTGGTCCATGAGAGTCTTGCTTAAAAGCTACAAGACTTTTCTTAGGTGAGGAAAAAGTGTTTGAGCTCTGTTTATATACATTATGACAGATTACAAAAATGAAATGAAAGTTGAATCTCATGAGGCCAAGAGTGAATTAGACTGAGGTGAAAAGAACATCGCTGTGAGAGAGTCATTTCTGTCTTCAAGGAATTCAATCAACTTCACGCTGAGAATTTTGAACACTGGGTTTTCCTTCCTGAAGTTCCTCTACATGTTTGTTGTACATTACCTACAGTTTTGTTTAGTGGAATTGGTACATTTTATAATTAGAATGCTGCAATTGGAATGTTGCCACTTTGATTTCACTTGTTTGAAGGAAATGACTGTTTCATCAGTGTTCCAAAACCAGCGTGTTCCGGCAGCCAATGTGCTTGTGATGTCATCGTCTTCAGCTGGTGCCAGAAAAACCCTGCTTGTTGTGCTCTCTGGAGCTGCCCATATAAAACCTCTCGTTTCTTCTTATGACATTATCAATGCTGGTTTCTTTTTATTGGCAGGTTTCATGTGCCATCACCTGCCACATCAGCGGGGGGCAGGGTGGATTTCTTCATGGCTTGTGGGGGTTGGGTTTGAACATTAGTGCCGTAATGATCCCCCTACAGTAGCCTTTTAAATAATGAACGGGAGCATATGTACCTCTGAGACTCCATTGAAAACCTTCCATGACAGCGAAGGTGATCTAACACTCCAAGTTGGCATTACGTCAGCACATTAATGAACAGGGGAGACTGTGTGTTTAGCGGCATAATTCTCCTCTATGCTTCTCCTGGGTTCTTTTTCAGAATATATTTATAGCGTTTGTCTCACCCAGCCAGTGATATCTAGTTCATGCGTGAACTGTGTCTTTCAGCGGCCTAGTGTTTCCGAGAAACAAGCTTCTTTGGATAAATTTCTTCCTGGACCACCTTTAACATGGCAGCGGATAAATAAATATAGGGATTCATCATGCATACAGTGCAAACAGGGAACTCAAGGGAATATCCTAGACCTGAGAAGCGGGGTGTTGTGGAGATAAAGCTTCATCTGGCCCTGAAATTTGTGTATATCACCTTGGAACCACCAGAAGTTGGCTGCTGTGGGTGTATGTCTCTGGAGACATTGTGATCAGCATATTCGTGTTGTTCAAGAAACCAAAAACACGTTGTTTACTCTTTTAAAGGAATATTAAGCTATAACTTTGATTTCCGCAAGAAATGTATTTGACTCATCTCTCAGTTTGGAAGAAAAAAAGAGATGCAAACAGTAAAGCTTTTACAAAGTCAATGGGGCGATGAAGTAAACGTTGTAGATGAAGTGTGTAGTTTTTGCACCACTAGCAACACCAAAATGAGCTGCAAAAAAGATTGTTTTCCAACCACATACACACAGTGTTATGAGTTTCGAGGGGACCTACAGATAGCTTAGTCTTTGCACATTATCCTTAGATATGAGGAAGCACACTAACTGTTCAAAACTTTGGGGTCAGTAAGTTTTTTTTTTTTTGTTGTATTACATTTATTAAAAAGGAAAAGTTAACAGAAAAGTTAAAAAATGTGTTACAAATGATTTGTATTTCAAAAAAAAGATGTTCTTTTGAAGTTTCTACACAGTAAAACCCCAATAAGTTTAGAATACTCAAAACATTTAAGTAAACTAACTTAGTAGAACTTAATTTTTGAAACAAATGGGACGGGGCCGAGAGCCATGGAAGCGGAGTAAGGCCAGTGTGGTGCAAAGGTGTCTCTCATTAACAATTACGTCACCAGCATCCCTTCACTCCCACAGTCCTCAGCCTCTCCCAGTTCATCATAATATTAATTATATAGTTCATTTACATAAACCTCACATTTAGATCTTGGTTAAATGTTAGATAGCAAATAACACATGCTATTATAACTATCAAATAGACTGTCATTATATACTTGCATGTACATAATCAAACAACATGCAGTGTTTATATATATATATATATATATATATGGTCTTAAAAGTTTTGCAGCCCATCCTCACAGGATTAGTTCACTTCTGCATTAAAATTTCCTAATAATTTACCCACCTCCATGTCACCCAAGATGTTCATGTCTTTATTTCTTCAGTGGAAAAGAAATTAAGGTTGAGGAAAACATTCCAGGGGTTTTCTCTGTATAGTGGACTTCAGTGGGGTTCAATGGGTGGAAGGTCCAGATTGCAGTTTCAGTGCAGCTTTAAAGCGCTATACACGATCCCAGACGAGGAATAAGGGTCTTATCTAGCGAAACGATCGGTCATTATCTAAAATTGTTTTAAAAATTATATACATTAAAACCACAAACGATCGTCTTGCACTAGCTCTCTTGTTCTTCTTCTTGTATAATTCCAGCAGTGTAGACTACAGCAGCTGCTAAGTCTATTAATGTGCTCCACAGGTCAAAGGTTGAACTAAATTGTCATATACAGTATGCTAGTGCAAGTATATAAGAATTAGTCCAAACTTTGACCTGTGGAGGGCAGTAATACACTTAGCAGTGTCTACACTGCTACATATTAGAAGGATTTCTGATACCAAAAATTTATGTCTGTTTACATGGTCCAAACCTCACCCAGAAGAAAACATTAGTAAATGATAAAATCCATTAACCTAAAAAAGTAAGCCTACCTCAAAAAGAGTGATTTACTATTTTTACATATCAACTAACTAATAACCATTTTTGAAAGAAACATTACTGAATATATCAGTAATATTGCTCCTAATGCTTCCAGTTTGAAAATATGTATTTTGTGTGTTAAATGTTTACAGCATTTATTAACCTTGGTTAATTTATCAATATACTTTTTAAAAGAAAGTCACGCTCTTTCATAATACAGCGAATAATGTTATTTTATGCAACTTGAAATTTGAAAATGTATTAGTATATGAAGAAATGAACCATTATTGATACAAACAGGGAAAGTATTGTTTATTGTTCATTCATGTTAGCTGTTGCATTAGTTAGAAGTTAAAGGATTAGTTCACTTTCAAATGAAAGTTACCCCAAGTTCTACTCACCCTCAAGCCATCCTAGGGTGTATATGACTTTCTTCTTTCTGATGAACACAATCAGAATTAAAATAATAAATATCCTGATGTGTCCAAGCTTTATAATGGCAGTGAATGGCTACAAGTTTGAAGCTCAAGAAAGTGCATCCATCCATCATAAACGTACTCCACACGTAGTAAAATATCCGTAAATATATAAGCAAATAATTAGTATTTATAAGTAAATAATCTATATAATGTAAAATATCTTCCACTAGACCATCTTCCGTAATAAATTTTTGCAATTTTTTGCTAATTAAATACGGAAGGAGTTGGATGTAGCATAAGTGTTTTGAACTGCAAGAGGCTTTACACTTTCTTTGTAAGTTGAATACGGAAGGTTGTCTGGTGGAAGCTAGATATTTTAACTTGTTAAATATGGATATTTTCTTGCTTCACGGAGCCATGTGGATGATGCTTATGATGGATGGATGCACTTTCTTGAGTTTCAAACTCGTAGCCCCCGTTCATTGTCATTATGAAGCTTGGACGCGTCAGGATATTTAATAATATAACTCTGATTGTGTTCATCAGAAAGAAGAAAGTCCTACACCCCTAGGATGGCTTGAGGGTGAGTAAATCATGGGGTAATTTTAAAGTGAACTAATCCGTTAACGTACTGAACCCTATTGTAAATTTATTGAGCCCACTTAACCAGGAATATTACTTTAACTGGAATCTGACTATGTATTGAAAACATCGGTGAAATAATAACTTGATTTGAGTTCTGACATCTCACAATAAATTGAACAGCAACAAAATTATTCATTATTCAATAAATGAGCATCAAACTGGGTGATTTGTGAACTTGATGAGCAGACAGTGTTTGGTCTTTTTTTACGAGTGAGATGCTGAAGCGCAGTCTAGCAGCATGTACTTGAACACTCGTTACAGTGCTCTAATTATTTCCACTTACAATGGAATGAAGGACACCTAAAAAAACTGAACTACTTTGATGCTTGCGGAGTACTTGAAAGTCCACTTCACTTTGAATAAACTGTCTTTTCTATTCTTTTTCTTTAATCACTCTATTTCTTTCTTTCTGTCTCTCTCCCAGTGCCTTTCCGGGAGGCTCCGGCAGGCACGGGTCGGAGCAGGCCGCTGCAGCAAACTCCGGTGCAGCACCAGGGTAGGAGCACACTTGCCGCCCCACGAGTGCTGCTCCGGTCCAACAGCGACAATAACCTGAACGTCAACAAGCTACCGCTGGACCGCTCTCGCTCGCCCTCCCCTGTCGCCTCCCCCCTGCGCAGCCTCTTGCCCCGCCACCCCCAGCAGATGCAGAACAGCCCCAATGGCACGGTGAAGACCATGGCCCGGGGGGGACGCTCTGCCCGAAGCCGTTCCCCTTCCCTGGGCCGACTGGGGGAGGGAGACGCCCGGAGACAGACCCCGCAGCGCCACAGCAGGTCAGTGGCCATCCCAGAAACGAGCAATAGGACTGATATTTGAGGATAACTGTCAACATGCCCGTGTCGGACTGTGTGTCCACTTTTGTGTGGGTCCCTCATGTCCGGGCTTGAGTGTGTGTCCCTTTCTGTGAGGACAAAGTTGTTTTTAACTGTTGCCACAAGAGGCCCTATTTATGGCAAATCTGTGTTGTTTTTATAAGGGCATGTGTGAATGCAAATAGGTCAAATGTTGGGAATTGGTGTATGGGACGTGGACTGGACTGCAGAGATGCCCTCTGTCTGGCTTGAGCCTTTAGTACATTAGAGCAGTGTGGAAGCTTGTTTCTGCCGTGGAGTAAAAAAAAAAGTAATTACGACTTTTTTTCCTCACAATTGCAAGTTTGTATCTAGCAGTCCTGTAGTTTACATCTCGCAATCCTTTTTTTTTACATTTTTTGATTTCCCCCATTGAGTACAAAACAAAGGAGATTTTGAGAAAATTATGAGAAAAAAGTCCAAATTGTGAGATTGTATTTTTATACTTTTATAACAACAATTAGACCTAGAAGCCATTATGTTATTTCTTTTTTCCCTAAATTCATTTTAATCCTTTAATTATTTAATTAATTTAAATAAAAAGACCAATTACGCCGCCCCCCCCCCAAAAAAAAACCCCCACCTGTAGCGAAAAAAATTATTGTGTGAAACTCTTATATGATATTGTGAAGAATGATTAAACTGTGTTAACAGTCCAAAAACCACACTGGGCCACACTGACACACAAGGGTTAGTTCACCCAAAAATGAAAATACTGTCATTAATTACTCACCCCCGTGTCGTTCCACACCCGTAAGACCTTCGTTCATTTTCAGAACACAAATTAAGATATTTTTGATGAAATCGGAGAGTAATATGACTTGTCCATAGACAGCAATATAATCACCACTTTCAAGGTCCATAAAGATACTAAAGTCATTGTTAAAAAAGTTGACGTGACTGCAGTGGTTCAACCTTAATTTTATGAAGCGACGAGAATACTTTATGTGCGCAAAAACAAATTAAAAGTCTATTACTAAAGACTAGACTTTAAATGGTGCATCTGTGTGCAACGGTACCTATGAAACCAATGAGGTTTGCTTATGGCATTGAAAAGAAACAGTGACAAATATTTGGACATCTGTCTGTAAAATAACCCTATCAGCCAGGGTTTGGTTGCATTTGCAGTGCGACATACACCTGATCCAGGATGGGATTGGACAGATGCCCGG